>JBBPCZ010000002.1:17034002-17044353 GCA_037974445.1 Brycinus macrolepidotus | reverse complement strand
TATTTCGCGTTCGTCCATCTTGGCTACTGTGTGGTGTAACAACCCCCCTTTGCTATAGCAAGTGTAAACAAGCGAATTGGATATGGGTCACAATAAAAAAAAAACGTGTAAACAGAAGGTCAAAAAAAATCGGATATAGGCAACAAATCAGAATTGAGCATCAAGACCTGCAGTGTAAACGAGGCCTAAATGCTCAATGTGTGAAGGAAAAGTGAGGATGAGAGGGGTGTGGCACTGGCGGAAGAAAGAACTGGCCAGAAAAAAATGACTGTGCAAACGCAGGGCATGTTACATCCAATACTGCTAAAAAAGCAGTCCTGCAGGCGAGTTAATTGACAATAATGTATATCGCTGATAGATGTAATCTACTGAGGGCCATTAACCTGGACAATTTAAATGAATACATGCCAGAAACTGCAATGTCTGTGGATTTAGGATGCTCAAAAGAAATCATATGTCTCTCGGAAACTGTTTAGTCCATGTCCTAGTCTGCCCTAATACCCTGTCTGGCTTTGACAAACAGGTAAAGCCGTGCCTTTGTCAACTATACACAGAACATCTTCCCTCGCAAAATATGAACATGAGTTTAAACTATTTGATACTGTGTTACATTAAAATTGTTATAAATACAAAGAGTGTCTAACATCTCCCAGCATAATAGCATAGTGGGTTACGGTAACAGCAGTCTGTAAGCTAACTTAGCAAACCAAACCTTAGTCATTTTGTTATTATTACGAGAAGTGATTTGTAGGCAATACAAGCAATACATTCAAAATGTATTAAACTTACAATGAGAATGATCTATAGCAAAGACTGCCAAACCAGACCAAGAACAAAGTTAGCTAAACGTTTTCTGCAACTACATGCATCTCTACAGAGTTACCATTTTACCTTCAATGCTGAAATGGGTTCCCAGTGAAGAGAAAACTACTGAGAACCCTTCTTGGTTAGAGTTAGAGCTCTTGTCCTTTAGAGCCTCTCATAGTGGGACCATCCTTTTTTTAAGCCCTCACACAACACTACACACAATACAGTTTCAAATGTCACACACTCTATTGACGAGGCTCCTCACTGGCCCTGAGGCACTGACGCTTTCCAATGACATCATGGCAGCAGTATGGTACAGTCATGCCAGTGAGAAGGCTGGCACTGGTTTAAACTTCACTGGCGCCTGAACTCCAAAAGCACTTCAGAAGGATCAGATATCAACCTACATTCATGTTATAACTGTCAGCCATACAAACATACACACACACACACACACACACACACACACACACAAAATCACATGCATAAACTTCTCACAATGCAATGGTGGAGTAAAACTCCTGTATAGCACTTTTATACAGTAAGCACTGTATGGAGTAATGCCTTTACTGTGTGCAACACACAGTGACCTGCACACTTACAACAGCTAATGAGCTGTTTAAGAAGTATGTATCAGAGACTGTGGGAAAGCTAATGCTGGGCTGATCCCTTTTTTATTGATGTCATTTGAGATCCCAGAACTACTCCTGCTCTCTCTCTCTCACACACACACAAACACACACATACACACACATATACACACACACACTCTTAATATAGACACACATTCCCACTGAGACCTGAGTACCTCTCAGTGCCCTTGCTAAAGATGACATGGCTCTCCATTTAAAGCATACGAGCTACGCCCTGTTCTAGAGAACATAATAGAAGGGCGCGCACAAGCATGCATATAGGCGAGGATACACACACACACACACACACACGCACACACACACACACACACACACACACACACACACACACACAATTACACTCAATTGGAATTATTATTCACACACAATTACAGATATAGAACATATACAGTAACATTCAACTGCACGCTTACACACACAAAATAAACACGCAAAAGCAATTGAGCTGACAAACTCTACTAAATCGGTGCAACCAGGAAATACAAACATAGTGTGTGGCATGCACTGAGACACACACACAGACACGAGCTAAAGGAAACTAGTGTTTTGTTAAGCCATTGTGGTCCACGCTTCCCAGCCACTTCAGTTTCCAGGCTCAGGCACAAGCCGTGTTAAATGCTTCAAATGCCACAGTAAACTGACTCTCTGGGGCTTTGACCTCTTTAATACTAAAAGTGTGGAGTAGCCTGCAACAGCTGTAACATCAACACATAAACAAAGTCATGAAATCAACTAATCTGCATGTGTACCAACACACTTCATGGTGGTGCCATTACATTTCCAGACACAATCACACTGTTTTAACTTTTTACACACAACATATACTACTGGTGAATTCCAGAGCATATGATAATGGTGACCACTGCACCTAGAAATGCAGTGTAACACACGTGTCAGACATATGTTAGACATAAACACATTCACAGTCCATCAATCACTTAAAATACAGTCATATCCACTCTCAAAAATGTGTCAAAAGTAGCACAAACTGGACACAAACAGACATGGTATTTTTAACATACTATGTGTTGTTTTTAACACATCTGTTTTGAGATTGTATACACATAAACAAATGCACAAATATATCTCAAACAGACAGACACACACACACACATACACACTCACCATCCTTGCTGTCGGCTGCCTTTCTCAGCACTGACGTGATGGCATCTGCAGGAACTCGAGGACTCTCCACATATTTGGGCTTCCTGACGGGTCCTGCTCACACACAGAACAGAGGGGGCTTGGGTGAATAATGACAGAGTAAATAGTATCAAAATTCACAGAGACACATCCAACACACTGAAACAAACTTTTCCTTTTGAGACTTGATAAGTATTCAGATTGACTTGTGGAACAGGCTTAGTAAATTTCTCTCAACACACACGCACGCACACACACACTCTTCTCCGAGTCACAATACATAGCAAAGCTGTGGGAATGTAAACTACAGTAGGAACTGATCAACTGAGAAGCTGTAAATGCGTGCACATGCTTTATTCACCCATTTTGTTTTTGGTGTGTCTCTCTTCTCTGATTTCTGTTTCACTCTCTAATACACAAACACACACACACTTAATAACACTATATCTCACTTACAAAAGGTCCATTCAATCTTGCCGAAATGAAACACTAGCACACACTTAACATTTGACAAAGCTTACAAGGCTTACAGTTTTTCTCATGTTGAAACATCAACAACATGTTAGCTCTGCCAGCTATTTGGCCTGAACGTGCTGCTTTTCCAAGCTTGTAAAACTGAGACAGCTCAGTCCTGGACATCCATAAAGCACAACATTTTCCAATGTTTATCATTAAGAACCATGTTAAGATCACAAGAGACCCAGCCTTAGAGACCTGACCAAATAAAGTCATGAGAGAACCTGCACATTGCAATAAAGGGGCCCTTTTGATCTAGAAGAGGGTGTATTGTCAAACCTGCCACACAAAGATGTACTGTAAGCTAACTTTCAGCGATGGCATTGCACGGGTAAACCTAGCCATAACAAAGTGAATTTATTAACAGTGACTAACACATTAGTTGTTGCTGTTTCCCTATTTATTTAACAGCTGTGTTTGTTTATCCAACAGCTGTGCTACAGTCAGAGTCAAATGCATGCATGAATGCAAGCACACACCAACAAAACAGAATTAACATGTGGGTTGAGTTGGAGGGTGGCAGCTGTGGTGTCTGGTGTTGCAGACTTGGTGTCTGCAAATGTATATGGTCTACCCCATGTTTATAACACCAACTGTGGCTGATGTACACTGCCATCTATGGACCCCTGCCATGAAGAGCAACACAACCAAAAAACACAGCCACACAGCTTATGAATAAACAGTACATAAACCATGACAAGTTTCTTTCAAAGACATTTTCCAAAAAAATGTCACATCTGTGCATGGTTTGGGAAGTCATAATATAATAACAGTCATAATTCTATAAAGCATGAGCATGTGGGATGACCAGGATGACCAGGAAGGAAGCTGAAGGGCTAGTCCACATGAGGCTTTATGCATTTCCAACACTGACTGATTTTGTGAACTCTGGCAATAGCTGAAGAAGGAAGTCTGTTTTCCTGGCAGCTATCGCAATTTCAGGAGGTGGCCTTACTGCTAATCTTAATTGTGAATGTCATGATGTGTGTGTATATACACACACACACACACACACACACACACACACACACACACATCAGTCCTCTTAAACTTTTTCAAATAAAACGTTAAAAAAAAAATGTAAATAAAATAAAAAATATGAAAAAGAGGACCGAACAGTTATTTATATTTTGTGTCCATGTTCTACCAGTGGAATTGTAATGCCTTGGATGTTGCTTCTCAGTGTTCCTACACTGGAGATCTGTGTAGTGGGAGGACAAGCATCTCCTCACAGTTTTATGAGGTTTTACAAACTGGATTTTACTGTGCCAGCTTTGGCGTATATTAAATTGATTGTAAGGTCATCTAAGGGACATGGCTCACTTGCCCTAGACTGAATCATTCATGTTTAAATAAATGGATGATTCATATTGTGTGTAAGTCAGTGTATCAATTACAAAATTAATACTTCAAAAGCATTTAAATCAGGATTATGGGTAGTCATCAGAAGCTGTTTATGTGATGATCTCCCTCACGGAGGTTTTGCAGTTTCATAACCTTAAAAATGTAAACCTGGCAGGTTTAAATGTGTGTAAATACACAAAAGCACATTTAACTGCATTGTAAAAAGATGTTCTGGTGGTCAATAAATACTATGCTATACTTTATATATACTGGTCAGCTTTAATATTGGTTGAGTGGTTAGCTTTAACACTGCACAGAGAAATGGCTATTTTTGTGGTGTCGCTACAAAATTATTGCATTTCAGAAGCTAGCCTCAGCCCTCATCATCACAGATCAATGTCTGAATCTTTTGTAATGCATTCTACAGATTGCATCTGTAGATGGTAGATATGTTGTGTAAGTGACCATTTCACACAAACTAAAAAAAAAAAAAACCTTACATTTTTCTTTGGCAGTCAACCAGACCCAGCATCAGATCACCACAAGGACCACGGCAATTTGAACTATAACCATGCCTGATGACTCAACTGATAGCTGTTTAAAGACTGAATCTCATTTTTCCGGTCACCAGTCCTTCGGGATTTCAAACAGGAAGCTACAGTATGGCTCAGTCTGTGCAAACACCACAGCTGGTTCAGCAATCTACATGCATTCCACTGCTTGTTATGTGTAATTTACCAGTCGGACACCATATACCGTTACAGATGACCACAAAACAGATCGAGGACAAGCCAACAAATGTCTGCATGCAGAAACAACTAGTGCATCTATGTGACAATGTCATTATCCCTCACTCGCAGATATGCTCGCTTCTGACGGTTGAACCAAGAAACAGACTGATGATTAATAGTTACTGTATTTCTTCGGTGAAACAAAAGCTGGTTGAATGAAATTAGTTTTTGCATAGTAGTTAAATTGCTTTATGGATTTATCAAAGTTATGGTTAATTAGCATTTATGTGAGGGGCAAAAGTAGAGAAAGAAATGTGTGTGTATGTAATACGGAAAAGTGAAAGATGAATGTGTATGAGAGACAGAAGCTGAGTAATGGTCTTAAGGGCACCCCAAACTAGACTTGTTTCCTTCATATCATATTCATTAGAATAAGAAAAGCTGAAACAGATCGTAGATTCTTCACTCCATGATATTTTATGTCTGCAGTCCGATATGTAATTTTTGGTATAGTATGGCTGCTCTGGGAACAAGGCGAGCCTTCTCAGACTCACACTGGACACGGCACTAAGCAAGAGGCTGCTTTGAAAACAGGGCACACATAAACACACTTACACAGACCTATTTACATACATCTCACACAGGCCCTAGTTTCAAAAAAAGACTATGCACAAAAATTAATGCACACATACATGCACAAACTGTGATGTAATCGGAGTATATTGAAATGCATAAGCCTCAGCACACTCTCGCGGTCCCATGCAGAGAGGCAGAACAGGTATTATTTCAGCTTAAAACATTCTGTTTGTGCTCCCACACAGAGCCAGTGCAGAGAAGCCACGTCCAGAATACAGAGAGGAGCAGCAGGAAACAGAGCAGAAACACAGCCAGTTTCCTTCATTACCAAATTTATGAAGGACAGCAAGTTAGCCATCACTTGTGCTTCAAAGTTGCTATAAAGACAAAAAGCAATAAACTTCCATCAATTCTGGTAGATGAACTTGCAAAAAATAACTCCTGAGTGGTACTGAGAAGCACCCCCAGTGGATGATACGGCAATATGAGATTATCATCAAGATAAATTGTCATAATAAGCTTTTTCTATTCATATTGTGGGTATCTTTAGTACTTACAGAAAACTGAACTGGACGTTTCATTATAACCTGGTTTCAGAATAGGCTCTTGAGTGGCATAGCTATTCAACACAGTGGTTCTTCAACGGTTCCTCAGGGCCAGGTTGAGAATCACTGTGTGTCTAACATTATACTCTACTGTTGGAAGATCATGATTAAAATTCCAAATACATCATAACTGTGCATTTAATTGATCTGGTTTAGCTGAATATAATAATGTGTTATATGTGGAAAACTGAATAAATCAAATTACTGTTGTTCTTTTCATCTTACAGTTTTAACACCATGTTGTAGTAGAGTGTTGCTGAGGAATTGTGTCAGTCCTCAACAAACTTCAGAAAAAAGAAATACTGTGATATATATAAAGGGGGGGGGGAGGGGGTGCAGTGAGTGCAATGATGAATAAAATGAGTTAATACTCATTTTTAAATGAGGCACCAAGAGATCGTTTTTTGTCTGTACCAACTTCGAATCTCAGAAATATTGTGATGCATATTGTGTATCACTCACTCCTTAGTATTGTGTATCATGAAAATGTCTTCAAGTATTGTGAATTTATATTTTTGCCAAATTATTTTCTGCGAATGAAGCACATTGAGAAAACCAGAAATCTCACCAAAATTAATCCAGAATTCTGGACCAAGTGGGTTAAAAATATAAGACCCTAACAATCAAATTTTGCTGAGATGTTCATCAACTTTGCTTATTTTGATGTTTCTTATTATTAACTTCATTGTAATGTTCTTTGTAACTGTTAAAATGGCTTTTGTTTTGATGTAAGTTTTGTAATATATATTGCTGTCCAATAATAAAAGAAGGAAAAAAGAAAAAGAAACAAATTCTCACCAGCAGCTGCGAACTAGAGCATAGGCTAATGTACCTGTGGAATTTCACACCTTTCAACCCTCTTTCACACCTTCCCTGTGCTCACCTGCTTGGGTGCCTCCAGAATATCAGGCACTTAAAAGGCGTCAAAGATGCACTTATATGCACACACAATCACAAATCTTGTGTGTGGGTGCTCCTGTGCACAATTACGATCTTGGTTTGCAGATGATGAACAGAATAGTGTTGAAGGATCAAAGAGACCCAACCACATTCTTCAAGATAGACTCTACGACTTTTTCACATTTCCCCAACTCTCTTACAGACACAAGATCTTCTGTATGAGCAACAAAGGCCTCAGGAAGAGTAGTGAGTTGTGACAATACTCCTCTTTCTCCAAAATATCACTCTTCTGTTCTGCTCCATCAAATAAAGGATTCAGATGGACGTGACGTCTACAGCTGAAAGCTCACTTTTGTCCCATAAAAGATTCATAAGCATGACTGCCTTTGAGAAACCAGTTTAGAGCTGTTCCAGAGTCACTGCAAAACACCAACCACCCAGTCCCTGACCTGCATTCGAATGTACATCTAATTAACCCCAAGAAACCACTCGTTTGAAAGGGTTTAACGTCAGTTTCAATCTTATCCACGCATGTACATTGTCATTTTTTCAGCATGGGCATATTTCAGTCTCCTCTCACTCTGATGTATCTATAACGGTCATGTCTGTTTTTTCTTCTTGACATAAGCTCCAATATACTCTGGATATAAATTTGGCTCCAAATGAATTAAAAAATGCAAAAAACAGACAAAGTGGATTAACGTATGTGATGCAGGTCTAACTGAAGACACTGTAGAAGCAGCATATGTTTAAAAAAGGCCTGTTTCCTTGAGGATGCTCTAGGTTGCAGCACAGATTAGTATTACAGAGATGTACATAACAGTTGGAGGTCCTAGTCGTGCTTCTGTTTATGCATGGCTGCATAATTTATCAGTTAATAATTATATTTTAGGTCACTGCCACGGTCACATGAAAGATTGCACCTGAAACTGACTGAATTGGTTTATTTATATGTCCAGATTTTCTGTGATCACTCTGATTATAATCAAATTAGTGCAATAAGTAAAATACATTTGTCCCGATAAAGGATTTTTATTTGTGACATTCCAGTTGCACAGCCTGACAAATTTACATAAAAATAACAGGAATCTGATTTACATGTCATTTACATGAACAGATCAGATATTACAGGCACAAATTAAGGTGTGTTAATCAGGTTTGGCTTACTGTGATAACTGTACTTACCTCAAAGTAGGAGTTCACAATAATTGGGGCAATATCACATTTTTAGTGTGAAAGCGTTCTAAACGTCAAAAGAGCATGAACACTTAACTGATAGGATGTTAAAAATGCATCTATTCATTTTAATGAGTTCTTTCAAAATAAGTTAACTCCTAAATAAATAATTCCTTTTCATTATAATGAATGGTTATTTTATTGGGTCAGTGCTCTTTGCAACTATTTACCATTTAATAAACATCCATTTGCATTGTTAAAATAGATAGCATCTAGTGCTGTCATTACTTAAATACTTTATTATCTCAACATGTAGATATAAGAAAGTTAATAAAAACAAAAATGACATAAACTGATCAGATTGATCAAGCTGAAATGCATTAGGGGAAAGAAGCTTTTTCACATCTGTCAGTTAAAGAGACAAACACACTCTAGACATTACCTGTTCTTTTTTCACTCTTTTCTCACACTTGTCTGTTACTTGTTCTTCCCTTTACATTCTCTCTTTGCTCATAATTTTTCTAATGGCAATAATAAAAATAAAAAGGAGTATGGCTGATATTTCAGAAGTCCAAGCCTCTGAAGCAGACATGACTGTAGTATGTATATCCTCTGTACTGGCTGTGCTATGGAAAAACTCCACCCCAAAAAATCTATTCCTATCACAAATCAGGGCTAGTCAAGTTAAGCTGACTTGAATGTCATTTGTCACTATTACTTGTGCACATTTGGATGAAATGTTGTTCTTCAGGCCCACCTCACCAAAGCAACACATTAACACATTACACAGGACTACATAGTTTAACTGCTGAATGTAACATATTGGAAAAAATAAAATATAAAATGTGTTTATATTTTGCTTTTTGTTTTTTCCAATATCTTAAAGCCCGCAAAAAACAGAAACCGTGTATTAAACCGTGTTGAAAAAAGTCATATTTAATCTGCATATTGTCCATGCTAAATATCTGCAAGGTAAATCTAGCTATGATGTCTATCCTAGACAGAATGTAACACTATAATATAACTACTCTCAGTATGACACTTTTGAATAGAATTCCACTTTAATATTCCCCAGCCAGGGAGTTGAGCTTCTCCTCTAGCTTGTAATGGTCTAGGTGGGACTATCCTTGCTCTGTCTTTATGCCACACAAATTGATTTTAAAATGACAAGCTGACCAATACAGCAAAGAACTGATATTTTCATTACTGTAACACCAGTTAAAGATTCAGAGATTTAAGAAGCTGCACTCTGAGGTGCACTTTAATTGGTTGAGAGAGAGAGAGTGAGAGAGATATAGAGAGACAGAAAGAGACAGAGAAAGAGAGAGAAAGAGGGTCAGAGACAGAGAATGAGAAACACATGTAAAACATGAACAGTGCTCATGCCATATAACTCTCTTGTATTTAACATAGGGAGATATCGGGTGTCACTAGTGGATGAACTGTAAAGAACATTTCAAGAGGAATGGTGTGTTCATGGGGTAGAGAAGAAATTAGGAGGTTCCTTATTAAGTTTTATCACATTAACAAGAACAAAATTAATAATGAAATAACACTGCTGTTATTATTGTTGTGCATCAAGCATAACTTGATATTCAATCATGTCCTGGTGTATAAACCTCTAGAACAGATGGAATTGAAATAATACATAATATAGATCTAATGTGGAATCAGATCAGTTCAAAGGGGATGTCAAGGGGGCTGCAAGTTTCACAAGGGGGGGGGTGATCTTATTTTTTTTTTCACTGGCATGGTGGCATCTCCTCCTAAAATTGAGCACTCAGTGTCACAGACAGAAACATGGTCTTGACTAGAGCCCGACTGATTTATCGGCAGGCCGATATTATCGGCCGATATTAGGCATTTTCCAAACTATCGGTATCGGCATTTATAATGGCCG
>JBBPCZ010000002.1:17022258-17032703 GCA_037974445.1 Brycinus macrolepidotus | reverse complement strand
ATATATATGTTGGTGGTTTTGTTTTTGATATGTGGGTGTATAGAAAAAAAAAAACGCACCACACACACACACACACACACACACACACACACACACACACACACACACACACACACACACACCATGGTTGACAGGCACTTTATTTGAATTTTTTTGGCTTGGCAAATTTATATTTAAGATTTCAACAATATCTCCCACTCAGTCACATGCAATCTCTTACACATACCCACGCACATATCAACCTACAACCTCTGACCTGCTTCATGTCTATGATTCTAACAGGTCACACGTGGCTAGCACATGCCAAGAGCATTTTTATAGAATGACCTCAGTTATCTCCTCCCAGCCATTGCAACTCACAAGAACAATACTGCTCTGTCCATCAAGCTCATCAAGACAAAATCTCTGGCTCATGAGTGATAGAGGATTTTCAGACCCATCTGATTACCAGCTGGAGCTGTGTGGATGATGCTCTTTACAAAAATGTGGATGGTTCACAGAGTTTCCAGACACAGCCTAAGCCTAGTTTTGGACTAAGTTCTGCTGTCAATGTGGATTTACCCAAATCTTTCTCATTTTTGACAGTGTTATGACTTTGGGAACGTATCTCTGATGAAATTCTATAAGTTCTGAGTCACTGAAATAGAAATCAAATTAAAATAACTACAAGAGGGAACATACCTGGAGATTTCTTGCAGGAGCGTGAGGGCATCATGTAGTTCTGTCGGGGCAGTAGGGGCGAGGAGGGCAGGGACATGGAGACTCCTTTAGACAAGCTGAGCTTTAACCCCTCATCAGCAAGGCAAGGAAGCACACTGCCAGGGTCCTGTCCTCTCCTCTGAGCACCAAGCAAGTGTGGCTCACCAACTGGAACAACAGAAAACACATTACAATGTGTAACTGTAGTTACTGTACCATAATGACCAAATCTGAGGTCACATCAAATTCACATTTTAACTCATTTTTACTGTGAAAAGGCAGGTCCCCATGATACAAGATGTGTTAAAAAGGTTCAAGCTGTAATTATCTTAATTACCTTCTGAAAGCAGTGGTTGGATATGTACTGTGTCTGACACGCTTCCAACAATTGAACTGAGCAAGTGCTTTCCAATAAAATTAATGACGCATTCCAAAATTTACCCTTCAAAGAGAAAGTGAAGTCAAGATGAACAAATTATCTGTGCTAAAACTCATCTCTGAACAAAATTGAGAGACTGCTGGCAAATATAACTTCCATTTTTTCTGCTCCCAAAGATTACCACTGAACTTGTGATGTTTGTGATGTATTTTTATCTTTATGTTCTTTGAACCATTTACACTTCTATGTCAACATCCAAAAACAGTAAATGGTTTTCTTCATGATTGAATTATTTTTGGTACACTACTGCAGTCTAACAGCTTGCTTGGCATTGCAAATCTGACTTATTAACTCTATGCCAAACAATTTATTTTGACATGTTTTGGGGATGTTGCTGATTGGCTGATTTTTGTTTTTCAGTCTTAAAATGGCCTGTTTTACTGGCATTGAATGTTCAGTGGTTCTCACGTTGGGAAATGAGAACAACAGACTGTAGAGGCAAATGCCACATCAATAACCTAGAACTGTAAACCTTTGGTAAGCTTTTGAAATTACTGATACAACAGCACAGCTACACAAAAACAATCGAATAGTTGTGCCGAAAAACTGCCGGGATTCCAAAATATTGGGTGAAAATCTGTTTCTGTCCAGTTACCTACAGTTTGCACTGAAGATATTTAAATGGGGGGGAGGGATCTGAATCATGTCTGCAAAAAAGGCATGTGTGTTTTTATAAAGATTGGGGGTTTCCAAACAATTTCTGTTTAAATGAGGTTATGGACTATATACTATATCATAATTTGTCAACCAATTACTGAACTTCCTTTACTAAAACTGAAGCAAATAACACTTTTTCTACATTTCCTGTGTGTGTGTGTGTGTGTGTGTGTGTGAGACACAGAGAGAGAGAGAGAGAGAGAGAGACAGAGAGAGAGAGAGAGACAGAGAGACAGAGAAACAATCAAACTTCAGAAAACTGCATATTCAAAGATTCTTAGCCACAAATGGCACATGGTACAGTTGCAGAAAAGACCATGAATCAAGTTTTCCCTTAAGACTGAAAGTACACTTTTAAAACTAAAAGTGCGGAGAACTTCTTCTTGAAGTGAAGAAGCTCTTCTTCAGCTTCCTTGTGTCTAAATCCACACGCTTGATCAAGTTTGTGAGGATCAAATCTCAAAGCTTCTGTTTCCTGCAGCTAATAGAACCTGGGGGGTAAAACCCCACTTGATATCCATTGCAACATGATACTTGTGCATAGTTGTTGGTAGAAAAACAGAAGAATTTTTAGTGGTGTGGTCAATGAGACTTCAGGATAAAGTATAATGTGGTGTGGGCTAATATCTCTTTCTGTTAGACATAGTAGGCCTGCATCATTTGACTCTGCATCATTTAACAATCTCACTGAGCTGCACTGGGCCTCTCTCAGTAAATGAGTCTAACACACTCTCTGTCTCCTCTCTGGCTGGGGTAAACTGATGAGAAAGTCAGATTCTGTTTCCAAAACGCAAGCATCGGGTACCATCTTGAGCAACATTAAGTTCCAGCCACAGATCAAACTTTTCACTGCATGAATCATGTACCCACTAAAATAAACTAAATGCATACAAACTGTCTCTGCACTGATTTTGGAGGATAAGCATAAATTTGCTTTTATTTCTTTTCCTTTTCACATCTTGTCACTGTATTCTTTCAGACAGAAGAGATGTTCTGACTCAGACTAGCTGGCTATGTGACACTTAAATCATAACCTTGAGGAGGGGAAAGAAAGTCACTATTCTTCTCTCTTTCTCTCTCTCATTAACACAATAACAAAGAAGGCTACTGTTTAAAAGGCACCTAAACACAAGAAAATGCCAGCAAACAGGAAGCAGTTGTGCCCCAAGTAACACCTCGGCCAGACTCCAGACTTTCTCTGGCCCCCATGAATCACTCTGTGAGGATAAGTTTCTGATCCTTATGGCCTCCAGAGGAAAAAAAAAACTTAACCTCAGAGGGCACAGCAAAAAATACCAGTAGGCAGGTCCAGGAATTTGCTTTTAGGCATCAAATTACTTTGTATAGTCAAGTGAGCGGGTATATGAAGTTGTATGTATATGGGAATTATAGTTTACACTGAAATATATGCAAGCTACAAATGAGAAAGTGTTTGGATTCTGAGTAGACAAGCAGTCACAGCAGACATTCAGAGCACTGGTTTCAACAGCCACAACAATCCACTCCAGTGAAAAGAGCAAGCTGACCTGAAGTGTATAAAAAGGAGGCCCTACTGCTCACAGACTTCATCCAAATTCTAATCCTTCACCATTTTGGTTTCTTGGAAGTGTGGAAAACATCCTCTCTCTTTAAAATATTTCCTCAAAATGATCTGACTACTTGACGGTTGTGATATTAAAAGGCTGTACTGGTGTGTTTGACTGATATACAGGCTAATATAGTGTTAAAAACGGAAGAAATACTACTATCCTGATTCAGTTGCTTTAATCACTCATTCAGTTTTAGCAGAAGGATACAAATGACAGAAAAATCCTCTGAAGCTCCTCAATATCTAAGCACAGAACTTGCACATTCTTGTTATATTAGCATGGTGTATAGTGTGTAGGAGCAGTTCCAAGGGCTTCAGCACAGGAGGAAAGAGGTACAGCGCTACCCTGTTCTTCTTTAACTCAAACTGAGCAAGCAGTCAGAAAAAGAAGGTTTCAAAGAAACTTGAGAATTCTTGCTTCGAAGCCCATTTTGCAGAAGCTTTGAGAATTATGCCCCAATACAGAACATTCCCAGCATCAGTCCAGTAGAAATAAGAACATCAAGCTAAAAATGTTCACTAGAGAGGGACATTCTGATCCATGTCACATGGTAGAGAGACAGCAGGACCAGTCTGTCATTTCCTACCACAGCCTGGAAAACAAGAGATACCGCCTGAAACATTGCCAATAAATTGGTGCAGCCAAGCTAGCACTGTCCACACAAAGGACTGAATCATCTTCTAACCAGAGCCCTAGGGGGAGAGAACAAGGAAGCAAGAAAGAGAAAGAACAACCTATAGCAAAACAGAATGGCAAAATGAACAAATAAGAGCAGAAAAAGAAGTTTAGCCTTAAGTCACCTCACCAAGTCTATTACTACTCTCCTGGCCTGGACCAGACCAGCCCAGTCCAGCGCTGCAATTTCAGCCTTGCTGAGGCAGAAGAAACCAGCCCTTGCTAATTATACACTGTAGCTAGAGGATGTGAAAATGATTACAGACTCACTCCATCCTTTTCCATTTCTAGAGAGTTAGGACAGGACCAAAGAGACCATACTCTGCCAACCTAGGGCCTGCTTATGTCTTATAAACATATTAATTTAATGACCAGAGCAAATCACTAACTGAATGGTTTAGAGGAAAACCACACTGGAAAGACATGTTTATGAAGCTAAGGGCTACATTTTAATAAGTACTAGTCACATATAATTTATATTAGTTTTGATTAGGTTCACAAATTTTCACAGTAAAAATGTACTTGATGGTTAAGCCTCTAATCTGGTATACTCAGTCTATGATTTCTAAGATCAATAACTAGAAAGTTTAATGAACCTTATAAAAATTGGTGCATTCTGCAAATGTACACAGTCCAAATTATACTATATTTCTGTCTCCATACTTCCTTTATGAGCTTCTGTCTCTGTTTTATCCATTCAAGGATGATAGTTTCCAAGCTGAATGCTTTTGAGGACATAGTTGTTTGTGTTTGTGTTTGTGTGTGCGTGTGTGCGTGTGTGTGTGTGTGTGTGTGTGTGTGTGTGTCCTTAAGTTGCAAGTAGCACAGAGGCTCAGAAGTGCTCATCCATTCTTTTTTATTATTTCTGTCTCAACTTCCCACACAGCAGGAGGCAATCAATATGAAAACTTTGGTACCAACTCTGATTTTAAGGGTCAAAAAAGAACCATTAATTTTCTTCATAGAAAAACATTTTGTGTGTATGTGTATTATAACACGTTACATTTGCACGCATTTTCCGTTGGTTTTGTTTTAATCATAACTGTGTTCATTTCTATTGCTGTGACAGATGTGAGTAAACAAACCATTAATTATCAGCATTCACTCTGAGGGAATTTCTGCAGGAGCCCAATTTTGGCCATTATTTTCAGTCAACAAGCATCAGGTCCTAGAATACAACCTTGAAAGACAATGAGCTCCACGGAGATAAAACTAAACATTTGTCATTCATTGCGTGATACACTGCCAGTCACATATGCACCTTACTTTTTATTGAATGATGTTAAATTTTAATCTTCGGAATCTCTATTATGAAAAAAGAAATGGAGAGTGAGTGAGGGAGGGGTATTTGTGTGTACATTCTTTATTAGTGTGTGTGGTAAATGCATTAATGTGTGTTACTTATGTGTATTGTACCCTTTATTAGTTTCCTGTCAGTTCATTTGATGGACGACTATAAGAGAGAAGTATAATTAATGCAGATTCTCTTTGTCAGAGGCACAAAGCAGGCCGAGTACAGAACAGTGCAGCAGTGGGGGATTCTGCTGCTAGACTGAACCCCAATGAAACGCTCATATTCACTACAGAGAAATCAGGAGCCACACAGACAAAAGATCCCACAGTCATGATACTGCAAGAGAGAGAGAAAGCGCATGAGAGAGAGAGAGAGAGAGAGAGAGAGAGAGAAAGAGAGAGAGAGAGAGAGAGGGGGGGAGGAGGGGAAAAGAGAAAGAGAGAAAGACAGAGACAGAGAGAACTGTGGGAGTTTTACGGCTATATGTGCACAGCATGTTGCTGCCACTTTGAACTCAATTACAGTCCTGTCCCACTGTTTAGCAATGTGCGCACACACACACAAACACACACACACACACACACACACACAGGATGTAATGTAAATTGAATAAATTTTAGCTAAGGATTAAATGCCACATTAAAAATTGCGAGCCCAGTTAGCTATCTTGCTTCCTAACTTTACTTTGTGGTTAACACCGTATAAATTCAGTGATTAGCTGTGCTGACGTTTTTAAAGATAAGTAGTTGAATGACTACACAAACATCAAACTAATGAATAAATACTCTTATATTCAAATTATTCAGGCCAGAATTAGTAACCAGATACTCATTTGACTTTAGTTTCCAAACAGTGTTAACAAATGATGTGTCTGTATATTGTTCTTTACAACAAACCACCAAGCAACACTCAACAGCAACTTTTGAGAAGTTAATCCTCCTGTGCATGCTGCCACTATTATCAACAAACTACTTTTGGTAACTATAGTGTGATATTCTGTAGAAAGGCAACATTTCCACGGTTGTCACAGCACAGGTTCCCCAGAGGTGAAAAACTCACTCACTAAGTTGTAAGGTGGGGGACAAATTGAAAAATGAATTTCATAAGGGTGGCAAACAAACACTGCAGAATCAGTCTCTGCTACCTGATATCTGAGGCTGTTTTCCTAATGGGATGCTCACTGATGATAATGCTACACCACACACAAAGTCTTGTGAGCAAATCATAAAGATCATAAATCCATCAGGCAACAGACTTCGGCAAAGAACCCCAAGCTATGTTTGCAGCTAGCAGGTTTTACACAGGGCTCTCAAGACTACTGGCTACCACATGCCAGACAAAGCATCCAAAAGACTTAGCATCTGACTATTAGCGTACTATATTAATACCAGAACCACACTGTAGATCTAAGATTCTAAACGTCTGTCGTCTGCCAGTGTTGGGGTAATTACTTAAAAAAGTAATAGATTACAATTTACTAATTTTTCTCTCAAACTGTAATGAGGTTACTTTACTGATCATCTCATGAAAAAAGTAATCTTACAACCCAATTGCTCCTAGAACCTAGAAACTAGCCAGTTCAGAAACACCTACCTCAAAATAAAATCTTTGAACGGAGTCTGTTTAGGCTCTCTCTTCTTTAGCACAGTGACCTTCATTAGTCAGTCTAATATTAGTAACAATAGATACTTTGATAGATTGCTCACCAAGTTTATAGCTTTTCTTGCTCTCATGCCGTGTACACTGCTGTAGTGAAAGTGAAAAGTGAAAGTGAACCATTTGACACGAATGAACACACCACAGCACAGCACATAGTGTAAACAGTGTGAAATTTGCCCTCTCCATTTAACCCATTCACCCAAGTGAAGCAGTGGGCAGCCAGCGATGCAGCGCCCAGGGAGCAGTGTGTGGGGACGGTACTTTGCACAAGAGTAACTCAGTGGTGCCACTGGCAGTCCTAGTATTCGATCCATGACCTTCCAATCACAGGGGCAAGTAGTACATGTGTGCTTAAATCATACAAAAGGACAGTCACGAACAATCCATATAGAGAAATGTTATGTTTTACATATATATTCATGTGCAATGTAAAATGAGCTTGAGTTTAAAGATTACCAGCGCTTTTCTGCCAGGAGCCAGGAGGTGTTTCTGCTCGCTTTCTTCTTTGAACTATTATTAGAACTTCTGACCAAAATGTAAGACATGGCCTCTACACTGCACTGCCTCACTCAAGAGTTCGAACTTCTTAAATAATCAAGCTTTTTAAATATGAGAACATATGTTAGACAGTAATTAAATAGCTTATCAAAATATCTATTTTATTATTATTTCATTTAAGTTTCAAAAATATTCTAAAATTTCAACTCATCCCTACTATGTGTCAGGTTGGATTTATTGTCTAGCGCAAGTTACAAATTCTCCCTCTGGTACAAATAAAACTCTGTTCTCATATATGACTTTGTACAGACAGAGACAGGGTGGCAGACGGATAAAAAAGCAGAAATTAGATCTGTTAGGCCTGGGGATGAACATGTTTCCGTCTCTCTCTGTCTCTCTCTTTCATACCGACATTTCTTTGACATTCAGCAGTTTAACACTGACAGCATTTCTCAGTGCCAGAATCATAAATCAAACTTTATTTTCCAAAAAAAAAAAAAAGACATCCATGTGAATTTAATCTCCATGTCTTCTCGACACTGGGGTATGTCTGAAGGTAATTCTAATGTGTGAGAAATAGGTCTTTAAGGCACAGAAACCTTTTGCTAAAGATCCTTGATGGGAACAAATGAGTAGATTAATTCTGGCCAGTGCTGTAAGCTGCTGGACTGGACTGACAGTCTGCTGTACAATGCGGCTCAGCTTTAGTGCGGAGCTCTGTGGAATGTCTTTCCCAGTAGCCTCGAGGGAACACACAGAAGGAGGCCAAGAGTCATGACATTTCCCATTTCTCTTCATAAATGCTTCATTTCTGCTGGCCTGGGAAAAGTGCCCGCACCAAAGCGATGTTCTCAGCCACATGTTTATCTCAGTGGAGAGCACAAGAGGAATATGAGAGGGTTCTTAATGTGCCAGCGGACACTACACTAGTTTTAAGGCAAAAGATGTCTTTTAAAGTCTCTTTGCATGTTTGTGTCACAATGGCTTCAGAGATTTAATGACTGCAGGCTGACCAGGTGTACCAGTAAAAGAGCAGCATCAGCGACAGTGTGTAACATTCACACATGCTCCATAAAGACTCTGCAAAAACACTGGAACCGGGGAGGCAAAGCCATGGTGAAGCTATTATGGGGGTGTGGGGAGAGTCTGAAGATATTATTAACATCATTCCAGTGTTTAAAGTCACTACAGGAGACAACAAGAGGACATTACTTTCCTTTATCAACTTTCAGTTCTGTATCTTGTTATATCTTCAAAGTTTTGAAATAATGCTATACTAAAAGAAACATATTCTTGCATCTCCATTTTTGTTTTTTTTTGTTTTGTTTTTTTTATGGTGAACAGATCAATAGTGATTGTCTAAAATTACTTCTTTCCTTAATATCCATTGCTAGTTAAGAAGTTATTTTCCTTATCCTGTGAAGTTACTATTTTGGAGATTTTTTCCCAAAAGCAATGTTAGTTTTATTTTCCTTTTCTTTTGTTCATTTGTCTTCTATCAGCAGATACAAAGACAGACTTGAGTGTGTGCAATGATTGTCAGATCACTCACCCAGTTTGGGCCAATTTGTGATAATATTGTGGTGCAGACATGATGGCAAGCAAGAAAGATGCTCTCCAAAAAAGTACAGGAAAAAAATCTCTCAAGACCACATTTTTGCATGCATAAATGGAGGTTCTAAAAGTACTGCCTGACAGGCTGGCATTAACAGACAGACTAAGGAACCCTTTCAGTCAAGATTTGCAGCATCGTTCTCCGGTAGTCTGTGTAAGTACAGTAAATAATGTGAGAACAGCACATGGAAGCTGCTTAAACAACATGCTGGTGTTACTTGTTTGTCTGGGATGGTTTGGCAAAATCAGTCACACTTTTATTACCTATAAATCAAGATTTTTGCTGAAATAATAAAAGGCGATAGCTCACCGTGTTAAGAGCTACAAGGAACTAGTACAATAGCCTAATATTGCTCTAGGCTGGGATTTGGGAAATTATCTTTAAGATCCACAATGTCACTCAGGTAACCAACATTCATAGTTCAGGCAGGATCTTCTGCACATGAGCAGTTGTAGCACGTCTTTATCTATTTAGCAAGCAAGACCACAGTGTAAAAAAAAAAAAAAAAAAAAACTTCCTCTCTAGAATATGCTAAAGTCACACAACATGTCAGGCTTGATATATGGACTCCACTTTCAAAAAAAAGATTATGAGCCACATGTGCTTTCCTTTGCAGATCTTAAAGCTTCCATGGATGGTGCATTTTCTGACACTTATTTTGCACAGCTTAATAATAACTGTGGCAGAAGCAAACATTCACTGATTCCTGTGACTATGAGTTAGTTTAAACCTATACAAAGAGGCCACTATAATACTGGAAATCTGAAGAATAAAATCTAAAAGACACAAAATCATACAGTTGCTGTGCATGTGGGCACTTTCACTACATTCGCACGAACACATGATACACACTCAGATTTATAAACAAATACATTCGCCCCAAAAGATTTTGAGCATATGTATTATAAAAAGAAGGGTAAATGTAAAAAATGTAGGGTAATGCAATGTAGGACAGAACATCAAAGTAAGCGTCTAAGCCTAATTAGAGGTTTTCTTCCTCCAAGACTTTAGAACAATTTTAAAGGATTATCAACCGCTAATGCTGTTAACATAAATGTATTAATATCTGCTAGTTATAAAAATCAGTTATGCCACTCTATTCACTAGTTTGAGTCTGTACTGACTGTAGATAAAAATGAGGAACTAATGTTACTGAAATAAGAATACATTTGATTTTCTAAGGACATCTACAGACATCCACACATACCCAATAAACGAGGGGATTAAAAGAAGATACATACTGTTAGGGATGGGAATCGCTAAGAAATTATCGATGTCGATGCCATTATCGATTCTTCTTTTCGATTCGATTCCTTATCG
>JBBPCZ010000002.1:16995369-17021264 GCA_037974445.1 Brycinus macrolepidotus | reverse complement strand
GTGTGTGTGTGTGTGTGTGTGTGTGTGTGTGTGTGTGTGTGTGTGTGGGTGGGTGCGTGTGGGTGCGTGTGTGTGTGGGTGCGTGTGTGTGTGTGTGCATGTGTGGTAACGCCCAGTTAAACGCTGCATCTTTGTGCTCCGTGAGCTTACTCAAGATGGTCTCTTCTTTCTTCTTTTTTCATTTTATTCATTAACTTATAGGTATCATAGCATACACAGAAAGGCTGAAAGAGGGAACTGTTTTTCTATAAAAACACAATTTTAAAGAGTACAATTGTTAAATCTTTTAATTATATCCAACAATGTTTTAACAAGTTTTAAGTGCAGACACTTAAACTAATAATGCAGAGCTCATAAAGTGGCAGCCTGGCATTCAGCATTCAAGCCTCAAGTCTGGAAAAATGAATATGCTGGTCTTCTTGGCAAATAAAAAGGGTCAGAGTTTACATTATAGAAAATAACTGTATTCAAATCACAATACTGAATAAAAAAAAATCATAATTTGATTTTTTACCCAAAGCATTCAGCCTAATCCACAATGCCCAGAGCAGCACTGCTATTTCAGTTTGTTTGCTAAGGAGCATAATGTAATGTAATATGTTCCTCACTGCAGAATCAGTTTGGAGGAGTTTAGACAAAGTTTCCATAGTAGCATAAAACAAACAAAAAGTGTATTTGTGGTCAGTGAAGTTGGCATATACAAATTTACGTGTGTTTTAATTCAAGAAGGACTGTACACGTTTTAGTAGGAAGTAGGAATTACCAGGACCCCTTGTCTCTGAAACAGTTTAAAAATCACACTGCACTCTGCTTGATTTTAGAGGAGACCTACAATATCTATAAAAAACGTGAAATGTTGAGTCTAGAAGTGCAGAGTATGGCAAAGTTTAGTCATAAATAACTGCTCTCTCCTCAATTCCACCATTAGGACCACTGAAAAGCCAGTGCGAGAGAGAGAGTGAGTTATGGAAAAATTAAAAACCCCACTTTAAACAAGGTTGTGCAAAGTTAGTAAACCTCAGTTATTCTTGATCTCTGGATGTACTGCGGTGGGGTTTATTACAACAACGCGCTCCTTTGAGAGGGAGGTGGCTGAGTTTCTTCCGAAATATACTGTGTGTGTTCTTAACCGCAAGACAGAAAACTTTCAGAGGACAAATACAGGGCAAGAAAGGAACATAAATATTAAAAGTGCAGGGGAAAATAAATGGCCACCCTCCATGAAGCATCAATAATGAAAATACCATAAGGTAATTCAGTGTGAAGAACAGTATGATAAGGAAAGCTGCAGAGAAGAGATGCATTAACAGAGAAGGACAAAGAGCTCAGTCACTGTGGTCAGAATTATTAAAGTCTGAAAATATCAGTAGAATGAGGAATGCTGGATGAATGGCTGTTGACTGACGAGTTCCAATCTACCGCGAAGAGAGGTTGACTGTAACTGCAGACTGGCTTCTGACTGGCTCTGTGGTCCAGGTACTCTGAAACAGGCACTGACCACACCAACTCTGTGTGTGGTTCAGTTAAGGGTCGAACAATTTGTGGAAAGTATATAATTGCGATTTTTGTGTGTGAGCGAACGATGTGTATGTGTGAATATGGGTGTGTGCGGCCTGCGGTGGGCTGCCTCACGCCCGTAGACCCCATTTGTACTGGTGGTCTACTAAGTATGAAATATACAAAAAACTACAAAGTTATCTTGTTAATCGAGCAACAACTGAAATCTATAAACATTTATAAACATAGTAGTGATATACAGTGGTAAGTTGACCCAAGAGCAATGAACACAGCTGCTCACAGAAACACAGATGATTTGACTGTGCTTTCATTTTCAGTCATTCAGTCAATCTAGGCAGGTCCCAGGCACATTTGGAAGAACAGAGGCCTCACCTGATGCTGCCCAAAGCAATTTATGCAAAACAAAACAGTAATAATTCTAATTAAAGTTGCAGCTCTTAAAAGCATGCTTTTTAAAAATACTATTTTGATAAAAAAACAAAACAAAACAAAACAAAAAAAGTTAAGCTAGTTAAGCTTATTTGTATGTTTAATTGTCTGTGCCTGGCACACAGGGACAAAGTTATTTTGAACTGCTAATAATATAACAGAAATTTTTCAGAAGTGGAAATTACTGCAAAAGATTTTTGTGTTTGGAAAGAAAATAGAGTTACTAAAGCTGCAGTTAGCAAATTACACAGCAAATCCTATTGGTATGTTTTCCATGACACGGGTTCTTAATTAGGTATTAATAATTTGGTTTCACTCTGTGTCATTTAGGTCATGCTCCATCCAACAAACTACCATGCAGCAATTTGTCTTCTCTGCTTCTAAAGTCAACTCAGGTGACCTCTGAGCGATAAAATAAGACAAATGATTTCCTTTCTTTGCTCTAGAACCAAATACGTAAGTACATAACATTAGAAGTTTTCCTGCACTGATAAGAATGCTGTCTCTGAAAACCTTTAATATGTCATTGCGATGTCTTAGACAGCATGTGTAACTGCTGCCACAGTCTACAGCAGGAGGGCAGTCAGTAGAGCTGAAAGATGAACTGTTTTTATATCAATAACATAATATGAAAAAGAGCAAATGTGAAATCGCAAGGGCTGCAAATTTAATCAGACATTTACAAAAATGCATTTAATTATTATTTAAATCTACTCCTCTGTGTGCTGCTAAAGTTTCCTAGATTTGGCCTACTAGCATCAATGCTATTACTGAAAAGGGTCATATATTTTGGCTTTTTTTATTTCCTTCCCCATGCTTAACCAAATATCTGTTCATTAATCTGAATATCAAACATTGTCAGAAAGCACATCTCTATCAACATGTTTCAACCACTATGAACAAAGAAGTAATGCAATCACCCATTTTGTAATCCTCTTTCTCTGATGCAAGAGAAAGATGCTATGTTAAAAATGACAAAAAAAATCTGCTTTCTGTTTTTTTCAACAGAAAATAATCAGTATTTATGAAATGTAAAGGTATACACTAAAAGAAAGGAGTAAGATGAGGAAAATGTAAAAAAAAAAAAAAAAAGGTAATTGGATTTATCATGAAAATCTCTAAAGCATAAGAAGTCAGTGCCAACTTGTTTACAAAGGGTTGAAGAAAGTAGGGTTCTGAAGAATAGGTCCTGAGTTTTCAGATGGCAGTTGACTGAGAGGGAGGAGACAGCAGTGGGAATGGAAGGAGAAAGTGAACGAGAAAAACAGGCCTTCTGGGCAGCCTGGTTTTCCCTAACTGTTTAATATTTCACCAAATGGTCTGCGTTGTCAATGAGCACCCTGTGCAAATTACAGCAAAGCCAGAGCGGTCATTCTGGATCCTGACCTTAAACAAGAAAAACAATGCTATAAACTTTCTATGTTTATGTTAGCATGGTTGGAAAAAAATTAATATCCTGTCAACATACTGACCTGGAACCTCACATATTCTAGGAGTGCTGCACAACGTTTGTTTGGACTATAAAGAGACAAACAAATGACAAATACAAAATGGCAAATGATCTACAAACATCTATCACGTCGACAACCATGTACACTTTTTGCCCCTAAGCAAAACAGGCTACATTTTAGAGGACATAATTTGGGATCAGACCTATTGCTAAGTTATGAGAAATGTTTGTTTCTTTTAGATAAACCTTCCTGAACAGAACACTGAAACATGATAAACAACAGGAGGCAAATCCGTCTTTTGTTAATGTCACTTTCACCTAATCACATTCTCTCTCTCTCTCTCTCTCTCTCTCTCTCTCTCTTCTCTCTCTCTCTCTCTGCTTTCTTTAACCCTCCTATTATGTTTGGAGTCAATTTGACCCCATTCAATGCTTAATGTCTCTAAATAAACTATTGCCATCATTTTTTGCTTCCTATTAAATGATTTTGTCCTAATTTAATAAGGACAACTGGATAAACACAAACTTAACATAATATGTTTCCAATGTACTGTACAAACACATTTTGTGCAAATAAGTGTTCTTTGGGGTCAGTTTGAGCCCAGAGTGTTTTAGCTGTAAAAAAACGTACAAGAAATATCAACAATTTACACAAATTTGGTTTGGCTGTTTTGGATGATATTGAAGGCACTGTATTATGCAATTTTATAATTGTATAAACTTGAGCATCAATTTTAATTTCAGCCATTTTCTGATGGTTAAAATTGCTGGATTCAAATTGACACAGAGTATAAAGGACGCTAGTGCATTTGAACATAAAAGGAAGTTTAATTAGTATTCTTCCATCCAGGGCATGTCCATCAGCATGGGAACATCAAAGAAAAAGAAGTATTTCATTCTTTCTGTTGACTTGCCACAAACCAACCAATGGGAAACCAGGTATGTCTTGTTGTATGACTATACTGCTGAGACAGACTTCAGCAGCTGAGGGCAAACACACACACACACACACAGCTGAATCAACAGTGACCAGGGTCAGTCTTCTTTCTGAAGACATTGCAGTTCTAATCTTTAGCAAACTGGTCCATGAACATAAGGTACCAAGGATCTGAAAGATGTCGACATTTCTTCTTAAAACAAGCAACAATGTGTAAGAATCAA
The DNA here is from genome assembly GCA_037974445.1 of Brycinus macrolepidotus. NCBI lineage: Eukaryota > Metazoa > Chordata > Actinopteri > Characiformes > Alestidae > Brycinus > Brycinus macrolepidotus. The sequence goes on along the minus strand of JBBPCZ010000002.1, from coordinate 17,016,706 downwards.
AGACAGAATTAATTAATATATTTAAGCTTATAAAACAAGGTTTAAGTGTTTGATTAAAGGTAAGGAGAAAAAGGCCAAAATATTCAAAATGAGAGAAAAGAGATTTCACTAGACATCCAGACCATATCAGCAAGCCCATTTCCTTTTTTTTTACATAATTTGAGAATGCCACTTGCTGTTTATGCCATGTCAAGATTTCATGATGTACTGATCAATAGAAATGGCCCAAATTGACAAAAATGCTGAAGGCAGTTTTTAACCTGAGGGCAGAGTGAATAAGATAAGACAAAAATGCAGCACCACTTCAAAGAGTAATTTTAACACATTTTGCTGATAGCGCTGGCATTCACACCTAGCCGCCACATTACACCAACACAGATCATCAGGGTTCTCGCATTCCACACTATGTTGTCACTATTTCCTTAAACAGATCTATTATAGATGGATTGTGTTTTCCTGTATCAGTCCCTGTATCAGTCCTGTTGTTTCAGTGTGAACAGTCCTTGGCATTAAGACTGTAAAAATGTGTGAATGCAAGTGGATACTCTGCATCACAGGGCTGGATATTTTTAGAATTCAAGCTAGCAAGCATAATATCAATCATATAAAAATCGCATTTGCAAAAGTCACAAAGGATTGGATTAAAAGTGGCATGTTTGTTTCACTGTTGACCAAGTACTTGGAGGAAGATGAGTATGGCTTTTCCAGCCCTGTATAATAACATATCTGGATCTGTAATATCTATGTGAGACGAAAGAAAAGGACCACAGTCAAAACAGTGCTGAAAAAGAAATTACGTACATTAAATGGAATGATAAACAAAGATTGCTGGAGTCTTCAGGCAAACAAGCTTCATTTCAAGCCAGAGAAGCATTTGGTGGTACTCTGAAGTCTTAAAAGGTCCACAGCATTCCAGTGTTTGTTTTTGTGTGAGTGTGTGTGTGCGCGTGTGTGTCTGTCTGCTGCAGACATGAAAATCAAAGGACAGATGGACATGGAGAAGAAAAAGAAGGGGAAAACCAAAGACAGAGAGGCTCACACTTAATGAGTCAGAAACAGATAAGAAGAGCGAGTAGAAGAGTAAGTGTGGCAACTCCTACAGTCTGCAGTAATAACCCCTCTGTGAGTAGGAGGCTGGCAGAGACACTCCCTAAAGATTACAGCATAGCAAGCTACACTGAACTCACCTGAAGTCACTCATTTCTCAAACATCATCCATGGAACTCAGAGCTCCGAGAGGATTCCAGAAGCCTGAGATCCTGGGAATGAGAACATTACAGATTCTAAAACGCTTCAGGCCAGGAAAAGGATATCACACATGTACTTGTGCTTTTCCTCATGGCATGGAGCAGCTCGTCTCAAAAGAGATTAATACTAACATCTTTGATTTTGGCGTATAGCCCTTCAAACAGGACCTGATAAAAATTTCCATTTGAAGTGTACATTTTTTAATTAAACCTACTGGCAATATAAATGAGGGGGATATAGGTTATTCCCAGGAACCCTACGTATATCACAGTGTAAACCATTTTGAGAGAAAGAAGCAAACATTTTGACTTTTACAGGATGTCATTTGGGTATGGCCACATGCTCTGCAAAATGCCACAGGCAAAAATTGATCTGGCACTAGGACCTGAGGATAAATGTCAAAGTCATGTTCAAATATGAACTTCAGAAGTGACTCTGAGCCATGGAGCACGTGGAGCAAAGTGTTTCTTTAGTTCTCTCATTAAACAAACCTTCCCTCTGACATTACCAATATTATAGTCAAAGCTAAGGCTTCATTATATATTGTTTGCTAATTGTTGTCACAACGTTAAACCATTTAAGTCATCTGTGCCAACATCACAATCAGATGTTCTAGGCAAGTTTTCTGTGTTTCGTTGCATCAAGGCATTCACAAACATAAATGATTTTAATCAAAATAATGCTGGTCAGTCTTTAATCATGTGATTTCAAGCATTCACCATGTTTGTAATATGGCAGTATATATCAATATAACTGCTATTTAATATTTTGTTTTTGTCATGCAGCCCTGGTGAAGGTACAAATTTCATTTCAAATGTAGATTCTCAAAGATAACTACGTCTTTGAAATTCTCAAACACAACGGTGCAATCTAGAAATCTGACTTTTATAAATGATTGTGCTGATCAATTAAACTCAAAATTTTAAAAGCGGTTTCCCACTTTTAGTTATACAGACATACCAGTATGCATATGCATGCACACAGAGAGTTTAAAGGATAAGTACACACATAAAACGGGGTATGGAATTAGCCAGTGAGGATGCTGCGGTCTCTGGGAGCTTTGGGTTTGCTTTAGGTGGGGTCATGGCTATGCACAATCCTTTTAAAAATCCTAACAGCACAGTGTCTCTGCCTGATGATGAACATATAGGCTACTCTGCTACAAATGACCAAAGGACTTCTTTCAATGCTCTTTTCACAGTAGTTAATATCAAAGAAAAAACAAAATGCTCTAATTATACATATTAGATTGGCCTGTGGAAACAGAGAACTGTGTGTGTTCTCGGGTTTTGCTATTTAATCCAATTTGCTGAAGCAATGATGTCAAATTCGCTGTAAGTAAATATATTGCATCCTTGGCACAGTTTCTTTTACCACTATAAAATCAGCACAAAATTTAAATAAACCATGTCAAATAAACTGGCATATTATTCTCAATGTCGAATAAATACAAATACATTTTTTTAATAATATACTGCAGGCTTATTATTCAAGATTTATTATTCAAGACTTAAGATTTATTATTGATTAAACAGCAGTGAATCAAAAAATCTGATTAAATTATGAATCCTGTGAATGCCTCATGGTCTCAAATTTCATAAAAACTGGATCTGACAATTATTTTGGGTGTGATTCAGAATTATTTTTTAAAATACAATGAATATACAAACATGACTGCAGAAACTGTTTACACTGACACGCAAGACAGACCTAATATGTGAAACTTTCTAAATTATTTTAAGTTAGCAAATAGCCTAATCATTTATTTTTGGTCATAAAGGACTGTACACATTATATAGTTACTAGAGTGAGGAACTGAAGTCTGGGACCCACATACAGTCCCTTGCAGTTATAGGGGTTAACATGGAATATGCACTGAAACAGAAACTGTATTATGACACCATCACTGTCTGCAGGGCTTTCTGGAAAACAGTGATAACCAGCAGAAGGTTCTGTGAATCTTTCATGGGCAATATGTCACTATTAGCCCTCAGAGAACATCATAAATTCTGCCACGTATACTTGATTTGATTAACATGGGGCTTTCCTGGAAGATTTGTGTGTTACTAACCTCATTTAAAAGCTATGTGAGAGAACGACCAGAATGAGACAACAGCACTGGAACAACTCCATGCTGAATAGTTTGAGCATCTAACACACAGCCTGAAATATTGGTAGTAATCCAAATACAGCTCAATAACTTTCTCTCCGATTGACAACCACAAACATAGTTTGAGTCTGAATCTAACCTGGATCCAACAAAATTTTGTCTAAACCTGACCCAAACCCCATCCTCAAGTTCAGAGTCCAAACTAAAGAAAATTCTGTCAAAAACTGTTGTCATTCAACATGCAGAATAAGACCTCAAGTCAAGCCAAGTAAGTTGTCACTTCAGCCTTATACACAGTACCCAGTGAAACAAAACAACCTTCCTCCAGGACCATGGTGCAACATAAAGAACAAAAAAAAAGACTACCGGAGTGCAAACAGGACAGGAATACACAGAGTGCAAAGAGAGCAAGAGAGAGTACAAGAAATACACAAGAGCAACAAAACAATATTACAGAACAAGACAATATACAGTGCAGTTGACAGGAGCAGTTCTAGTGTGAATGAACAGAGTACGATGACAGATTCTGTATTCTTGCAGCAGCACCATTAAGTGTGCAAAAATGTAATTAAGGTTGAGAACAATAAATAATAATTGTGCAAATACAAGATAGTGCTGTTTAAATTACTGCAAAGTGAATAAATAAAATTTTAAAAAGAATATAAAATAATATCATATAATTGAACAAACAACTACCCAAAATAAAGATGCCAAAACATATTAATTTATGAATCCCGAGCATTCTGAGTCCACCCTGCACTGTTCTTACACTGTGCTGTGCTGACACTTTACAGCATGATATTAGCCTTCACCTCTTGGAAAAAAAATTATCTGAAACTTGTTAAACTGTAATTTTCCATATCGATTCACTGCTTTATTTTATGTGCATTCATTTTCTCTCAAATTCAGGCCCCATAGACTTTAGTGCTAAATTCTGTCAACAAGTAGTGGGTGTTATCCTAGATACACTCAGGCTTAATTGCTGCCAGTCTTGTTGATTCTAAACATGACCTCAATAGAACCTTCCCTGCAATATAAGGTAGGCTAAAAGGCCTCAACTAGCCTGAAAAGATGGGAAAAAAGTTATTAAAATATGTCTGGAAAGGGCTACAAAGCCATTTTAAGGCCCTGTGACCTCAGCAAACTACAGCAAGATGCAAGAGTGCAGCAACGACTCATCTGCAAAGTCACAAAGGAACCAGAAAACCACTGCGAACCAAGATGAACATAAAGGCTCGTCTCATATTTGCTAAAAGACACCTTGATAACACCCAAGCCTTTAGAGTAATGCTTTGTGGACTGATAATTTAAAAAATGGTACAGTAAGGCACTGTTACACCTGGCAAAAGGTTAACATAGCTTTAGCTAAAACAAGGTGGTGGGAGTTTGATGGTGTGGGGTTGCTATGCTGTTTCATGGCCTAAGCAACTTGTCATAATTGACAGAACCATGAATTTTTCTACCAGCAATTCCTGCAAGAGAGTGTCCGTTCATCAGTCCGTGATCTGAAGCTCAGTTACAGTTGGCTTATGCAGCAAGAAAATGATCCCAAGCACAAGAGCTAGTTCACCACAAAACAGCTCAAAAGAAACTAAATTAACCCCACTGAGATGTGCTGTGGCATGACCTTAAATGGGTAGTTCATGTTTTAAAGCTCTCCAGGATGGCTGATTCAAAGCAGTTATGCAAAGAAGAATAGGCTACAGCAATTAAAAAGACTGATTTCTAGTTTCAGGCAGTGTTTGGTGACAATTGCTGCTTCAAAAGGTGCCAAAACTAGTTAATATATTTTTGGCAGCAATTACATTTTTGGTGGTGATTGAAGTGTTGCAAAACTATTTTAATTCAAAAAATGAACTGACTGTTTAAAAACTGTGTGGGTTTTTTTGTTTCTTCATACTACTATTGTCTTACATGACATTCTGTTTGAGGATCTAAAACCGTTTAGTGTGAATATACAACAATAGAGGTAATCAGGAGGGAGTAAAAGCTTTTTCCTATCACTGTAGGTGTGCTTTTTTCAAGCACTTAAAGTAGCGGCTGTCTGGGCAGGCCAGACACACTGTTTTTATTAGTGATGAGTTCATTCAATGCTGACATGTTGAAGCCTGAGTTATTCTGGTGAAGGAAACACAAGCATGTACACCTGATATTTTAAACGGATATTACTCACTGCTTTGATTTAGTTTCAAAATGCAAGCTTGCATGTTACACTGTTACAGTTTTATAGTCTGATAACCAAGTAAAAAAAAATCAGTTTGACTACATTAAAAAAGTAATAAAAACACAAGGCGGTGAAAATTAAAAACAAACAATATCCATTATGACATATTAACACCACCACTCACACGTTACACTTTACATATTACATCAGTATTATTCTTGAACATTAGATCTGAAGAATTAGAATTTACTTTTAAAGGAACCTTTGATGTTTCGACCTTAAAAGTGTAAGTAAAACTATTAAAACATGTTGCAAAACCACAAACTATTTGATTTTTTACAAGAATAGGAACAAATATAAACAGAACAAGCATTTGTCCACTTATTTGCTGTTCAGCCTTTTCAGTTTGATCCAGATAAGACATTACACAAGACTAAAACACTGAAGTCAGCCATGTTGACTATCAGCAAACAGGCCTAGTCTTAGTAGCATCCACTTTGATGATGTTTTACACTTCGACTTTCACTTCCTAAAGGTTTCTTGAAATACTACCTATCAAGAAATAATTCTATTCAGAACAGGGTTATATTTCAGCAGAGGTAGCACAGCAGAGGAATACAGGCTCTGAAGAGATCAGCAGGCCTGCTTTTTAATGAATACTTTTTTCACTATTGTATACATATGAAATACAATATAGTATAAACTTACAATACATTTTTCATGCTCCTAAACAAAGGCCACTTAAGTGTATCTCCGTTACCATTTATTTTAATAGCACCTTCCAACATGGTATAGGGCCAGGCCAAAATAACAATGTCTGTAATAATTCAATATAATAATTAAAACTATTTAAAAATCAACCTTTAACTTAAAAGAGGTAATTATTTGATATTTACAGTGGTAAATATCAATATCAGATATGAACAGTTTTATGGTGACAACATTTCACCTAGCCCTGTAAACAGTATTTACTATTTACAGAAAGTAACATAGGTTTTGACAAAGTCTGCAGGTGAATAATGCTGTCACATTCACAGTCTTCAAATCCAAAGTCTGCAAACCTCCCAGTGTATGAAACCAAAAAAGCAAAAAGAAACAAAAATATATACTACTCTACCACATTTCAATCATTCTCATAAATGGTAACCTCAATCATTTGATGCTTCCCTGAGGAATTTGTATGACACTACGTTGTTTATGTAAGATTTTGACAAAAAGGAAGAAAGTCGTCCCCCAAAATTCATTAACTTTTTCATAAGTGTTGAACCATAAATATAAATTAGACCTAAAATGATCAAGTTCCCTTTTGCTATTGTTTAGATTTCAAGTACAATGTTAGAAATGAACTGGATATCAGAATAGAATGGACCACTTGTTTAAATGGGGGGATATTACTTCTGGATGTTTCTGCTGTTAAGAAAGGTGTATGATCAGATTTATGATAAGTTTCTTTTCCATGGCAACATTTTGCCCTTGTAGTGATTCCAAACAAATGCACCTGGCAACAAACATTTTCCAGGTCATACACACATGAACACCTGTTTTCCAGACAGAAGTGCAATTTGCTGACTCAGGTCATAAATCAAAGTAACAACATATCAGAAGTCGCAGATCCAGATCCATATAGGGCGTTAGTGTGCTAATCCTACACTAGCACTTCACATTTCATACACTGTTAAAAAGTCTATTATATATATAGTTTACTAGTTTTATACTTGCTGTATTCTCTGCAAAACATGTCCAGTTTTACTGTATATTTAACTTACAATACTCAGCAAAATTGCCGTAAAGTGTTTTACATTACAATACTCCATATTTAAAGTAATTTATTGGATAACAGTAATTGACTGCATGTTAAAGAAATTTTTGTATAGTAAATGTTTAAAATTTATTACTGATAATGTATACTGATATATGGGCTCTTACATCCAGCATGCATCAAAACATGGCAATGCCCCAAACACTTTCAATGTTACCACTTGACTATTTTGTAATAAAATGTTAAGAGAATTAATAAACATAGGATTTGAGAGTAAACATTTCAGAATACACTGACCTGGCTTGTTGCATTTAAAGCCTGAGCTTAGATCAAAAAGAATTTCCAATAGTGAAACAATATACTTAACTTATTCTGTAGTAAGGATACTGTCGTGACATTAAAACCAACCCAAACATTCAATTTTGCCAAGTAAAACCTTGCAACCCCTGCAACATGCCTCATCAAGATAGGAAGGAATTGTTGGACAGACGTACACATATTAACTAACACAGAAAAACAAAATCCATGCATATTGCTTCTGGTCTGCACAAACCTGTGTCCTTCTTGCTCCCCTTTACGCCTTCTCTGTTCATTTTCAGTACTGCCTTGAACATGGTGCAACTTTTGCAGTCTTCTCACTCTCACTCACTCTGTGGACATACAAAAAAAGAATCAGAATAAAGACTGAAGAGGATAGAGGATTTTTCTCCATCAAAAGTACTACATAAAACATCATTATGACAATATTAAATGTCAAGATGATGATGAGGATGATGAGGACAATGATTATAACACTGCATTTTTCCTTGATGGAAGATTTCTGAGATATTTCCCACAGTTCCCCAGCGTCCACTGAGTGAGATCTGGCAGACCAGCGAGGAAAGAATGCCCAATATTTAGACAGAACAGCTCCACTCTGCTATCTTGTTATGCCGGAAAACAAGCTGTCAGATTCTCAGCATTCCACGTTTAATTGATGCTGTGTTGCTGAACTTGAGCCTTTAAGGCCACATGACAAGATAATAGTAACAACCTTTCTAAACACTGTGCCTGCTCTTGTAATGGGTCAAACCCATTGCAAATGTGAATTTATCATTTTTGCCCGTCTTTGTACTTTGAGGTATGTGCCACAGGTTTTTTCCTGTTTATTTTACGAAGGGAGGAGATGGAATTTTTATGAGCTCAAAAACTGTCATTGCAACTGATACTGTAACTGTAAAAACAACATACAACCAAGACTTTAGTCCTAAAATGTCACTGGTGCTACACACTAACTAACAACACAGTCTGTCCTGATCAGCTACAAACTACTGCAGCAACTCAACGCTATTCTTTTCCGAAACTCCACTTTTGGTGCAAGTATGTTTCAATCCAATGAGTTGGTTCCGCTTTTCTTCCCGTATTGAATCTTAATTTGGTTGTATTAAAACACAAAGTGATCTTAGAAAACAAAGTTTAACAATTCTGTGTTGCATAAATAATTAAAAGACAACTGATTTTGTGATTCACACGTTCACTTTAGTCCCAACACTTTATTACTACTGATGCTCAAACCCAATGTGCTTCTCCAGAAAGGTGTCAGTTAAAGGTCTGGACGCTGAAACTTTGCTGAACTCCCACTGGGCCCGACTGCTGAATTCATCTCTCAGCTCAAGCATGAAAAAGCCAGGAGACTCTCCAGAGATTCGCTGAGACTCGTCGATCTAGCTACTTAGATAAGAGAGCATGTAACAGCCATGTGCTTCACAGCAGGAATCAATGGGAGTCCACCCAGAGAAAAGGGAAACTGGGGGAGATGCACAAAACCTGAAATCCTGGAGAAGATGCAAGCTCTGAAATCCTAAATAATCCATCTCAAATTATCTAGCTAACACAAGTAATCTCCCAAAAACTACCATATTCCAAATGTAATTAGGGTAGATAGATTTGAGAGGGTTTATGTAGTTTATATGGTTAAGTGAAGTAGGCGTGTGGTTTGGCCTAACTTCAATAACTGCAATCACTGCACATGCAGATGCATGCAAAGTATATAAAGTGCAAAAAAGTGTAATAAAATAATCAAAATACATAATCCAAAAACATCACATAAAAGCTTGTTGTCAATGTGTGAACATTGTAGACATTCTGTACTGGGATGCAGAAAGACCACACAACACTTTCACAGCACACTTCTCACTTTCACACCCATACATGAAACACAGACCCACCCAGACCAGCCTAAGAATGCCTTTTAAAAGTAATCTGAGAGCTGCTTTTACTCTTACAAGAGTTAAGGTTGGGATTTGATTACAGCAGCACTTCTCAAGGGCCTGAGAGCAGTTTTTTATTTAATTTTTTTCCAGATCCAGCCCGCATAAATTCAGCTCACAAAGACATTTACAATGAGGTCATGAGGTGTAAAGAACACACTAAAACAATCCACTGATGCTCTAAAGCCTATATGTGAAAAAATATTAAAATACTTGTCTTCTCACATTCGAACAGCTTGTCTTTTTGTTCTTTCTAACTGTAGAAACGCTGTAGAATTGAAACTGGCAGCTGAGACGCTTGCCTAAACAGAAGACAGGAGGCTACTGACACACAAGGAATTCCATCTCCACCTTATAAAAAGAGTCTGTCTAGTCTGCTTGGGTTAATTTGTGTCGTACAGAAACAGCTTAGGACAAGCAGTTATAAAAGCACCCCCTATTGAGGCAATGTTCAGCTACATGAGCTCCTGGGGAGGGAGGAACAGAGAGGCAGACAACTGTTCGTCCAGAATAAAACGACTAAGCTACACTACCTTCCCAAAATACCTTAAGCACTATTTATTTAAGATAAAATTGAAAATGACACTAATTTGGTTTTGGTTTCTGAACAAGCTAAGCAATTTGCATGCCATCATAAACATTCATTGTTCAATTGTAAACAAGGCTGGTTTTGATTGCACTGGCATGTTACCGATCTTTTATCCTCTCCATCAGATCCCATTTATCCTAAGAACAGAGAAGGACAGGAAATGCCACACATTCATACAGTACTGAGGAGGACAGAGCCAAGAGCAGTTTCCATGACTAAAACATACATACTCAAACAAACAAAAGGAACTGACAATAAGCATGCATTTTTATTATAGAATATACTTTAATAATATATTTACTTTAATAATATTTTGTTACATTTTAGTTATTTTAATCATATAAATCAATCAGTTTTATTTCAAACTGATAAGGCTGTGGAGAAAAAATTATCATAACCACAAAGGTTCTTCCTCACTACATCATTACTATCTTTCCTTACATCAGCTTACCTCGGATATGCATTTCTATACTTCCATGGCACATGCAACAAAACATCTCTGTTTTCTAGCACTTAGCTTGCTTTTCCAACTATCCTGTTGTTCTGCTTACAGGATGGTAAAAAAGTCAAGCTCTTAAAAAGACAAAAATGTGAACCACATGGAGGCAATTACACATTCCAGTGTACCTTTCTTTTCCTTTCTACTTCTTTTCCACTTTTTCCTTTGTCTCTCTCAGCCAGGTGAACAGCTGCAGCCAAACTCTTACACCCTAGAAATGCATTTGATCACAGATTTATAAGTCTATAGGGATTTGGACATGTTGACACTGAAAGCGAGAAGGGTCATATGTATTTTTATTTCCTAATGAGTATGTACATATCAAAAGAGAGCTGTGCCTGTTGTCATTGTGGGAATAACATTTTCAGCAAAAGAAAAGAACTGTTTGGAAAAAAGCCAATATACAATTTTCTTTAAAATAGTTGTCCATTTCTCTTAGTCCATTAAAACTGAAATTTGGATGCAGCATTGGTTGGCCTTTACTAATTATGTAAGTAAGTAAGTAAGTAAGTAAGTAAGTAAATAAATAAATAAGGTTTTATTCTGACAAGGCCAAGATGAGGCTCATTTTTTGTGTTTTCCTCCACAAATACAACTGCTTCAGATTTATATGTTCACGATCTAAAGACCACTCTGCTTCCACAATAATAAAGAGACAGAGAAAGAGATTAAGGTCATGGAAGGTCATGATCATTCTCTACTTTCAAATATATGAAGTTATGAGGTGAACAGTTTCACAGATTAAAGAGTGAGAGCTAGAGGAATACATCCTTCACCGCCTCCCCCAGACATCTGATTCGACCCAGGAACCTAATTAACTCAACATGTGTCTCTCCTTCCGCACAAAGAAGTTCTACAGACAGATAAACATCATAAAAAATGATAAGGGGCAAAGGAATGGGTAAAAAAAACCATACTGAGCACTTGAAGGGAAAAGCTCTTCAGGAGAGAATCTCAAAGCAGATCAACAGGTAGCCTGGCAGCCACAGAGCTGGTTTATCTCTCACATGCTGATAAGAGGGTCCCTGCCTCACAGCCTCAACTGCCATTTGAACTGTGTGTATTATTTGGCTGAAGGGGGACCTTTACTGGCCTCTGCATCAGAGACTAGACTGAAACCATGTCTTTCCGGACATACACTTGAACCACGCTGCTGAAAATTCTTTGTTCAACACCAGCATGACACGGCACGGCCTGTCAAGGATGAACGACTGGTTAATCACAAAAACAAAGATAGGTAAATGCCCTGAAACATCTTAACTACTGTCAAGCTTCTTTCCATCAGCATAGCTGCTCAAAAGGAATTCAATCACTGAGACAGCTCTCAGTTTGATGGAGAAAACGATGGCTACATTTTTTGGCATTATAATTTCACATTTAGAGCAGGGAAAGAGGTCTGGGAGAGCACGATAATCTCTACGCTAAGCTAAAATGTATGTGGACTTCCATCACATAGGCTCCACAGGCAGGTGATCGAGTTAAACTGGGCCATCCGTAACACAGTCATCCGAGAAGCTAGGCGTGCAGATTGAGCGGATGTGGCATTGTGTAGATGACGGCCTCCAGCTTGTACAATTCATACGTTTGGCTGTCAAAGACCGGCGAGGCTTTGTGAGAGTATGTTCACAGCTCTAGCAACAGGAGAGCGAGCAAACTTTAGCCTGGCTTCTCCTTATTTCTTTATTTACTCTTTCCCTTTCTCTCCCTTACCCGACCGCTGCTTCTTTTCATCAGCCCATTCTACATGAATGATTCTTCAGAATCTGCTTGTCAGGTTGTCATGACGACCATGGAACTCAACACCAGGCTCGTGACCTTTTCTTCAGTGAAAACCGGGCATTTTTTAAGCAGCGGCGAAAAAATTATGGACTGCCGCCTTATACCATTAAGAAAGAGCTGGGCTAAATTCAGAAATTCAGAGATAACGCAAATGAAAAAGAGACAGTTTAGTGGACAACACTGAATGTCTCTTCATGAAAAAAAAAACTTTTAACTAGATTATAGGTGTCTGCAAAAGAGCAGGAATTTTTCACCTTGAAACAAGAAATGAGCAACCATAAAACAATGGACAGACAGGACAGTATCTCGTCCTTTGCAACGTACACATGAATGGAAAGAATAACAATGAGCGAGACTTTTTTAATGTAACCAGTTGTACTTGTTTGAAATCACTATACAGTAAAGCGTTGTTTAAGAAGGTGTAAAAGTACCAAAAAAAACCCCCCACAACTCCAGGAAGCATCAGTGCCATAATGAATTAAACAAAATTCCATTTAGGAAGAACATGTCATGTCTTGTATTGTCTTTAACCCCATAGCCATCTTTGAATGAGACAAAAAGACAGAAAGAAGAAAGAGACACTGTTAAAATACGCACACAGTTACATCATGCGCACATCATTTACGCTGTAATGACAGTCATGACATATATTCATTCTTATAAACACCACTGCCTAAAAGAGATGTTGGGTTATTCTACTTGGTTTTATGCTTTACAAAACTTCTATGCGGACACTAAAACTAATTCTGGAGATGCCTAGCTGTCATCAGGAGAAGAACTGCAGTTCTGCTAGCAATGCTTATTTCATCTACCAGTATCAGTACCAGATTGGCCAAAATGCCTGGATTTAATGCAAAGAGCCACAACAACAGGCCAGAACACTATTTGATTTGGTGTGGAAAGATGAATTTGCTTAGTAGCACTGTTCACTGTTTGGAATGAAGGAGTGGAGGCCAGACCACTGTGGTTAAATTTTCTTTTTCAAATAAATTAGATGTAGTTTTGAACAGACCACAGACAACTCAGCAAAATGCAAAAACAGACCCAACATCATAAGACTTTGATTTCTCACTCTTCCCTCTGCACTTTGTGCCATGCTGACACCGGCAAGTTCAGATAAAACTAAAAACATGACTCAAAAGGTGCCCACCTCCTCTCCATCACTCAGTGGAAAACAGAAATGCCCAGTCCTTCTCAGAATCACCCAAACAGCTTAACTACATATTACAGAGAACAGTGCTTTTAAACTGCTCTCTAGCCAGCTAAAAACAGTCAACTAAAACAATGGCAGCTAAAAACAAGCACTGTGCTCTTTAAGCATATCCAGTCTCGCGAGTTTTAGTAGATGGTAAACAGAACTGAACATCATAACTTCTGATGGGCATATTTATCAACAATCTCCTAATTGTTATTCAGGAGGTCTATGGCCATATTTGGTTACTGACTGAACCATACAGATTAATTCAGTAACCGAACAGAGAGATCTGGGTCACATAAACGGGCATGTAGCCTACTGACTCTAAACCATAATCTGCTGCACCAGATATTCAGCGCTGCCAGTGCCCCTTGCAACAGGCCACTGATTAGTAAAAGGAGCTGAGGGATCAAAAACAACAGTTCTGTTGAAGAAAGTGTAGTTTTCCTTATGCCAGTGAGTCAGTTGGGTCTGAGTTCAGGCATGTTTTCCTTTTCTCAGAATTTACTGTTTCACCTAAGGCAGTGGTAACAGACTCAACCTGACATGACACCATAGTCCAAGGGTAACCAGTATTATATATTTTTGAAATGATCTACAGTGGTAGAGTATAGATGATGCAGCTTAAAGACAATATAAATTAATAAACAAAGTTTTGCTCACATCCGTATACCTTCTTCTCTTTCAGAAAGCTGTAAACAATCCGCTTCACTTCACAGGTTCTAGTTTTGTGTACGAGCCTGCTGAGTTTGCATCGATGTGGGCCACGCCAAAGGCCACATTAAAGGGCACATGGAGATGCAGTCCTTCGATCGGCAAAATGAGAAATGGGACACCCTACAGCCTCATGGTCCTCGCAGGCATGTGCAAATGAAGTCTGCAAATGCACCAAATGAGACAGGACAGAACTCTAACACAGATACTCTAGCTATACATGTGGCATGATACCACTTTTTCTTTTCTGATACCAATATTGAAGCATTGAGTACGAGATCCCAGTAAGTCTGCATGTGCAGGTTAACAGGGGATTCTTACTATTTGATTAGTGTCAAACATTAACTGGTCCAGTAGAAAGTCTTCCGGCTTTCTCTCACTATAGAGTACACTTCATTAATCTCTCTAACACCTCCATTTAACCTTTCAAACAGCCTCAGGCTCGATTCTGATTAAATCATCTAGCTATGTTGCTTGGCACTTCAGAGAAAATGCCAAATTCTTTAATGAGAAATGGATTCTTTAACGAGCAATGCTGTTTGTTCCACAAGGCTTAGGTGTGTAAATGAATGAACTCACAGCTCTGATCTCAACTGACAAACAGACCGCAACATAGACAGACAGTAGATAACACAGCATGGGAACAGCCTCTCAGGTCAAGAGCTGTGACTCAATGTCAGCCTCAATGATCATTTAGTTAAACTTTCAAAAATAAACACTAGACTGACTGATGATGACTAATCTGACATCATCCGCTTGGACGTCTCCCAGACATGACATGAAGTTTCCTAAAAGCCCACTACACTGAATGCATATACACCCTGGTTAACTGGAGTCTAAAAGTTTATACAAAATTGTTAGGGTTTTAAATCACAGCACCTCTCCACAGCACATAACATACACACATCCAGATTTACATAATATAAACTGAATAAAGCTCAATTTACAGATACATTAACAAAACAATCTAATAAATCTTGCATTCTTCAACAGATTAGATAGTCAGCTGGCCTAGTTTCAGCAGCCTGAGTCTTGATTCTTTAGTAAGCGTTAGCTTACAATTATTTGTGATGTAATTCTACACCAAAACATTAACTCTTGCACCAACAAAGATCTCTTTGGCCTCTGATTCCATGTCAACTCACTCAGAAATCAGAACTTGTCATGGATTTTCTCTAACAAATTCAGAAAAAAAACTCCTATTACATTCACGGGAGCTTGTAAATCCTATAGCTTTACTCCAAATACTTTTTAGGTATGAATATTTGAGGTTTGGCCCTCAGGGCTAAATTTAACTTTCAAAAAGAAGTCATGACATGAATTGGGAGGTCCTAGCTGAGCTGGTATGGAATGACCATTCTTTTAGTCCCTAGAAAAAGTGAGAATAGCCCTCTTCTGTGTCATATTACACATTTCTGATAAAGCCGCCTTTGCTGTATCGCTAGAAAATAAATTAACACAAGCCCAAGAACTAGCTAGTTATAGTGAGCATATTCCACCAATAATATCTAGCACCTACAGTAAGCTTTCAAAAAATACTGACATTCCACTTCATTTCACACAGGCAACCTTTGCGCTGCATTATGTTAGTAACTACGTTAGTAACTATCAAGTTATGCTCTACCTTTTTAATATCTACCCAATTTACCTGAATGCGGTTTTATTCCGTCAGACTGTGAAGTACTTCACAGTCTTTGTTTGCTGATTTGTATTCTACTCATTTCTATTTCTATTTTTACTAATGAAAAGTATTATACATAAGGGGGCAGTAATGAGTTACATTACGTTTTTACTGATATTAATTAGTCTGTATATAAACACTGATACAGTGTTCACGCAAATGCAGTTATTTAACAGCTGAGCAGTGGTTAGGTCTACTGTAATTTATAAAGAACTTAACAGGAGAATAAGGGGTCATGTCAATTAAAGCCTTACTAGACTTAGCTCTAAGTGTACTGCAGATTAGTTTGCTGTGCTGTGAGATGTGCTGTGACAGCATTAGGGAGCATCAGCCTTTCATTTGAAGGGCCTCAGCTGGTGTGACATAAAGCATGGCTTTTGTTTTGAACACAGCACACTCTCCAGGCACAACCACAGGCTGTGTTATTAGACACGCTGTTCTCAACAGGCCACCAGGGTCACTGAGACAACCAAGGCATCGTAAAAATGTCCCCACCATGATCTATGAGCACACTGACAAACATAAACCTTGTTTATTAATACTGCTGAATGAGCCAGAAAGGGTAAACTTTAAGCCTTTGTTTCATTTATGTCACCATTACTGTCAACTTTAGCCAACATAGCACAACTGAAGCACAGTAAAGATGCAGAGATTTGTCTTATGCTGAGTGTCATACATGTCCAATTAAAGTCATGGAGGCTGCACAGAGTTCAAATTAAGCAGATAGCAGTTCAGTTTAAAACAAGTTTGAAAGTAACATTATTAGATCTCAAACCTCAAAGACTGAAACTGACTGTTCTACAAACACAAGAGATTTTTGATCTCAGAATAAAAGTCTATATGGGTTTAAAACGAGACTGACTGAGCAGACAATGGTCATATTGTGGAGACCCGTGACAAAGCTGTCCACAGTTGCCCCCTGTTGCACTCCTTCAAAAATCAACCGTGTGTGCAGTGCCAGCACCTGTCATTTGCCAAATGGCCATGGGTATCTGTGCTTCTTGCTATGACCACAGACTTTGTTGCTTATATGGAGGAAAAAGTCCTGACTCGGATGACTGTCGACTGTAGTCAGACAAGAAACCATTAGGGAGTGTTTTCACACATTTGTCTGAGAGGACAAACATGCTCAATCTGATCCCCAAGAAAAGAGTAAACAGCCATTTCCACTCACTGAGATACAAGGATGTAATGATAAACACATTCACTGGTTGGGCACACTTTCCAATTTTGGGACAAAGACCTGATTTGAGTTTCTGTATTGTACATGTTGAGTGTCTCATTTATACACGGCTCTGATTGTTTACTACACACATCAGTTTGACTCAGAATAATGGAAACTTTATTTCAAAACAAAATATTTCAGCATATTCTTGGACAAAACATAAAAAAAAACATCTTAAGGACAGTGCACCTAAGTTAGAAATGATCCAAAAATAGTAAGGATGTGCCCAAATAATGCAAAATCTAAAATGCTTCATGTAAGACCACATACATTTTCAACCCACCAAAGTGAAATATCATCACGTTACAGCAGTACAACTAAATATGTGCAAAATCTAAATTTGGGTCTTACCCTTAATTCATGTTTTAGGCACTTCAAGACATGTTTCAGTAAGACCTATGGAAAAACTGGTGTTGGTTTTAAAGTGTGAAATAAAATTAAGGTTAATTTGGAGTTTTTATTTTTTTTTGAAAATCATTACACCCTTTCTTTATAAACAGGAGCGCCTTATGTCAACACAACCAAGCCTAGTGACTCAGCTCCATGTGGGAAGGATTCACTGGGCTGGGTCAGCAGTCCGAACTAACACAGCTACTGTAAAAGTCCTGCAACTCTGGACTCTGATCTTCATTCAGAGTGAAGGACAAACCCTCTTAGATTTGAAAAACCCTCTGGAAACTGGAGGGATGGTACAAAACACTCTCTGACACAGTACGACTTGAAGATTTGCAGTTCAGTGTCTGGTAAGCAGCTTTAGAGGAAAATAACAGACGAATAGTACGAACCAAACTACATTAAACAAACAAATAGAGGTCTCAATGAGTTCAGCCTGGTCTAAAGGTCTAACGCAGATTTTTAGGGAAGCCCTAAAAACAAATAAAGTGGACAAAAATTCACAAAAAAATGAGTTTAGGTGAAGTGTTTCAACGGACAAAGTCCCAACTGTCACTACAGTCACTGCTGCCCTGTGGAGAGGACTTTCACCTAAACACAACAAAGTTTACAAACATTTACAAACATTTATAAACTATACATCACCTCTAACACATACGATACAGTTAATACACCGACTAAAGTGCTTTTCTGTTTTACGGACATGCCCCGACACATTCCTGTTGTTCCAACAAGGCTACCTAGAAACCTCATCCCAAACTGATCAAACTTTTCATCACCAACGAGATTTTCACGCTCCCTTCGTTATTTACGAATCCCTATATAACCAAAAACGACTCAGTGACAAGCTCGTGGTAAACACGTACAAAGTCCTGAAAGAAAAAGTTGATGAAATACCTGTTTTTGTAAAGAAATCTCCAGCAGAAAAGTTCTCCAGCTCTTATCTCTCCACATGAGTCCTCCAGAGGAACGCGCGCGGCTCCTCCCTCCTCCTCCTCGCGAGCTCCATGAGGTCATCGAGAAGAGGTCGAGACGAGCAGCCCAAATACAAAGACGGACCAAAGACACAGGACTCAGTTACTATACATGAAGGGTTTAGGGCTTTTTTAGAATAAAATAGAAAAGAATACAGTTCAGTACAACACAATGGGGCCTAAATTCCCAGTTTAGAGGACTTTTGTTCATAAAACGTTTGCAGATCTCTGTTCATCCTAATTTTCTTCAGAAATAAAGAGTCCAAATCAGAGTGTATGTCCCTTTTTGCTGCAGCTACTGCAGCTACAGCCTCTACTCTTCTGGGGAGGCTTTACACCAGATGTCAGAACATCGCTGGTGGCCCAGTGATTAGGGAGTTGCTCCTGTGATCAGAAGGTCATGGGTGTGAATCCCAGGACTGCTAGTGGCACCACTGAGGTACCCTTGAGCAAGGTACTGTCCCCACACACTGCACCCTGGCCCCCCACCCCTGTTGGTGGCAGCCCACTGCTTCACTTGGTGAATGGATTAAATACGGAGAAAGAAGTTCACACTGTGTGTTGTGGTGTATTCGTGCATGACTATAAGGGGCCACTTTATTTTTATTCAGCCACAAGAACATTAATGAGGTCAGATACTGATGACGGATGACAACCCAAAGACACAGGACTCAGTTACTGTACATGAAGTGTTTAGGGCTTCTTTTTTTTTTAAGAACAAAATAGAAAAGAATGCAGTTCAGCACAATACAAAGCGGCCTAACCTCCCACTTTTGCAGACCTCTGCTCATCCAAGTTTTCTTCAGAAATATAGAGTCCTAATCAGAGCGTTTGTGTCCCTCTTTGCTGCAACTACATCTTCTACTCTTCTGGGGAGGCTTTACATTAGCTGTCAAAACATTGCTGCGACAACTTGATTGTATTCAGCCACAAGAACATTAATGAGGTCAGATACTGATGTTGGATGATTAGTTCTCCAGCTCATCCCAGAGGTATTGGATGGAGCTCCATCACTCCAGAGAACGCAGCTCCACTGCTCAACAGCTCAGTGCAGGGGGATTTACGCCCCTCTAGCTGAAGTTTGGCACTGAGCGTAGGGATTTTAGGCTCATGTGCTGCCGCTACAGAGCGTCTCATTCTATTGGTAGGTTTTGTATATGGAGATTATACAAGCTGTGTGTGTCCAAGTGAACAACTGTCTCAGCAATGGCTGCACTTAAAAGCAGCCAAATTAATTAATTAAACAGGCTTATTGGACATATAATGTATTTCCTATGCCGTTTAGGTGATGTTACTAAAAATGTTTTGGAATACGTCATTTTACACTCAAAGTGTACTTATAATGAACAGAATAGTTTGAATTAGAATATTTCATCGAAATTAGATTTAGTGAAACATAGGAGCTTACACCTGGTTCCAGTTCTGGATAGGTGTACAATACATTCCACCTTCAGAAATATGGCTTTTCAATAATAACGGTGAACAATTAGAATGTTCAGATTTTTTCCACAGTGTGATCACACACACACACACACACACACACACACACTACAGACCAGTTTGGGCCCACTCTCCAATTAAAAAAAAATTAAAAAATCAAGAAAACATTAGAAAAAATGTTACTGGCTGGTTTTGAAGTGTAAGGTAACAATATACACTATAAGTGTAATTTAATGGATACAAAAACTTATGTGTGAGTTTCATCAAAGTAATCACCCCTTGCCTTTATCACAACAGCACTGATTCACAGCATCCTTTCCAGCAGTTTTTGGAAATAACGTTTGTCGAAACTCTCCCAGCACTTTTTCAAACCTGTCATTTGCTGGACACTCAACTCGCACTTGTCGATCCAGTTCATCCCAGCTCAGTGGGGAAAAGATCTAGAGACTAGAGAGGCCAAGACATCATTAACTTTTTGCCATTCTTTGGACTGGATATAATTTTGACACAATTCTGGTGAATGCTTGGGATCGTTATCCTGTTAAAGAATAAAAGGGCAGTTCTCTTGTGTTGGTGAGATTGTGACTGGGGATATTGAGTGCATACAGTCTTTAATGTATCTTGATCTTTCTAAAGTCAGCTCCATGCTCTGCGCTGTGGTCCTGCAGGGAGTGTCTCATGTGGTGGGTTTAATGACAGACTTTAATATAGAACCAGAGCCTAACAACAGATGTCCTGCCCATGCAAAGTGTAGATTCTTGAGATATGTATAAAAACAGCGACACCATAAGGATGAAACTACTCATTACAGAAACCTATAGAGGGACAGGTGCTCAAATTAAAGAAAGGGGAGCGACACATACATTTGAAGCCAAGCATGGCAAGGGTTTGGGTTGCAGCAAAAATTTTTGTCAGCAGTGTGGCCAAAGGGACAAGTGAGCATCTAAAGTTTTTTGCCCCTTGCATCACTCCTTGTGGATTTACCACTTTAAAATAACTGATATCAGAATCAGAGTCCCAGAGGAAATTGCTTATAAATTGCTTTTGTAATTGAGAGTGATATCACTCTCGCTTATAAAGCCTCTGTCTTGAACACTGAGCTCTTATTAATATGCCTAGCACCTCTAAAAACCCTGAATAAGATCCTCAGACTAAACACATACTCTATATGGACAAAAGTATTGGGGCACCTGACCATTACACCAACAGGGACTTTAATGACACTGCATTCAATTACATAAACTTTAATATGGAGTTGGTCCCCCCTTTGCAGCTATAACAGCTTCCACTCTTTTTGGAAGGCTTTCCACAAGATTTT
>JBBPCZ010000002.1:16967432-16990505 GCA_037974445.1 Brycinus macrolepidotus | reverse complement strand
TGAAGAAACCCTTGTGCAATAATGTGAATAATTGAAATAATACTATATATATATATATATATATATATATATATATATATATATTCTGTTGAATTTTATAGGAAATATGTTGGTCATTCTGGCAAAGAAATGATACCATTTTACACATGCGACATTTTTTTTTTTTTTTGGATCAGAGGAACACCGACTATAAAGACAGAATTAAGAACAAGATGTGATTTACCATACCATTTGCATTTCCAGTTGTGTCCTGTGATCCTCCACTGGCACAGATGGATTACCTTGAGCGTAGACTGCAGGAGACCAACAACTTCTCTGCCTTTCTCGCAAATGTCAGGAAAGAGTTTGTTGCACTACACAAGGCTACAAAGAGTGCCTGATTCAATGTTGATATTGATGGTAAACAGAATCCATTTTTAAATATCAGAAAAAAAACAAAACTGTCAGAGTTGGATTTATATTTTGTTTGAATCCTAATCAGTAGGCAATAATAACAAGGTTTATTTTATTAGTATTTTTTTATTGCATGCAATTTCTGTTTGGACTCATACATAATAAAATGCAAATAATCATCTTTGGTGCATAGTTTTTTTTTTTTTGTGTGTGTGTTCATTAGGTACAAATAACATGGTTAAAAAGACAACAGACAAAATTACTCACAGGTGTACAAAACAAAAAGCAATTGTTTTTCTTCTTGGATTTATCTGGTGCTTCTCCTTGAACATGTGCAGATAAATATATCCAGAGTTAATTTCCAGGATGCCTTTTAACACCTCTTGGTATTAGAAAGCATACATATATAATATATAAACAAACTAAGCATGTGGGTAATAAGAAACAATGCATTTTATTCATGTAATTAAGCTACAATCCTGCAAAATTCTAATATTTCAAATATAAATAGTTAATTACTAAAGTGATCGTGTAATTGTAATCTTAATCTAGTTTCTTTCTTTTTGATGTTAAACTGGCATGGTCCTACTTTTGGATTCGTTAGTGATAAGTATAATGTTGTGTTATGAATAAACAAATCAAGAGGCCTAAGTGATGCACATATTGTGACATGGTCACGAGACAGTAACTAATATATATATATATATGAAACATCCCTTTCTGCAGTTAAGCATCAGAAGACTTTGGCACATTTAAGACAGGTAGCTCCTCAACATATGAGGAGGGAAAGTGACCTCTCTCCCCATTCAGTTCTCCAAACCACCATCCGCTGTCATCCTTTAGAAGAATGCTGAGAAGATCTCCTTTGTAAATATGGAAAAACGGATACTAAGTCAGTTCAGTAGAGCACTGATGCATCACTCATGGAAAAGTTATAGGTAATCTTTAAGACCTGCAAACTTACCTTCCTTAATATTTAACTCATCTGTTTTCTCTGATGTGAAGTCATATAAAGCCTTGCATTTACCAAGACTGTAAAACTCAGCATCTGCTTTAAGTGGATTAACAGGACAGTATTTTAATTTCTTAAATTATAATTTTACTTAACAGGTCTTATAAACCATTTTACCCTTTACAGCGTGAGAGGAAATAAGGACTGAGTATAATAGACACACTAAACTGGATTACAGTTGGTCCTTTTTAACCAAGTGCTAAAAATGGTGTACATCAGGTACATATTATTTAAACATATTCTTAAAAATATTGGAAAGTAAAATCTTTACCTTTGTCAGCTTCATCTTTAGAGCGAGGCAGACCTCTGTCGTGCCCACTTTTCTGATGCTCTGCGTGGTAGATGAGCTGTGCTGATGCAGTGCCAGCTTCTGTAGCTGAAGCAGGATCCTGGTGGGACGTTCCATTTTTAGCAGGGCCTTTAAACATGATTGAAGTCCTCAAAGACTGGCGCGATCTGAATGGTGTCTTTTTGATCTTAACTGGCCGCGACAGTTTTACTATGCTGTGCTCACAGTCCTGGAATTGAAAAAATGTTCAGTTTAAGGCTACCCTCATCCTAAAATCAACAGTCTTGTTTCCTCGTAATCTTCCATTAATATGAAATGATGTTTGCCCTCCTTCAAAAAATCTGACTTTTGGTTGTTACTGTCCATCACTGAACTGGAAATATTTTTAGAATTACAACCTCTCTTTCACCACCCCAACCTGTTGTGAAGCTAAAAAATGCTCAGTTACCTTCCAGACTCCCTACACTTGGTAATATGATTTTCCAACTGAACCCAGACACATTAGTGAATTCAGTTACTTGGAAAATGCATCCACTGCTTACACAGGTGTATAGTTGTTCACATACAACTTGTATTATCACCATAGAAAAGCATGATCTAGAGCCAGCTGCCCATGAGCATAAGGTCTTCATGTCTAATGGAAAGCATCAGCTAGAGGGGAATAAAACAGTCACGCACTGGGGTGTGGAGCAGAAGAATTGTGTTCTCTGGAGTGATGGTGCTGGTTGGAATTAGTTGGAGTGGTGTTTATGATCCAGAACTGATATCAGTACTTGATGTCATTAATGCTTTTGAGGCTGAGTACAATCAAAACCTCACTGCAATGTTACATCTGGTTTAAAGCATTCTCAGTAGAGTAGGTGTTGTTAATGTAGCAAAAGGAGGCAAACAACCAACTGATTTCAGAAGAAATGCTGGAGGAACAGGCATCTACAAACTGACATGCCTAACCCCTAGCAAAAATATGGAATCACCACACTTATGGGTTGTTCACCCAGTTTTTTTTTTTTTTTTTATTTTTTTTTTACTTCTCAGCAAATAAACAAGGCACAGAACAATTTTGTTTAAGAGTTGAACATTCTGGCTTCATGAAACACCTCAAACAAATTAAACTGCATTTTAATTAATGACATTTTTTATCCAGATCAAATAGAGGAAACATAAATGACTAATGAAACATAACGAAGACTTCCGGAAGAAAACAAATTCTGCCACCCGTTTATGCTCTGGGGCTGCATGTCAGGTAAAAGATCAGGGGAGATGGCAATCATTATCTCAACACTCAACACTTAGGTGTACACTGAAATTTCGACACTTTTCTCAAAGCTTTGGTCATTTTTCAGGATGATAATGCTTCTTGCCACAGACCAAGACTGTTAAAGCTATTCTTCTGGAAAGGCACATCAGCTCAATGGCGTGGCCAGCAAACAGTTCAGATCTCAGTCCCTTTGGAATGTTTATGGTGGAAAGGGAAGTCCATGCCTCAAAGAATTATGGGCGTCATAAAAGCCTGAGGAGGAGCAAAAAAGAACTAATTTTTTTTTTTTATTCCATTTTTTTTTCTCTCCACATGGAGTGATTCCAATTTTATTCCTCTTCTTGTGCAATTAAAAAAGTGCAGTTAATTAAAATAGCAATTTAACTGTATGAGGTGATTTCATTTATCTGTAATTTGCTCATTTGTTATGAAGTAAAAGGCTGGGTGAACATGATTTCATAATTTTTGCCAGGGGTTGTAACCTGTAACCTGTATTAACCTGTACGGATGACAACTGATTTCTGATTCGGTATACTGATTTCCTACTTTGAACAAATACTCGACTGTTTCTTATATACACAATGGATCGATTTTGACATCACTATACAAAAGTTTGAACGGTAGGCACTGGATGCACAGGTCTATCCAGTTTTTGCACTTGTCTTTATAGTGATCTTACCTTATCTTTGAATTTTGTGATGCTGTCGCTGAACCGATGTAACTGCTTTTGTTTCCCCGCTAAATCCATCAAGGTTTCGTTGAGTTTGCAGTGTGTTGCCTCCAAAAGGTCCAATTTTAAAGTTGTCTACACACAATCACAAACCCAGTGATGACTAATGATAAATATTCCTTAAATTCAACATAAGTTATAATTCATTTAATACCTCATCAAGCAGCTGCTCTGTTTCCTCTAAGTTTTTTTGACTTGAGTGTGATGTTTTCTCAGAGTATACTGCTGACATTTTCTCCAATCCTTGGATTTGAAAAAAATTCAGCCTTATTTCAGAGACACTCCAAAGGTAGCTTATTAAAGAAATTATAAAAATCTCATGAAGAAATGTCAGCCTATTCAACTTAATGTAGTAGCAAGATTCTTATGTCTTGCATTTGTTCATCTTTAATTCACAAGCGAGTCTAAAAGGAGGAAGACTTGAAAAATACCATCCTTGTCTTTCCTGGTTTTTGTGATGCATTCTTCCAGTCGGTGGAGTTTAGTCTTTAAAGCATCTCTTCTTCTTTCTCTTCCCATGATTGTCCTCCCGTCCTCCTCCTATCGTGTAAACACGGAAAAAGTAATTATCAGACTGGCGTTACTTCATCATTTTTTTTATCATTAAATGGGTATTTAGTTTAGTGTTATGTCCATTTTAAAGGTGATACTACTACTAAAAAAAATAATATGGATAAATGTAGGTGCATAGCAATGACAAACAGCAGTCATTGCTTTTCTGATATCTGACACTTCAGCATAATGTAACAGAATTATTACTGTACACAAATAAGAATGTGAGTTGGCCATGTTTGTGGTTAAATCTTACAAAATAATCAGCCATCAGAAATTCAGCCTGATTATCGTCTGCTGTAACAGAGGTGTCTTCCACTAGAGTCTGGAGGTCCTTCTCCACATCTACTCTACTGATGGCCTGCTCAACCTGCTTCTCACTCTGGGGGGAAAATATTACTGTTTAGATACAAAATACTTAAGCTGCTAACTTCCATAGTGGATCAATTACACAAGCAGAAAAGTCATACAGTTACATTAACAGGCAAATTGTACTTTATATGTACTTTTTTGCAGTGCTGCAAATAACCTGTATGTTTTGTTACACTTCAAGTATGATTCTTATCCTTGTACTATAGGAATAAGGTAAGTCGCTGGAGTCAGTGAAATGCTCTGGGCAATGTTCTGCTGAGAAACACTGGGTCCTGACATTCATGTGGATGTTTGGACATTCACCAAAAACCTAAACATTGTTGTAAACCAAGTACACCACTTCATGGCAACGTTATGCTCTAATTCAATATTAGGCATGTTATTTTAAAGTTTTGGCCGATTGGTGTACACCAGCCTATTCATCCGAAAGCAGTTTCGCTTTGCATATCCATGATAGAGTTATAAGGAGTGTTTTAGCCTGGAATGCTTTTTGAATGAGGTACAATAAAGAGCAGTCAAGAAAAAGAGCATATAATAGTCTTAAAAGCACAGCAACAAAAACAGTGTTTAATTCTAAGATCTACAGAGAGGTCAAAAAATGACAAATAAAAATGAATTATGACTTCTGGTGAATAAAACCACATAAAAGTCATGAGGGGGAAAAACTACTAGTTCTTTAAATAAGACTTTGTTCTGTTCCACTGACTCACATGAAGGAGGGTTTGAATGTAGCTGGACATGTGGAGACTGTATTTATTCAGTGTGTTGCATAGAGTCTCTATCCTTTGCTTCTCAAGCTCCTGAACAATCTGAAATACAATATTAGGTCATTTAAAGTCAAGGCATGCAGTCTCATGAGATCAGTTACTATGACTAATCACTTAAGAGTACAAAACAGAAGTGATGAAGACTGGGACAACACTAAATGATGACCTGACACCTGATAGCAGGATTTGAGTGTGTTCTCCCACTTCAGTCGAATTTGGTGGCCATCCATGTTCATACTGAAGTAGTCCTCATCAACTTTGGCCTGCAGCTCTGCTGACTTAGTCAGTCTGTTGAGCATCTGAACAAATACATGAATGTAAGTATTATGGGAGAGTTTCAAATAATCACATATGGATTTGGACAGTTTTCAGATATAAATATCAGTTTTAGAATGAAAATGTCTTCAGTGTTCTTACACCTTCTCTGTTCACATTTACATGGTACCTGAAATACTACTGTGTGAAAAAAAGTACCTTCTGCTTCTCTTTTTCTGTGCAAATGTGTTTGTTTTTTTCCACAAAACTGAACAGTGCCTCGTGCTCTCTGGTTAACCCAGCCAGTTTTTTCTTCACCTGTGGAAAGCACAAGGAATCTGCTGCTCAAAGCAAATGATGATGAAAATATTTGTCTAGTATTTTCTCAATAATATTCCATACCTAGTATCTTCTCCTTCACATAAACACTGACACAAAACATCCACCCAGTTATTTTATAATTCTCTGTATTGCTTTATTTGTACTGCAGAATGCACTCGTCTGTATTCTTGTCTGTATTACATTTACGGCACTGCAGCATATAAACCTAAAAGCGGTTGATTTTTTTTCAGTGTGCTAAATTCCTAAACTCAGGTCTTAGGCTAGGTGGTTTCAGAAGAAAAAAAGAAGAAAAAAGTTTCATTAAAGGTTACATTATAAATAGCTGTTAGCACCTTACCTTCAGTTGTTCATTCCAGTTTGTAACAACAAGTTTCCCAGATTTTTCAATTGCATTATCCAGCTGTACTTGGAAAAAAAATTGTCTGGTCAGGTGCCTATTTCTGACAACGCATACTGCTACAGGCTATGAAGAGCATTGCATAGTCAATAAAACTTTACTGAAAAAAAGTACTAAGGACAAATTCCTGCTGTAATTTTTTTCCCCCATTTCACATACACACGAACCACTCACTTCCTTAGGTACACCTAACATGTATCTACACTCACTGTCCATTTCATCAGCTCCACTTTATTAGTCATAATTACAGGCTGTAGTCCATCTGCTTCTCTGCATCATTTCTTATGCCCCCGTACCCTGCTCATTACAGAACCACCAGTGAGCAGGAATTATTTCCTGGTGGATCATCCTCAGCACAGCAGTGACACATATAGTGACAGTGATAGTGACATGTTTGTGTGTGTACTGCACAAATTGTATCAGACAAAGCAGTGCTGCTGGAGTTTCAAACACCACAGTGCTACTGCTGGGCTGAGAAACGTCCATCAACAGAAAACCACTGATGAACTATCATCAATAATCTTACATCTGCAAGGAGCAACAGGTTAGAAGTGTCAAATAAAGTGGACAGTACGAGGACACAGTATTTTAAAACTCTAGCAGCACTGCTGTGTGTGTGAAACTCCTATTAGAACCATCAGAACCATACAAATAATATATTAGTATTATTATAGTATATTATACAATTATATAGTAACAGTAACAACACTAGACTACATTCGGTCACTATATGTTTTAGAACATATTTTGCCAATGTCTGTCTTAAATATGTCAGTATTTTGTGTGTGTGTGTGTGTGTGTGTGTGTGTGTATGATGTGTGTGCGTTTATATAATTTAACCACACACTGGTTTCTTCCTCTTGGTATGCTCATC
The DNA here is from genome assembly GCA_037974445.1 of Brycinus macrolepidotus. Classification (NCBI taxonomy): domain Eukaryota; kingdom Metazoa; phylum Chordata; class Actinopteri; order Characiformes; family Alestidae; genus Brycinus; species Brycinus macrolepidotus. The sequence continues at coordinate 16,983,264 of JBBPCZ010000002.1, read as the reverse complement.
CAGAATCCGACGAATTTCCAGAATGGTATCTTGTTGTAGAGCGTGTCCTAATATTCTGGAAATAAAGACAGTTTAGAAATGTGCCTTAACCCAAAACATTTAAAACAAGGACTAGCAGTGCTGTAATTTACCTGTGTGCCTCTGCCATTGAGAACATCTCATTTGACATAAGGGACCATGCATTATATGTCGAGCTTTGGAAAGAAGGTAAAACAGGCTACTAGGAATTTGCATTATCAGCTGGATCAACAAGACATACTGCAAGTCCAGCACACAGACTGATCAAATCTTTTTTTAAGTATCAGATATTCTTGAACAATAGAAAGCAAGCTGGTGAGAAGTAAGGGGACACTCACTTGTTACTCATCGCTTTGGATACTTTGATGAGTTTCCCCGCCAGCTTCTGCAACCCTTTGGCATAGTTGATCTCCAGCACAGATCTGTATTTATAGAAACAAACTTATCTGCCCATGCCTAACCTGCACCATAAAGCACATAGTTATGATGACTACAAAATCTGTTTATGACCTCTAAAGGAGTGCAGAGCATAGGAAATGTGTCCTTGGGCACCCTGGACATTGTTCTCTATATTGACAGAAGTTTTGATTCAAAATGTAGGTAACCTTAACTACTGTTGCATTTTTAAGAACTTTGACCAGATCTTTATCCTCCACCAGTTAAACAGCTAAAGACTACAAGGTTTTAAGATCTAAAAAAAAAATCAGGCTATTGCAAAGAGAGTCCCTCGGACAGGCAATAGGTAAAAGAGTAACTGCAGCTACAATTAAAAATCAATCCAGAAGGCCTGACTTGTAAGTGCAAGACTGCGTCTTTGGGGAGAGATGGTTTTCACTTCTTTCCACAGTCTACTAAAATATCAAGAATTTGGTCTTTTTATCACCTCCAAGATAATGCCAGGGAACGTTTGAAAGCAAACACACTAAGGAAAATGTCAAGGCCTAAAGTGACTTTTACCTTTGCTGGAAAACTGTTATGAGTTCCTTGCAAAAGTACTCTCCATTTTTCGAGAATCTCTTGAGGTCCTGGTACAGCAGATTGTACTACAACATATTCAGAGGTTCTGTTACCTACAGCTAACAGCACAGCACAAAACATTTCATACACAGAAAATGTGCAAGGGAGGATGAAACAATGATATACATCTGTCTTTTGTTGTCCTGTTCTGCATTGAAATGATGTAAGGAAAAAAAAAAAAGCAGACTCACAGTGCAAGTGCCGAGTGGGTCCTTCATCTTCAGTCTGGCCGTTTGTTGACTTTGCACTTTTAAACTTTGACCACCCTCCTCCCTTAAGGCATGCATGCGAAAATCACCTGTGCAGGCTCGTCAAATACAAAATGGCTATGGCAGCGATCAGGGTTTCATTTATATATTCATTCACACACACACATTACCATAGTAAAGACTTAAGAGAAAGAAAAAAAGAGCAACTTCTCCGATTTTTTTCCTGTCGTGTTTATTCAAAATACATGGCAACATTATTCATTTGTACTGTTCATAATCTGATGTTCCAACAAAGGCAGAAAACCAAAGCCTTTGAAAATACCTTTTTCTCTTGACATCAAGTGTAAACCGCATAATTCAGCATCAGCGCACTGTCTGCAGTGCAGAGAGACAATGGCTAATTAGCTACACATCCTCTCCACAGCTTGTTAATAATCCGCAGCAGTGACCTTCAGAGCACAGAAATAAGAGATCGCCTTAAAAATACTCAAAAACAAAAGCTTCACTGAGTGATCCGCTTAGCTGGATGATTAAAGTGGTAAATTATGCCAAGAACAATGGGAAAATTGGAAATTCTTAGCATCTAGTACTGAAGAGGCAAACATATGATACCACTGTATCACATGTTGCTGAAGTGCTATATGGTTTCTGATGGCGCTATGGTTCATATTATAAACTGCACTGTACTGGTTTTAGGTAGGGCTTTAAGTCGTGAGGACTTCTTCATTATAGCCTATAGATAAATATTATGCAATACATAGTACTCATCTGATATTAATACTGTGCAGAACTAGAATGAGAATGTGAGAGTCTCTGTGTGACAGAGGCTCTTACATAACATATAGTCTGGAAGTTTAAAGTTTAAGAGCATAAAACCTGATGAAGAATAACACTGTAACCAAAGACAATGTAACAGAGTCAATTAATAATCCAGTTTGATACAGCTTACAATTTACCTTCTCTTGGACAAGTGTCCAGAATGTAATGAATGTAAATATCAGGTAAAGTGTTTTGTCAGTGAGATCTCCATCGTTTGAAGTACAGGCATGTACTTGATTTGAGGTGGAGGATGATATGGCGAATTTTGCAGCATTACTAACAAAACGCATATAATACTGTTACAGAATCCCCAAGTACAGTTACACTAGTGCAAATATAGCATGTGTGTGCTGGTCATTTCTGTAATGCATGTCATACATTTTTAATCAGTGAGGACATCAGACAGCAGTTACCTCTCATCTGTGACTACGGTAAAATGATTTAAAACCAAAAACATCTCGGATGTCCAAGTTGTAGACGTGGTGAATCCTGAAACAGTGACTGAACTTTAAATAGCCGTGCCATTTCAAAACACCGACAGCAAATTGCATTAAAACATGGGGAAAAAAAGTCTCAGCCACAAATTTGCAACCTATATATAGATATAAAAAAATAAATAAATACAAAGACGTTACTTCAAAAAAATAGCCGCTCCCATAATACCAAACTACATGACCACAGCAGCATGCTAGCATGATGAGAAGAGATGCTTTCATTCATTCACCAAAAAAAGGAAGGAGGAGTGCTTTGATATTCAACCGAGTGTCTAAAATGTAAGATTATTAAGAAAAACAAATAAAAGAGGGAAAAAATGTGTGGACAGAATCATACAGAAACAGAACTGCATTCACATTATTCTATTTAAGAACTTCCAGTACCAGACAGGCAACATTGTTCATGTTTTGACACACACGAGTACTGTACAGACCAATGAACCAGGCTGCAGTGGGCTCCACTGGAACGTATAAGGGCGGCAGGATGCTTAGTGTTCGTCATGACAGGGGGACACAGACAGGTAGCCGTTAGTGCCATGGGCCCCATTGGTCCCATTAGTGTGGTGTTTCTGAGCTGAGGCCAGGACTTCCTCTTCATCAGAACTTGATTCAATGTCACTTCGGTCATCCTTTGACACCTGGAAAAGACAGACATGATGCTTTTGGCTGGATTCTAGTAAACAAAGCACATCTGCTGCTGGTTCAATCTAGGGGAAAGTAGGGCACAACCTAAAACATTATGTTTTAGTTTCAAAAATGAATGAATGAATGAATGAATGAATAGATAAACAAACAAACAAATAAATAAATAAGAACGATTCGGCGATTGTAATGCAAACACAATTAATAAATAATTTGTATGCTTTTTGAACCACATTTTTCTAACCTAAATATTCACCACAATAAATGTTTAGTGAAATTGTGTCAAATTTTAATTTTGACCAACAAATAGATGAGTACAATATAGTTTTAAACAAATTATTTACATGAAATCTTTACTAATTTTGATTAATTTATTCATGAAAACACACCTTAAATTTTGTGCTTTAAATGTGTATGGGGTGATATGGACTTCACTCAGTTTACTTTGGGAGGCTTCGTTTTAACACTTGGACTCCACTGTGTGGAGGCTGTACTTTAGTACGGCTAGTTCTCACTGTGAATTACTGACATGCTTCAAAAAACAGTGCTATATTACAACCAGGAAAATGAATAATTAACAATAACAGATTGATTCTGTGAGACTTTTACACAACTGTTTCTAACGGTAGAAGAATTTGACTAAATTTACTGACAATGTTGCTGTTGCATTACAAGAACGTAATGTTCTGCTTGAACCTGTTTAACTATATAAAATACTCTACAATGCCAAATTTTACCCCGTGTTAGTTTGTGCCCCACACTCCCCTACCTTAAGAAACAACATGGGAGATACTTCACAAGAACCCAGGCTCTAGTGCTGTGGTACAACCATGGCCATAGATTATGACCATACTGGATCAAAAGCCAGCGTAACTCTAAAGGTGTCTATGACTCGTTACTCATTTGACAATTTTTCTTCACTGGCGTTCAGCACTAATGAATCAACGCTAAAATCCATGCAGCATAATGAAAATGAAAGTAAAACAGATGAAGAAGCAAGTGAACTAATCAGAATCAATATCTACATCATGTCTAATGCAGGGGTGCCAAACATCCGTAATGGGTGGTTTTGCCCAGCACAGTTTGGTGAGTTCCCTCTTCAAAAGTTCCTTGTTTGAGGAGGGAGAACTACCAAACTGTGCTGAACATCAGTCCTCCAAGTACAGAGTTTTGCTCTCCTGACCTAATTAACATAACAGTACAAACATTTCATTGTTTACATGATTTCCTCTCCTACTTACATGTAAAGGATTCCATTTTCCCGCCTGGGACAGCAGAGGATTGACAGAGAAAACAGAGACATAGTACTTAAGAAAAAAGACGAGGCAACAGCAGTTGCACTGAGCAAAGAATGCATGTTCTTTAAACTACTTTTAACAGACTGGTTTATTCACTCTGAATAGGCCAAATCCACCAAGAGGTTAGATATTAGAGACAGAGTTAGCAGGTTTTGAACATGCAGCACATAAAGTGAAGAAGTAGAAGGTCCAGTCCTGCTGCTCTCACCTTGCCTCTGGAGATGGCTCTGCAGGCAATCTTTACTATGAGATAGGACCAGAAGGTGTGCAGTGCCTGCAGCAGCACCAGCAGTGCGTTAAACACCCACCAGGATGGGTACGGCCCCACAATCTCCCAGCTCTCAAACAGAGTGCTGTTCAAAATCCTGTTCAGATCAGATGCACAAAAACAAACAGAGCCAGAATTAGCTTTTTTTCATCGTAGTTCAATAGGTCAGTGGTCAAATATGTACACTTAGAGCATCTGTAACACTGAGTACAACGTAACAGCATAACATAACAGCGCATTTGGGAAATCAGACCAATATACAAAATAATGAACACCAGATAAACAGCAATGCAAAGATGAAAGGTAAACTGCCAGTATACTATATGTCCGAATTAACATTACTGCTTATGTAGAAATCCATTGCTGTATATAATGTAGTTTTGTCTTGTGGCCAGTTCATTTATTAACAGAAAAATGGTACATATGTAGTGTATTATGCTTTAATTTCATTACAGTAACACCTGTATCTACTATGAAATAAAAAAAATATATACACCCATCAGCCATAACATAACCACCTGCCTAATATTGTTTTGGTCCCTCTCGTGCTGACAACACAGCTCCACATCTGAAGGTGTACTGTTTGTCCAGCACATCCCACAGATGCTTGGACTGAGATATGGGGAACACCTTGAACTCTTTGTCATGTTCCTGAACACCTTTTGCAGTGTGGCAGGGTAAGCAGCAGTACATTGCCCAGAGCATCACACTGTCTCTGTTGGTTTTCCCTCTTCCCATAGTGCATCCAGGTGCCCTCTTTTCCCCACATAAGAGAAACACACACACCTGGTCGTTTGCGCAATGTAAAAGAAAACATGGTTCATCAGACCAGGCCATTGCTCCATGGCCCAGTTCTGATGCTCATGTGCCCCTTGTAGGTGCTTGCACCGTACATGTGTTCTGATAACTTTGTATCACAGCCAGCTTTAATTTTTCCAGAAATGTGTGCCACAGTACCTCTTCTGTGGGATCATATCAAACTAGCCGTTTACTCCCCAAGAGCATCAGTGAGCCTTGTGTGCCCATGACCCTGTCATTGATTTACTGGTTGTCCCTTCTTGGACCACTTTTTATAGTTACCAACCTGCTGCATACTAGGAACATTCCACAAAACCTGCCGTTTTGTAGATGCTCTGACCCAGTGATCTAGCAATCCCAATTTGAGCCTTGGTTAAATCGCTCAGAACCTTACAATTGCTCATTTTCCTGCTTCCAAGATGCATTTCCTGCTGCCAACCCACTGGCAGGTGCCATTGTATTGAGATAAAAAATGTCTGAGGTCTTAATGTTGTGGCTGACTGGTGCATAGGCTAGCATACCAAGTACATTTCAAAACTCATCTTACAGATACGTAGGACAGAGAGTTGCAAGCTTGAATGCTTAATGATATAAAGTGCCTCAAGAGCCCAGGCCTGAATAGCACATAAAGCTAAAACAGAATAAAGTAGTATGAATAATGGATCTGAATGATAGACAGGCATTGGGAAAATGAAGGCCTATTTCACGCAATGAATGAAAAAATAAGTGAAAACAAGAAGTGAACGGATTTGCTGGCATAAGAATGGATGGTGAGGTGCAGAGGATATGTCTGAACAGGCTACATGGCGTAAAGCCTGTGAGATGACCTGTTGTAACAGTAACAAAAATGACCATGTTTAATGTCTGAATGAATCAACACAAAGAGAGATGAAGCCAGTGAGGTCTCAGCACAATAAAACAGCACAGCCCTACAGAAAAAATACAACAATGACAACAGAACACAGTCATTGAACACTTTTTTGGCTGGGTCTAGCCCACACCAGTCACTCAAAATAAAAATCTTTGAGGCTCTAAATTCTCTAAAAGCTGAGGAGGTCTCATTTTCAAGCTCCACTTGGAAAGGTCTAATGTTGCCAATTAGATAAAAAAAACGTTAAAAAAAAGAAACAATATTTGACTCAAATGAGTATAAGACAGGAGATAACATTTAAGTTACAAATTAAAACAAACAAAATTCAGTTCTGCATTTTTTGCATGGAAAGAAATGTGCTTGACCCTGTAAATAAAGACTGATTGTTCAATATAAGCTCTCCTCCTACAACTGTGTTTGATTATGTAAAGTGATGGTTAGTTCTTTACTTTGGTTTTTAAATTGGTGTTCAAATGCATGAGTCATAGTTAAACACTACACTATTAAAATACAAAGAAGCATAACAGGAGCTTCTCACATCTCTCACCATCCCTCTTTCTCTACATTTCTCTCTCTCTCTCTACCCATCTCTCTCTCTCTCTCTCTCTGTCCCTTTCTTTCTCTCTCCCTGTCTCTCTGGTCCTCAGTTGATTAGAATCTTTATGCTGTTGTGGTAGTCATAGTAACCATTACTTGGCAACAGCAAGAGATGCATCAAAAGTGAAAAAAGTGGAAAGGAATGTTTCATGTATTCAGTCTTGTAGGCTAAAGAGGGCACCACCAACAGATGGCGCTTACCAACCCAAAACACTTCCCATTTCTCAAAAGCAGCCGAGAGCGATTAGACTCTAGATGATTACACCAATTATAGTCACTGGCTGAGATTAGCAACCATTCAGAAAAGTAACAGGTAGCCTGCTATATGCAAAAGATCATATATCTAACAGGTACCTGACTAATCTGTAGTCATTCTGTAACCAGAAAGAGAAGCAAGGTTACAAGACCACAAGCCATGAACACTCAGTATTAAAAATCTGAAATATATCTGAAGCAGTAGAAAATAGAAGTAGTAGATAACAGTAGTGGCAAAGCTTGTGTGATGCATGAAAATCTGTAAGCAGTTCTCATATTCTTCAGACAGTAACATCTACATTATTAACACTGTCTCCTACTGTCAGAAGTCATCATCTGCTACTGACAGGAACTCACTCAGGAATTTTCTCCAGACACAATACACATAGGGCAGGAGAGAGAGAAAGTAAAGTAAAGAAAAAGAGGGATTGACAGTGTATTCTTACCAAACAGGAAAAATGCCCAGCCTGGAGCTGATGAATACCAAGGCGAACATGATGAACAGGACATTGCAAAGCCTCTGGCATTTGGCGTAGTTGGCCATTTTAGCTGCCTGCAAATAGAAACTCATTTAATCATGAAGGACATACAAAAGCATAATTAACAGCTAACATACTGTAAACACAAGCTGTTGACACTTTATGACCATGCATGATTCAAGTTATGATGTACTACACTTGGATCTCATCATACTTACAGTACTACATTCACAAGTAGATGTGAGATCAGAGCTTAATAGCTACTATACATTGAGTTTACATTATACTATACACATATGGCCTTAAAATGCCTTCAAACAGAATTTGCCACACAGCTCTCCTATGGTAATGGAACACAGGTCAGGACAGCATTAAAAAGCTCTAAACTGACCACAGATGCACACTGGGAAAAACAAAGTTCATGCATGTACCTCCAACAGTACATCTGCAGCATCGTGGAGGCACATGACGAGCGTGCCCACCCGAGCCATGTTATTCACGTAAGAGAAGGTGATCAGGGAGATGGTGGCAACATGGTGCATGAACATGAGCAAGAAGTCCTGCAGAAAAACATTGTGTCAAGTAGGATAAACCAGCATTTGTGTATGAAGAGATACCTCTGGTACAATTACAAAGTCTTTCACAGATCTACTACAACATTGTACAAAAAAGCATCTGAAGGTATTGCTATGTGACATGCCAAAAAAATCTTATCACAATATTATTTATATCATTCAGTATAGATAATTATTGATAATTATGCGAATTTGGAAAAGCCAAACTTTAAAGAAACAGTTGGGCCAAAACGAAAAATTAAAATTTTTAAATCTGTTGTATATCCTGTACTGGAATTTCAGTAGCCTCCAAGGAAGGACTGTTCCAGTTTACAGACTAGGCCTAAAGGCCGCTTTCTGATGATGGATTGTGAATGTGGGAAGAACTTCTGAGAAACTCTTCTGGACAGGATTTTGTGCATTTTCTTTTCACTAGCTGGCAACTGCACAAGGAAGCCAAATCACCAACATTACTGCTAGAAAACAATAATTTAACTGTCTTCAAAATTCAATTACAATGAAGAAGGCAACAGGTTTTCCAGATATCTTACCTTAGTCTGGCACCCTTTCTCTGCCTGAAAGTTGTATCTATTAGCCTATAGCTCAGTGACTGGGCTGGCAGTCAGAACTATTTGAGCACCACCAGTTTCTAATATCTAATTAGAGCAGGACAGATCTTCTAGTCTGAATAACAAAAAAAGCCACATCAGATCTTTCTTTTTACTACTGGATTTCAGCCACATCTGTAGGTGGTTTCAGGACATGTGGATTTAATTTTTTTTTTTTTTCCATCACTGAGGGGTGGCAGTCCTCAGCATCGTAATGTGTAACAAAGTTGGTGCAGCACATCACATAGCCTAAACATGGAGAGTTGAGGTTTTTTATACTGTAGTCTTTACTGAAAGTCTAAAAATCTAAAAATTAGATTTAAGAACCAAATCAGATTTGCTCTGCAGTATAAACAAAACTCTTACTGACTAAAATGTGATAATAATCAAGATAATTTCTATCACCCGGCACTAACTGAAAGCATACTAAAACAGTGTACACAAAAATGGACCGTTAGTAGGCTGTTAATCATAACTTACCCGCCTGGTAAATCTTTAATGCTCAGAGTAATTAGGTTTCAATGTTATCCCAGCATTTAGACAATTCTTCTATTCCCACATATATAAATTACTGTACAACTACAATGGGACTCTAGGCAAATCCTTGGCCTAAATTCAGCACAGTGATCCTGTTTAACAAAGCCGCTGAGAGATGATGTGTTGCATGCTCTCCTGGTGAATCATAGGACTACGGGGCCGCAGCCAGCTGAACAGGAATCTGATGAAGGTGGTGAGGAAGAGCAGTGGTGAAAAATAGAATGGAAGCATGGCATACAGACAGCAGGGAACATACTGGAGCAGGCAGGGGGGCACAGGACCTCCTCAGTGCGTGGTGAGATTTGTGCAAGGAAAAAACTGAAAGTAGAAAGAAAAACAAAAATACAGACAACATGCCAACAGAGAGATGTGAGAGGGTATGTAACAGTACGGCATTGTAGAGCAAAGTGAGAGAGAGAAAGAGAGAGGCAGAGAAAGGGTCAAACATGATCATGGTGAAATACAGTGCAGGCTATAGGTAGCCAGACAGTGACCATTTGAAATGAAATGCTTGGGTGACTGAGATTAAAATGCAGAAAGTTGACTTTAACTTTAGGGTATTTGCATCTATATTGGTTGGACTATATGAGAAATATAAGAATCCCCCCATCCCAACTAAAATGAACATGTACACTCATATACACACACACCCACACCCAAAGTTTGTATAATCTCTATAGAAAACCATTACCAGACTGTGAGTAAAACCTTTATGCTCAATGCTAATTGTCAGCTAGAGAGGTATAAAGCCACCCCAGCACTGGGAAGTAAAGCAGTAGAACTGTGTTCTCTGGAGTGACTGAACTCCATTCACCTCTGGGCTGAACTGGAGTGGTGTGGTGTGTTGGTGTGATCCAGAAATAATCATCCAAGATCAGTACCTGACCTCACAAATGCTCTTATGGCAGAATGCAATGTTGGTTTCAGAATCTTCTGCATCTAGTCCTGTTTTCAGTAAGTGAAATGCATTCTCAGTTGGCTCTAAGACAAGAATATTCCAGTTTTTGGCCCTAAAAAAATTAGTATTCTTCAGAAGTTTCTTTTACCTTCACATTTTTCTCATTATGTGGTAATCTTCTGTCCATGTGACTTTGTGCTAGAACTTTGTGCTTTTATGTACATTTTACTTGTTTTTTTCTATTCACGAGTGTTACTACTGGTTGCATCGTTTGGTGAACTCTGGGGTCATGCTCTGTTTTTGTCTTCATGGTAGTTTCTGAAATACATTCTGAATAGATGACTTGTTCTGTCCAAAGGGGTCAACTGCTACTGTGGTCCACCAAGTCATTTGCTGTTGCTAAGCTTTTGTTCAATATTGCATTTTTGCTTTTTAACAATAGTCAATTACGACACAATGCTACCTAGAAATCCCACTGACTTTGATCTTCAGTCTCTTCATGGCCTGCTTTATTAGCATTGACATGTATAAAATCTAGAATAAAATCTGACCTTTTATTCTGACCCTTTCATTATTCACCTGATTTTTTGCACTTTAAACTCAGTCAGTGATGTGGAGCACCTGTTTAAAGCAACAAAAACTGTGTCACTGTGCAGTTACTTATGGACTGGACATCTTGAGAGCAGCATGCAGGCTAAGTAGATATTCAGCAGCAGGTATGGTTCAGTTAAAGCAGTGCTAGAGTGAGCTAATTTCCCTTGAGGATTTGTTATTACTCTAGCTGGAAAAACAGACTATAAACAGTGTAGAATGTGCACCTTCAGAGTCAATAGCTATTATGAAGTGGGTTTTTGGCAGAAAAGGAAAGTCTCCATAGCTTTCTAGCTTAACAACTTTCTGATAGTCCTTGTAAAAGAACTAAATAAACCATGAACGTTTCTATTTCCAAGTAGATTCTAACAGCTTAACAGTGAACTCGTCACATCTGCTAAGAAAAGAATAATTGTTTATGGAGAAATTCGGGAAAAATATTAGAGATTAAGTAAGGCGAAAGTGTTTATCCCTTCCTTTCAGTATTTGGCATCATGGTAGGCTGTATATGGATAATGGTCTCTTAAAAACACCGCATACTGTTTGCTCATAAAAGTCCTCTTAATCAGATAAAGTGTTTCTGGAGAACGATACACATGAAGACCAAACATTCACAGTGTACTGCGAATTACCTGATACTGTGATTTCAGGACACAAAAACAACTTCAAAATGGTCTTATGCCAGATGCTATAGGAATAAACCCCAGATCTGATATATAGCTTTAGTCACTCAAAAGCATGGCAATCCATCTCAGACATGACCAGACTAGCCTGATGTAGCAGCAATCACTTTGATCACTGTAGTATCTAAATACCAAATTGTAGTATCTAAATACCAAATCTAAATACCAAACATGTGGTTTTAGATGGTGTATCAACAGCCTAAAACAGAGATGTATCTGTGCTGCTCTTGTATGTGTGTACAGAGTATGATTGCTCCTCTTTTAACCTGGTAGTTGCCAGGCCTCTTTGTCTTCTTGCAGGACACGCATGGGTAATGTGGATTACTTGGATTATTATTTGATGGTAGTTTGTGGGATTAAGTCTGTGCAAGACTAGCTGTTGGTCTGATTTACACTCAGCCTACTTAGAAAACCAGTCAGTGTGTGACTGAACAAATGGAGAGTGAATAGTAGAAGAGCGAGAGAACAGGAAAAAAGAAAGATAACAGGTTATGTAGGTCTGCACTGTATGAAAAAAACCAACACACACAAAGTGGTTCTTTGATGTTGTTTTTAAAGGAATATGGGCAGGAAAAAAAAAACTAATTTACACAAATTTCTATTTACCCCAGATGCTTGCGGCTATAAAAACTGAATCTAGATCAGCATTCCTACTCCTAAAGTGGTTTATTACTCCACTGTCTGAAGACAGACCCTGTTGCCTAAAAAGACTGCTTTGTCTTTTTAGGCATCTACACGGTAAAGTGTTGTTACTGTGTTATATTGGTTCCTTAATGAAGAGTTGAGTGTAGTTTGAGTGTGTTGAGAGAGCTTTAGGGCATGAATTTACTTCTTCCCCTTCCGATTCCTGATTCTCAACTAAAGGAAGGAAGGTACAGTGTGTACATACCACAGCACAGTTCACAGTGTGAAATTCTTTCTCTGCATTTCACCTATTCACCAAGTGCAGCAGTGGGCAGCCAGCGACGCAGCGTCTGAGGAGTAGTACGTGGGGGCGGTACTATGCTCAAGAGTACCTCAGTGGTGCCACTGGTGGTCCTGGGATTCGAACCCAAGACCTTCCGATTGCAGGGGCAACGCCCTAACCACCAGGTCACCAGCTGCCCCATATTCAACTACTGGCTGATACTAACTCTATTAAATATAACTACCTAACACTGCCTATAAATATATATATTTATATATTTAAATTTAGATATTTATACCATTCCACTTTCTAAATATTTAATTTCACTAAGCTCGAATTAACAGCATTTACTTTTTGGATTACTGTATCCCAGTAAAACCATTTAAGTGCTTAAGAAAACCTATTTTTGCAACTTAACAGTGGCTTATTGTTCTGAAATGTTCCTTCACCTTTACTTCATAAAGTAATCGGATTGTGAAACAGTAAAAACAGCAATGAAGACCATACCATTAAATCTATAGTGCATATGCAGAAGCACAAAAGGGGTGTCTCTGTGTCTGGCAAAAACAGTGGTAAATTTCTCAAGTCACTTCTGTTCTGCAGCCCACAGGATCATGCTTTCATCTTTGCCTGTTAGAAAATATTACAGTATTACAATCTTCATTTATGCTATCAGTTGCAGCAGTTATGACAGAGGAAACACCACACCGCAGTAAGGGGAAATGGCTAGCAAGCTGATTTGCTTAAGGCTAACTCTAGGCTACATATTATTACCCCCGAGAGGCCGACATATGTTCCTTCTCTCTAATGCTTGCTTCCTTAATAACAGCATGGAGTAATATTAACTCAGACTGCAACTGACCACACAGCAGGAGAAGAGCATTTCTGTAGCATTACCATGTGACACTGTTTGTACGTTGTGTATCTGGTCTTATATGTGGCACACTGGTGTAAAAGTTTGCAGCGTTAGCCTTGTAGCTCTAGTACTTGATTAAAGAAGCAAAATTTGGCTTGCATCTGGGGTGAGTGGAAAACTGTGTTAATTTGATTTTTTCCCAACAGTTCCTTTCATAGACTTTAGCATCTTATTGCTTCTCTCTCTCTCTGTGTACATTCAGGATGAACTATGGCTATGCAATCAAAATTATTACCATATCAATAAATATACATACATATGAGCTGTGACCTTGCTTTTTTGTGGAGGCTTTAGAGTGACAGCATGAGTCAGTGGTGCAGAGGAACTTGACCAATGACCAGACAACCATTCGACCATTTAATGCTAGCAAAGGAGAGGAAGTGAGAGACTGTCCTGGTATTTCACAGAGCGTTCAAGTACAACCACTGAAGTCCACAGGGCTAGTCGAAGCGAGATTGGCCCTTGCATACATTACTATAATTTTACTTTATTTAAACGATATGTGAAAATGGATTTTTTTTTTACTGTCCATGCTAGGCTGTTCAAGAAGTGTTGAAAGGAGAAGATCCAGCTTCATACCTTCCTCCTGATGTCTGTAAACTGGGAGAAGAGCAGCGACAGGTAAAAGGATAGTTCCAGGATGTAGTAATAATGGAGATCCACTGTTAGAGCCTAGGCAAACACAGAGTGGAACAACAGAGATCAAAAAACAAAGTATTATATTTTTACACTGTGGTGTGTTTCTGGACCAAGTGAATATGAACAAAGTGTAATCAATGCTGCTGGATTGACAGCTAGCCTTTTTCATGAACTGTCATAAATATCATAGTGTCCAATAAGTGGGGACCCTCTCATTCATTAAATAAAACCATGTAAAACAGTAAAATTGTGTTTATTTTTTAAATTATATCAGGAAGGAAATGTACCTGATAGGGGTAGTTGTACCAGCATTCTCTAGTGTTCCACAGCCATGGGGTCTAGAAAAAAAGGAATTGTGACAAGGTGAAACACAGGTTTTTATTTACACTCTAATAAAAAAATGACTATTTCTAATCTTATATTGACTCAATGTGAATAAATGAATTGTCAGGAAACATTCTGCCACTAATTAAATGCCCAACAAATGTGATTTCAGTGTTGGGCACTGTTAAGAATCTTTGTATTTAAGCTGCTGTGTCAGCATGTATACATTTCACAGATCTTCAGAGAGACAAGGCCTAATTACATTACATAAATCTCAGTTAACCACAGCCATCATGAACACTTGTAGAAAAACAGGCTAAAAACGCTTGATGTCTTTTTCACTCACCAGAGGAATTCAGGGTCAAAACTGCTAAAATAAATAGTGCTAGTTCTACATGATTAACACACTGTATACATTTTATTTCCTGGTTTTCAGCACCTCAAACTAAATCAACATATCAAATGGAAATGCAAACTTGAGATCCACTACACAACATGCCCAGAAAGTATTCAGAGACTCCTTCTAGTGAATTTAGATACTTTAAAGTGCAGACATTGCTGATACAGGTATTCTAACTGCGCACACTAAGCTTGTATAATGTGTATAGAAAAGCACTTCCAGTGGAATGGGAGCAGCTGCACAAGGTCACCATGCCTGATGCCAAGCTTCAACTAGAGGGGTGTAAAGCCTCCCCAGCATAGGGCTGTGGAGCAGTGGAACTGCACTCTCTAGCTGCTTTTGGATGAGTTGAATTAGCCTCATCCAATATCTGACCTCACTAATGCTCTTGAGGCTGAATACAATCAAATTCCCACAGCAATATTCCAACATCTTGAGTAAAACCTTGCCAAAAGAGTAAAGTGGTGAGAACCACCCTATTAATACCCTTGATTTCAGAAATGTTGGAAGAGCAGTTGTCTGCAGACTTTTGGACAGCTGATCAAAAGTAAATGGTCAAAAGTAAAATCTGAGCAGGGAAAGTAGTGCTAAGATGATGAAACCCTTTGTGAAGAAAGGCAGCAGTAATTATATTTCCAGCGCTTTCCAGAACACAGTTCTGTCTGAATTGGGGTGCTACAGGCTGAGTGCTGGCTCCATCTGACACACAGTTACACAGGCTCCAGGAGAGCTCTACTGAATTTACGCCTGTTCTCTTTCAGTTCTGCTACTATTAATAACACCGCCAGGACAGCCCCGGCCCCACTGCGGCAAATGAACTCGTTCTACAAAGTGCTTCGTCATGCGAGTTTATCAAACTAAAGTGTTTCTCCCTCAGCTCATCTCTAGTGATTACTGCCAGTGATCAATCAGAGACAGGAGAGAGACACGCAGCGTCCACACACACACACACACACACACACACACACACACACACACACACACACACACACACACACACACACACACAC
>JBBPCZ010000002.1:16939863-16967332 GCA_037974445.1 Brycinus macrolepidotus | reverse complement strand
ACACACACACACACACACACACACACACACACACACACACACACACACACACACACACACACACACACACACGGTGCCCAATATTCATAATATTCCTGACCAAATTAAATTGTTCCAGCATTATAAAGTATTCTCTAATTTATTATTCCCAATAATAATATGCAAATATAACTGTTATTATCATAGCTTCACTATAACACTGAACAGCGGTGATGATTCAGTGCCGTGTATTTACTTACAGGGAATAATCTCTGTATTATGGATACAGTGATGAATAATAAATGGTAGCTTTCAGAAAGTGAGCCTGGTTGGAGAAAGTTCACAGCAACAGCTCCAAAGTGAGTGAAAGGCCCAAGAAAACATCTCTCATAATTTCTCCTGTGCTCAAGATGCCCTCCACAACGGCGCTTTTGATTTAGTCTTAGCTCTAGAATTAAAACATGTACTGTAATCATGTCATATCCAGTCATTTAAGACAAAACCAAATTAACAAAAATAAATGCATATTAGGAACTATAAATATCCACCAATTTTAGTCGTATCTGCTACAAACACTATATACCAGCTTGTTAAGGTGTACCCATTGCTGACACAGGTATTCAACTGTGCACATACAGCTTGTATAATCTCCATAGAAAATCCTGAAGCAGCCACACATGAGCCTGTGCTTAATGTCAAGCGCTGGCCAGAGGACTATAAAGCCCCCCCCCCGCCCCCAGCACTGGGCTGTGGAACAATGTTGGATGGGCAGGTGTTGTAGACAGTTATTTGTAATTCAGCTGAGTTGTCTTAAACTTTACTGGCCACTTTTGTTATTCTAATTTGTCCAATCCAAAGAGCAGGTGTCACTCATGTGTTTTTATTATACAGGTATAAACGCAGACACTGCAGAAATACAGTCAAACGATCAAGTAAGTGGGCTCTTCAAATACGCCAAGTCATGAAGAACCTCCTTGTTTGCCCAGCACTCATGCCAGACTGGCCTGCCTGCTAGCTTGACCATGAAACCAGCTGCCAGAGGACATCTCAGTGCCTCAGTTTAGGCATTTGGCTATACTGCCCAAGACAGCATTGCCCGCCAAGTATCCCTGGCTCAGTCCCTTCTCCTTAGGCTTGTAAAATAATCCAAGACTGCTCCTCGTACCTGGGCAATTGTTTGGCTCTGCTGCTAAAGAAGCATTAGAATGGTGTGTCTGGTGTGTCCATACAGATACTGAAGAGGATTTTCATTGATTTCTTCATAATTGTTCAAATTATTTCCAAAATGTTCAAATTAATGTGCCAAACATGAATTACTTAACAGTTTGCCTGTTTTTTCATGGAACACTGCTGGTGCTATGCTACCTAAGGTGAAGGGTGTTGCTCACTTGAAATGCAAACAATTAAATGATGAATGAAAGAATAATAACTTTGAGAACTGTGTGAAATGTGCTTGACGTCTACCTGCTACCCTCTGACAGCACACACATGCCCAGCCCCAGAGTTAAGCTGTGATGTGGAAACTAAATGCATGTAGGCCAGGGCAAGTGTCATCTAAAAAATGACACGATGGAAATGTTAGTCAAATGTTGCGTAGTCTAAACAAAAACAGGGTGGAATCTTAGATAGTTGTGCCCCTGAGGCACTCACTGTGCAACTCTATCTATACAATCAATGCTGAACTGGTGAACTCGACCATATAACACAATCATACTTAGAATAACTACCTCTTAAAGTATTTAAAACCGTTTAGCAAGAACATATCAGACATCAAACTTAAACTGATGAAAAATAAGTGGCAATGAACAGAACCCACTGAAAGAACACAGGAGTAGCTCCACCCTTGGTGGTAAATCGCAACAAAACATTCATCTGAGTTTATGAAAACTATGCGTGCTGCTCTAAGTAGGTGTGATAATGTGGGAGGACAAAAAAAAAAACTCAATAATTTGTAAACCTCACCAAAAGGAATAAATCTTTTCTGAATCATCCATATGTGCAGCATTTGCATATTAAGTGACTAGCCTGTCAGACCAATACGCAAACTAAATTGCCTTGTGTGCTTTTGTGTGGCATTCTAGTTCTGACATAAGATGAAAACGCTGAATGAATTAGTTATTGGTTTTGTTCCCACACACGTTTTTCTTCATGTTTTTCCTCTTTGAAAACACCAGTATTTTTTTTTTATTGACAGCATGATTACAGTTAACAGTGTAACACAAAGGGAACAAATGCAGAATGGATATCTGTCAGTTCATGGTCATTTTATACACACAATGAACTCAGGAAACACAAAGCAATGTCATGTCATGTTTTTTTTTTCTGATGTTAGCCATTGTAAAATAAATAAATAAAAAACAATGCCAGGGAAGCAGGGCTTCTTCTGCCTGACTGGAGTCTGTCAAGTTTTACCCTACACATTGACTGATATTCATTTTTTTTTAGTATGCCCTTTAGCTTCAAGGCTAAACAGAGAAGACGGATAATGGAAACATTTCTCTCTTATTCTTGTTAGCACTCTTACCTTTTTAAGGTACCGCACCCCATAGGTAAATATGTACAGATAGAAGGTAAACCTCCACCTGCAAAAAAAGACATACAAAAAACAAGCAGAGTTAATTATGACTGTGACTAGTGTTATCAATCCGTATATTTAACATTTATTCTATACGACATGCTAGAAATCTGAATTTCGAAGCTTCAGCTCAAAAGCACATAATATCAGATGCATTACTTCTAAATGATGCAGGGACACACTGTGTGTCCCGAATTTGCACTGCTGAAGCTCTCCAGCTTGGGTTATGAATTTCTGCTACAAGGTGTAGTCTCTCAATAGTTCTGGTGTTACCAAGACAACATTCTGGAACACATCCCTTTGACTGAGGCGGTGCTCATGATCACAGCCTGGAATGTTTAAAAATAACACTGTAAAGACACTGCGTTCAGAGCATTATGCTGAATGGTATAAAAGGACAGAACACTTATTGTGTTTCATAATTCCCAACAGCCTTCCAGGACTTCATCAACAAGATAAAAATGACAAAAGCTAATGACACTGATGTCTTTAATACCTTTATGCGTGTGCTGGAAGCACATCGGCTGGGGTTTGCGAAAGGCAGCAGAGTTGAGAAAAGGCAGTGAGTGAGCAACCAAGTGAGAGAGAGGGCACAAACAATTACCACATTTCTGGCTGTTAAGTTTAAACCCATTAGCATCGCTGGACTCCTCACACCACAGGACCTGCATTCCAGCACGAGCTTTCTTTGTCCCAGTGGCTCACACACACAGACACCACTTCTCAACAACCTCTGCTGCAGCCCCTGGCTCATGTTCTCTGCACATACAGCTCAGACGGGAAGCCTTCTTCCTTGTGATCACACGTCTCTCCGACTACACGCTTCTCTCTAGCAGACACGAAGTGCTACCTCCAAGATCAAAGCCAATGAGCCCCGGCCAATCAGAGATCCACCACAGACTGAAGTGCTCCCTGAAGCTAAATGACTCTGCTGAAATCATCTATGGTGGGGGCTATAAAACATGATGCACAGCATTCATTAGGCCTGCAGTATCCATTGAGACATTACTCCCTTTTTCTGAATGCAGCAACAAAGCAGATGAATACTACTCAGCAACAAGGCAGATAGAAGCCAAAGTAAACAAATTAGTTTACAGTTCAAACGGATCTAGTAGTAAAAAACTGATTTCTATACCTTTTAGCAAAGAAAAGCCATTTTCTCAGCCTTTTTGGAGGAAAAAGGAATTCAAACTAAAGACAAAAAGAGATACTTGTTATAGATACCTAGTGCCTTCTTTTATGCATGCTTTCTCTTTAATGCAAATAATGTCTGCCTAAATGTTAACACGACACATTCTCAAGGTTAATGTCTCCTAAACAAATAACTGCAAATGCAAATGCAAAAGACAAGTTTCAGCTGCACGGAAAATCTACTGTTCAGATATCTCAGTAATGGTACTTTTTAGAAACCATGAGTCTTTTCCTTCCCTTTGCATGCCCGGGGGTGGCAAATTAGAGCCTTTAAGCCTTTTAATCAAGTTTGACCTTGTATGATCAAACAGAAGAGAAGGTGAAAGGATGCTGCCATGAATCTAATTCTTACTGACTGAAGTCAGGCAGGGGTCTGACCAGTTCTCCTGCTGAGTGGGCTTCAGTAGCTCAGGAGCTTACAGGTGATCCTGTAGGACTGTTACAGTACGCAGAACACAGAAAACTGCCGTTTGTACTCTATAGCCTTGGATGACCTGCCAATATGCTGCAAGATGGACTTTTTCACTGAAGACTCTGGATGCTGATCGATGAGTGAGAATGCACTGTGTGCTGGGTTTTATAAAATGGGTGGGGATCGATTCTGGCATTTCGAAATGAAAAGGCCAGTTTTTCTCTATGAAAAACAAGCTGATTAAAAAGTGTCCATTTTGAAGCTCAATCTTGATTAATTGTAAAAACAAATGAGCAGGACTTATTTACCTAATGATAGGTCAGGGCAGTTGCCTAGCAACAGGTTAGTCAAACAGTAAGTGGGAGAGCAAGACAGTGTGCATGAAAGAGGAAAGAGAGCGTGTGTGTGTGTGTGTGTGTGTGTTTGGAGTGCCGTCCAATCAGAGCTATTAATACATGATTACTGGGCTATGACTCACAACGCTCTGTCCTTAGTCAGTTGAAACATGGACTGCCTGCAGATAGCTCAGTGCAGACAATACTGATCATGAATGGAAGTAAAAGAAACAATAATAATGAAGATGAGCATACATTATTATAAATACACACATACATACACACACACACACTATGCATATAAAAATGTGAGTTACGCTGTTTCTTCCCGATAATCAGCTGTCTGTTAGAAGTCTGACATTAAGAAGACAAAACAGGCACATGCTCTGTGGTATGTTCACTTCATATAGTGTTTCTATGACGACTTAAAATATTCCCTGTGCTCTGTGGGCGTTGTGAAATCCAGTCTCTCTTCTGCGTTCCCTCAGTTGTATGAGCCTTCACTTGCAAACGACCCAGAAGGTGCAAGATTCACTGTGTGGAGGTGCAACACAGCAATTTTAATAAGAAATGTCTATATATACACACAGTATGTTTGATGCATCACATATATACCAGGCAAACATTGGTTGTAGGGGTGAGAGGACAGAAACGTACCTCTGGGACACATTGATAAAATTCACCATCACAATATTTTCACAAAATATCATGGTAGCAGACAATATTTAAATTTCATTAATCCATGATACCCAAATACTGCTATTCTGTGCTAAAAGAATTTTATTCACACCTCATATAGCTTGTTCTGATCTGTTTTGTTGTGTTTTTACACCCAAGGAGAATTTTACACAGTATCATAAACACTGACCAGACACATTTGCTGGCTTTATTTTAATGATTTAATCCTCAATACTGAAAATAACACTGTTAAAACTGAAAAGAAATATCACAATGCATAAAGATCACAGTATCCTAGTAGCTCTACAACATACTCAGGGTTAAAAATGTATTGATATAGATAGGGGCAGGTATCAATATTTTGTTATATAGATAATCCGTATTTTACTTGTCTACAAAATGTGCTGTTCTTTTTTTCATTTTGGTTCTTCCTGATGAAACAAAGTTATCTGTCAGTGGTGGTCTTGGAAGCAATGGTAGGTTAGCAAAGGACAACACCAGAGACAAGAGTTTGACACCCTGTCAAGACAGGAACACCATACCAATAAAAGTCTTACCCTGTTAATAACTCTGAAAAAGAGCATCTGATACATATGAAATGGTAACTGAAAGGTTTTCAAAAGTTGCTTTGTCTACATCATAGCCGTGTTATGCATCAATAAAAAATGAAACGAGAAAAACATAGAACATTATCAGATAAAACAGGAAATGTTCTTTTGGAGGGGTAATTCGCAGTCCAAAGTCATAAATCACAATGACATACCGCAGTACTCAACGTATCACAAGTATTTAAAAATTGCAATAAAATTATATCAAGTATCGAGATAACATCTTATTTAACTAATTGTAGTGAATCATACCCCATATTTATTGGCTGAACAGCAATTGTGATGAAGATGTGTGCTAACTTCATGGCATGGTCATTCTGAAAATGTTACTGAACACTCTTAATTACTTATTTGATTGACAAGAGAAATTTTGAGGGACAATTCTCTTAAAGTAGTGTTTTCTCAAAGTTAATGAGATGTTTTGCTTTTTTTGTTGCATCTTCAAAGACTTTCTCTTAATCACCTCTTTGAAAGGAATCACAGTATCTACTGTTAGAGCCGAGTGGATTATAACTCCTGCCTTCAGGGGATTTTTAATGTAACTGAATCACACAGGCAGAACAGAGGCATGCCTGTGCAGACTCTCGCAACTGAGGCTGCAGCCCGAGAGAGCCTTCGCCAGGGAGCGAGGATGGAGGAAATGGGACTGCTGTGACAGGCCAGGGAGTGAAAGACTGTGTGCCTAGTCTCCCTAATCAACTGACTCCAGCATCAACTGTGTCTACCGCTTTGTCTTTTGGTTGCTGTTATGAAAAGTGGAAATGCAATTTGGCAACAGTCCTGCATCACAACTAGCCTTCAACAAAGAATAATTGCACAGAGATTATGTCTGGACCACAGCGTTCTGCCTGTTCCTATACACATATCTCTGTTGTTCCCCAGTGAAGCACATTTAGGGACATATAAAAATGGCTAAGTAAAGTTTTGTGACAGACCTTAGCATCCTTTTATGTAAAGTCTGTTTTTGAAGTCTGAACCGTATCTGCAGGGACGGTGATGTTATCCAGCTACGGAAGCTGTTTGCGCTCCAAAAGCAGCTAAGTGTAAAAAGAACTACAATTTAGTCACTTGCACTGTGTATTTCATCCAATCCTATTTACAGAGAAAAAGCTGAGAGAGCTGGTGGTGATGGGGAAGGAGAGATAATGCACTGGATAAACACAAGTGAGAAAAGTGATTGAGACAGCGGAGAGAAGAGAGTCAGAGATCAGTGGTAAGAGAGGAGATGAGGATAACTGCTGTATGCATCACATCCAATTACATGCACACCGTTCTATTACATGCCCACAGCAAGACACACACTCATCTCCACGCAGTCACACTTCTTTAGGTTTCTGAAGGCAAAGCATCAACAAGTTCAAGTATTTTTGCCTTTGCTCCTCGAGATCTGGGCAAGCAAATTTGGGTTTCAATCAACTTCTTCATTCAGCACAAACTCGGTCAATGCGCTACATAACTTTGTCTTTGTACAATTAAAGGGGCACCCAGGCTAACATTAAAAATGTAAAGTCAACCTGAAATTACAATTGACCATTTTTTGATTCATCAGTTCATATCCCTGGTAATATCATGCATGATTCATGCCAATGTGTCATTTAAAAGACAAAATTCTTGTTTTATTTTTGTAATCTTTTATCAAGATGTATTGGCTTTTGCCAGTGTCTAAAACTTCTTATTTTTCACCATGCACCAGTGGGCGGAAAACTACTATTAACCAATAATATCACGTTTGACCTCGCTCTCCCACAGCCCCCACTATTGAGCGAAAACAGCTCAGAAACCATGAGTTTCACTCAGAAACACATCACAGCACACAAAGAAACTGCATTTTGATTTCTGATTTGATATCACTACTGCTGTAAACATGCCTCCTCAAATCCTACTTTATGGCACTGCTATAGTCTTTAGCATCAGAGTTTGAGGTTTAAAGACAAGGAGAACCCCCTTTTTGTTTATGTATCTTGAACATGGAAGGATCTTCTGAAAAACTGTCTTTTTTAGAGTGGATTTTTGAAGTCAGAGTGTTTAATATGCTTTTTTTTATAACTAACATAACTTGTTGGAAGCCAAAAATCACAAACCATGGGGTAAGTGTCTTTGAACCATTATAAATGACAAGAACCACGCTGAATGGGCAGGTCAGCAAGTTAAAAGAAGAAGTTTGCAACAGTTCCTATACACATATTTCATATATACACCTGTTGTTCCTCAGTGAAGCACACTTTGGGAAAGATCCCTACCTATAAATACCTATATAGCAAGATACCAATACATAATTGCTCTGTGGCATATTAGCATCCTTTGCAATAGCCCCCCACCACTTTTTGCAAACTTCAACATATTTATCTGGGAAAGCAGTAAAAAAAAAAACAAGATCTCTGCATATTTAACAAACGGTCTTATTCAAAGAGTCTTGCTTACAGACTCTGTCTGGACAGGGAACTGAACCCCAGTCTCTTGTATGCAGGAAAAGAGTACGCCATCTAAACACTCCAGCTTTATCGTTGGCATCGTCATAGTGGCCACATCCAGGTATACTCCACTACTACACTCTGCAGGCATTCTTCAATCGCATTGCATGTGTTATGCATAAGAGAAAAGTCATCTTGTTCAACAGCCAAGATAAAAGATGAGTAATGATAACGTGGCTGTATTTATTAGCCTGTAAACAGAGGCACAGCCAGAAGTTTTTTAATGGGGCAGCCAGGTTAGACCCAGTGATTTTATTTGGATGGCAAGCTACTAAGAAAAGAAACTTAAAGAGCATTTAAGAATGTTAATGAGTGAATATTAACCCTAAGAATGTACCCTTACTGAATTTGTTTGTTGTATGAGTAAAATACAATCATTACAGAAACACAATTACTGCAAAACTATAATTTATATATATATATATATATATATATATGTTATAATGTAATATATAAGAATGTATAATACAGGCTCTTTTACTAAGCAAATTCAATGCAGTTAAAACATGGAGCTAGGCCACAGAAGGAATTTAGTTACGCTTTCCTCTCTACAGGTAATTCACAAGTCTAATGATAATGAAGCTAAGCTGACAGCAAAGCGTGAAGCAACATCATGAGAGAATAATCTCTAGCTGGGTGACAGACTAACCTCCGGCAGCATCAGAACAAACTCAGGCACAGAACTGAATTTGCCTCACACAGAACTCACCCTGCACCATTAAACACACAGGTACCCAGCTGTTGAAAGTTATTTGCTTTGATGATAAATGATTCTAGTTTCATTTTTCATAGTTAAATTATGTTTTCAGCGAATAGCCTGGTTTGTATGGTGTAGCTCAGATAGTAGCACTGTTAAAGAGAGACTGTGCAAGCCTCCACTGTACTGGGGAAATGATGTACTTGTAACTCAAAATTCTTGTAACTCATTTAACCAAATAAAATGCTTTTAAATGCAGACTTCTGAAACAGTTGGAAGAGCCTTTTCACTTGTTTTACATTGTTATATGAAAAAAAAAATGTTTATCTCCTATTTCTTATCTAAATAGTGTCCAAATCTTACAGACACTGGCACCACCAAAGTGTGCATTGTGTAGCAAAAAAACCCGAAAATACTGTAATATATAGATACAGAGATTGATTTAGGTGCTTTTTGTTGCTTTTTTTATGCAGTAATCCAACGTCCAACTTTTGATCAGCATCCTCTTGTCCATTTGCGCAGTAAATAGCCTGTAGTCTTTAAGCAATTGGTCCTTTATAGCAGATTCTCATAACTATTCACAAGAGGTGGGAATACTATTCTCTGCATCACTGATGTTGGCTGATTGTCGCAGTTTATTTAGTGGAACAGCCAAAGGGGCAGCCATACTGCACGCAAGGGTGGCACAGAGAACTCTTTGGCTACACACCTGCCTGTATATCAGTGGCCTGGCTTGCAGTCAGAACTGGTTGAGCACTGCAGAGAATCCCAATAATCATGTGATGTATGCATGCGATATACGAGGGGCATTCAAAAAGTTTCCGCACTTTTTTAACGCTATTTATTAAGAATTTCAAAAACAAATTACATCACTTTCCTACACAGTCACCCTCCTTTGTGATGCATTTTTTCCAGCGTCATACCAACTTTTTAATAACACTTATACATCGCTGCTTTCACATCATCACAGGAAAATCTTCTTCCCCTTAAACTTCTTTGAGCAGACCAAAAAGGTGGAAATCAGATGGCGCTAAACTTTCAAACACACCCAGTTACTACTCTTCCACCCATCACCAGCGAAAACATAAAAGAGCTGAAACTTTTTGAACGTATTCTGGTTAGTAAGTAACATTGCTAAATAAAAACCAACAAAATAAAATTGTAATTCCGTAAAACTGATGAAGCTGAGGGATATGATGTGACACTACAGAATTCACAACACAACATTATCTATAAACAGAATCTACATCAACCTGTCCACCCTTCATAATGACCAGTGATCTGTTTACTTAAGTGAGGTCTGAGCTGAAGGTTAAAAAGTGAAGTGTCTTACATGCTCTCGCAGAATCGGGTCAGTGTGCTGGGTTTCTCCTGGTTGCGCCTCTGCCGAAACCAGCGCTGGATGGTCCTCACATCCCAGTCCAGCTGCTTAGACAGGCCTTCCAACCTCTTCTCATCTGGATGCTGAGAGACATAACACAACATGCATCACAGACTAAACACCACTGGTCTGGACACTTTCTAAACAGTGGGGTTAACCAGGGCCTGGTTTTAATGAAATCTCCAAACCTTTCACAGCCCACATTTCACAACACATGTTCACGACACAAGTCATTTCATTTCGAATTTAGTCTAACAGTCAGAACAAAGCTTTTGTGAGCTTTATGTGAACTACACTCTAAAGTAAAACATATATAACAGTGTATTATAAATGGATAGGGGATATATGGGGAGTAACTTTTTTTTTTTTTTAACAGTTTGTTCTCCTTTTTTAGATACAAATATACTGAGGGCATTCCACAGACCCTATTTTAAAACATTACTACTTTATTACAGGAATTTTATATTATGAAGCCATGGTCAATTATGTTCTGTGTTATCAAAAAAAGATATCGGACTAAAAATAGGCAGCTGATACAGAAAATTACTTCCCTTTCACTGAGCAGTTATTACTTTTACATATTCATAGGACAGTATTAGGCCAGATTCCCATTAGTAACAAGCTCCATTCTGACCTAATCATGTATCAAATTAACTAGTGCCTCATCTGTTAAAATGAGCAGCCCTAAGGCCACTCCACATTTACTCTCCTTTGGTGAGGTGTCTGATCGCTCTTAGGGCCGGCTGAGTCCGTGTGCTTATGAATCTGAACGTTTGTCAAGGAAACTTATTTCTTTGGTGTGTTAAAAATAGCATCAGTGCGTCAGCAGGAGCTGGCTCTGATAGAGCCGGGCATACCAAGGAGGCTAACTTTCAACAGTCAGTCCTCTATAGATTCGTGATTGATACAGTCAGGTCATTCAGAACGACAATATTCACTACTGACAAAAGCAAGCACATTAAAGGACATTAAAAGAAGACATTTAATATTAGTATAAATCTAGGTATCAGTTAATTAGGGGTGGGAAATACTCAGATTTATGGTGCTTTGCACATAGGAGTGGGTGATATCTCAAATTATATCACAATACTGCAAGAAAATGCATGATACATGATTTCTATTTTTCTGATGAATAAACAGTTAACACGAACATAAAGAAACCAGTGGTGTCAATACTTTGAAAACTAAGAGTTCAAATCATCCCTATTCAGTTTTTTTAGATACTATGCTGCAGTTCAGTTAAAGAAGACTAATTATGTTTTCTTTGTAACAAAACAAGAAGCTGACCACATTCACAATATACTCAGAATAGCGAAGCACATCACTGGGCCGGGTCAGAGGGGTATTCACCGTCACATCTGTGAATATGTATTGTGGGAGGACCAAATTGTACATGATAAGACAAAAGGTGTACATCAATCTAGACCCAATTTCTTGGCAATATGGTCGCCTAAAAATTGAGGCTTGATTAATGTAGTGACACTGAAATCAGACATCTGTTCTTTACTTTGCAATGTACTGGACACGCTTGTTACAAGGTTATTAAAATATGTTCAAAAAGCAAAGCTCTACCAACTGAGAATTACTGTTCAAGACATAATGACTCTAGAGGGGCCAGCATGAATGCAATATCACCATACTGGAGAGAGAAAAAGAAAGAATGAATACCTTAGTGATAGCAGTAAAGACCTTCTCCAGAATGGCATTGGGTTGAGCCTTCTGAGGTCCATTGGCTTGTATTTTCAGCGCCAGAGCACAAGGTCTTGCAATAAACCTGTAACAATACAAGAGAACTGCAAAACTTGCTGAACACACATCTCCACAAGGATGAGAAGAGAAACATGAGTAAAAATAAACATGTCAGTGGTACATATCCTGTCATCTGTCACATGGATATCTGTGTAGGTACTGAGGCCAATGAAATATGTTTTTTTATTTATAAACTACAACATAGCTCCTGACATTATTATATAGCTGTTCCTGAGGCATGACTGTATCATAAGAAATGTAATTGCTAAAGGGAATAACATCTCTGTAACGCTGAATGAATGATGGAGTATGTCTGTAATTTTGTGTGCAGGAAGGAATTTCTGGTCCTACTTATGTCTTATGAGCACAGTGCAAAAAAGCAATACAGCTTTTCCCATCCGGTCAGAAGAAAATACAAAACCACCATGTGTATCAAGCACACAAATTACTGAAGGACTAAACAAAGTAGCAGATGACTAATCCAAAACAACACAATCACTTGAAAAAGCCTAAATATTTCTATTTGGGGGAATCAATTGGAATTAGAGAAGCTAATTACTGTTTTACTGGGTTTGAGTGGAATGATTTCAAAAGCTACACAATGCAGGAGAAAACAAATGACAGGAGTAAAGGCAAAATGCGATCTACATTCATGATTTTATTCAGGATTTCTTTCTTTCATTAAATGTTACTGTGAGTGGGATTTTCTAGGGGTGTGCTGATCAGATGCTCTGTATCGCTTTTAGTCTGGTACAGGCCAAAATCACTGGATCGAATGTCAGAGAAAAGAAAAAAGTAAACTATCATGTAAATGCTTCACTAAACTTTAAGCAACATGTCAGAAAAAGAGTAACGGAGACGAGCAGCAAGGCTTCCAACTCCCTATATAGTGCACCATGTATGAATTAAAACACAAGTTTTTTGTACCCAAATAGTATATAACGCGTCTAACAAAGAGCCACTGGCTATTCATTATGGGCGTAGAAACTAGAATTTTATAACTTACATAGTTCACTCTAGAAGTAGGGAGGCATTTCAGCATTTCAGTGTGTGTGTGTGTGTGTGTGTGTGTATGCATGTATATAATATATATATATATATGAATGATTAGTACCACATTTATTAGACAAATGAAAGCAATATTACTATACATCACTTTTCATTTCTTTCAAACATGAAGACTTGTTTTAGACTCTGACTAAGACTGTGTTGTTTCTATAAAACTTGCAGAAGGTGTTTCACCCCAGAGGTAACCTACTGTGAAGAAAAAATATACTGATACACACACACACACATCTCAGAACGGTTGAGCAGAGAGCAGCCCAGACTCAGAGAGGAACAAAATACAGAATCTACTGCACACAGCGCTGCACTTTTATTAACAGACTGCACTCAGGAATACAGCTGAGTGACTTCCAATTTAAAGCGGGTTATGTTGGAATAAACCATGAGCAGTAAGGACAAAAGCACACAAGCAAGAGTTTATAATCGACTGGTCTGTGCTGGCTTAGGGCCAAGCTGTCTCAACATTAATATAACTCTTTTCTGCCAATTTCTCAAAGAAGGGGAAAGTAAGCTGATCACTATACAGTGTAAACAGTTTTTTCTTTAGTCCCACAAGTAAAATGAAGTTATTCGTTTCATAATAATGTCTTCTTTGGAGCTTGATCAGTGGAATGCTATGCTAACCAGCATCATGCTGCATGGCCCAATCCAGGAGAGGAAAGTTGGGAATTCAAACAGATTAGAAATGAAGGGTTTAATGAGGGACATATTAATGCACTTCTAAGGTGCGACCACAAATTGCAAGAGAGTGGAAACTCTTGTTGAAATTGTCTTCCTCTTAAAAAAGCATGAAGCAAAAGAGGAACCTGACCAGACGGTGGGAACTGTCTGACATGGGGTTTAACTGCAATTAAGGTAAAGGGTACATATCTCATCATTGCACTTACTTTATAATAGCATTTGAAAAATAAAGCTTTTTTCTTAGCCTACAAGCTAAAACAAAACAAATGTCAGGAAGGTGGTCTGGGTCAGGGCTGAGGGTCTTTACAGCACACAGTCACACCTAATAAGAATAAAATAACATCATACTGTCCTGCAGGGCTCACAGTATTAAGAGGCGCATTGCAGATGACATCAGTTTCTGTTGTTTCTACGTGAAATAGGTCACACATGGCTCTTCCCTGCATCAACACCAAACCCTTTCAGAGCGACTGGTAAAGTTTCTACACAA
This sequence comes from Brycinus macrolepidotus, assembly GCA_037974445.1. NCBI lineage: Eukaryota > Metazoa > Chordata > Actinopteri > Characiformes > Alestidae > Brycinus > Brycinus macrolepidotus. The sequence continues at coordinate 16,953,020 of JBBPCZ010000002.1, read as the reverse complement.
AGAAAAGGAAAAGTGAATGCTTCTAGCAAGAATGCGTCCTATCTTTAACTCATCTATGGCCACCGAGGGGGTCGACCAGAAAGATAAAAGGGGGGAGGTCAGTCGTCCCAGCAGCTTTAGGAGCTTTAGGAGCTTGGTTTTTATTGCAGGAGGAGTAAACAAGCTCTCTGAAGCTCACAGATGATGGTATCAACAGGGAGAACTAGAGAGAGGAGCTGCTGCTGCAGCAGGAGGAAACTGCAGCGTGGACCCTCATGCCTGGTTTAGGCCATCTGAGCTCCATGTTCCAGACACGGATCTGCTCAGAGGTGCCCATTCGAAGGAAGCCTGTGGGTGACATAAGCCGACCTGATTCAGCCTGAACCTAGTGCACAGGGAGAAGTGGGCCACTGCTGTCATTGTCTGGATGCGTGGCTGTGTGGCAATGTGCCTCCAAAAGAGAGAGAGAGAGAGAGAGAGAGAGTGAGAGAGAGACCAGTCCCAGACGCTCTGAATGAAGAGCTGACCCAAAAAACACCTCCAGCCTGACCCGTCCAGCCGTGTCAGGGACGTACCTCTCGAACACGAGTCGGATCATGAAGACGCAGAAGGCTAGAGGACATGCCAGATACAGATCCTCCGCTTGGGGGAAGGTTGACTCATCCGTGTTTTTTAAGTCAGCCCAGGTTACATTATGAGGCAGCCAGAACCTCTCGTTCCAGAACCACGCCGAAATCCCGGCCATCGCCCCAGATTCCCGGATCCTGGATCTCCTCGCCTCTTGTGCAGCTTCTCCTGATGAACCGGACTCAATGGCCGAGGCTCTCCCTCGCAGTCGTCTTTCACGATTGATCTTTGCAGCTCCTGGAGGATGACGGCGATGATGATGGCATCAGCCATGGCCCCGCCCCTTTGTAGTCTTTTTAGCCAGCCTGGAGTGACGTGTTCCTCTCCTCTTCCTCTGATTGGTCGGCTCTATTGCCTTTCTCCCTCAGGCCCGCCCCCTAAACCCACCCCTTAAAGGAAATGTGGCACAAAGTGGCTTTTTAAAAGCCTGTTATTTACAAAAACTTCGTCAAACCAAGTATGTTTTATTGTCATTTCAACCATATAGTGAAATGGTTCCTCCAGGACCATGGTGCAATACAAGAACAGAAACAGAACACCACAAGACTATAGCTGCAGACAGGACAGAAGAAAAAAAATTCTATTTCTTTTATTTCTTCCATTATTTTATTTCATTTTATTCTGTTATTCTATTTTGTATTCTATTTCTGTAAAGCACATTGAATGACCTTTTGTGTATGATAATGTGCCATATAAATAAACAAAAACGAGAAACAAAACAACCAGACAATACAACATTTAGTGCAAACGACAAAATATTTACAGTACTAGACTCTTAATAAATTTGCTAAAATAGTTCATATGTCACCATTAAAACACCGTATCTATATTTTTGTACTATGATATTTAACTGTTTGACAGTGACATCGAGGGTAGTAAAGCTTGAGGGTAACATCGAGGGTAGTAAATTGCACTTTGTGAAGAAAAAATGCTTGTATATGCATATTTGAATTTTATATATTTTTACCATTAGTAATTGTAATGATAATTGTAATGATAATTAGTAATGAATATTGCAATTTCTTTGAACCACGTGTATTTTCTGCTTTGCAAATAGCGCCATCTACTGGACTGCCAGAGGCAGCTGACAGAGCCACTATATGGCCAAAAGTATTGGGACACACCTTTTTTTTTTTCAGGGTTTGGCCTTCTCGTCCAATATCGGGGATTGACCTCCTAAATGCTCTACAGAAAGAATGGGCACAAATTCCAACAGAAACACTCCAAAATCTTGTGGAAACCTTCCAAGAAAAGTGGCAGCTGTCATAGCTGCAAAGGGAGGACAAACTCTATATTAAAGTCTATATATATATGAATGCAAAGTCCCTGTTTGGTGTAATGGTCAAGTGTCCCAATATTTTTGGCCATGTAGTGTATGATGGTTCACTTCGTAGATGCAGGTCAACAACGTTAATTTTTTCACTTCATAAGGGACTACGTGGCAAATATTTGATCATTAAGTCATTAATCATCACTGTAAGCTTCTAACGTTGGTTAACTTATAGCTTATTTATTATCATCAATACAGATTAAGTCATACATACCAGTATTTTAGTTTAGGTTTCCTTTGTAACCCATAAAATCTGTAAGTACTTGCGAGCTGAGTCAGAAGCCTGCAGTGCAGAAAGTGCTCAGGCCTGGGACCAGTCTGTCTTGGTTAATAGGAGGATTTTCTAAAGTAGGATAAATGTCTCCATCTGCTGGACAGACACAGGGTTTTCGTGTTGGTTCAGGTTTTCTTACAATTCAAGGTGTCCTTCAGTAAAACCGCTGTCCTAAATGTGCCAGTTTTCTCATGCTCTACATTTCTTTGGGTGTCTCATTCCCATAATGCATCATACTGTATCCAACTAAAGACTTTCACTATTTGGGAAATTTGATTTAGAGCATGGAGGAAACACAAAGATTGTTGTACCCAGTTCTGAAATTAGGAACTGCTGGTTTAAATAATATCGCTTACAGCAGTTCAGCCCAGTTACAACTTCTGGAAGAACAGCAACCAGGGATTCAGGCTCACATTTTCACTCTGTTCAAAAATAGCTTACAATTTCAGTGCTCAATTATTAATGAAAAACTAACATGGAACATTTCCCCATTGTACAGCACTGTTGTCTTAGCCTCAGATAGGGAGAGCGTATTTACAACCAGCAAAGCAAAGCATTTGACACTGGACATGAAGAGTTGGTCATTTGAAGGCTTTGCCTTTATTCTGGACTAACAGAATATCCAGTCTTCAGATTCTACTGGACTGTCACTCTGGAAGGTTTGAAATTTCATTAAGAAATTAAATGTATTTATGAATTATCATCAGTGATAAAGCTTCAGGTGTTACATCCTAAGGAATTTAGAGAACATGTATGTAAACAAACATCACACACACCATACTGACCGCTGGATGAGCTTAAACATATTTACACGTTTACAAGATAGTCTTAATAACATTTAAGACTAAATCTGGTCTTCAGAGTCCATTAAAAACCTCGGTACCATCCCAACAAGTATTAGGACTACTAACAGGGCACTAAATATACTAACTTTTTAAAAACGTATTTAAAAAAAACCTCTGAACCACCACCACAAGTAGTAGGACTATTAAAAGGGAACTAAATGTACATCTGACTTTTTTTTTTTTAACATCAATTACTTTTAGCTTTTAAAAAAAACTTGTAAACGAGATATATTACTCTTATTTAATAAATAAATGTCATCTTTAATTGAAAGTGTAAATAATTTTGTTAAAAAAACCCATTCAGAACTCCCAGTTAACAGTGAAAGATGACACTTCTGACCTGATGCGTGTGTGTGGTGATAAAGAAGGTCAGGAGTTTAGGCTGTAATTTAGTTTATTCTAATATTGGCGCAGTTATTTCTGCGCGAGATAGAAAGGAAGCGGCTGAAACTTCCTCTTCAGAAATGTCGTCCATCCGCTGGGTTGTGTGTGAATTAGTTTTCTGAGCTAAATGAGGGGGGAAGTGTTTATCATCACGGCGTTTAAAGTTGTGTGTGTGGGTGTGAGTGTGTGTGTGTGTGTGCGCTCTCGGGTCAGTGCGGCCGGTGCGCAGCGCTCGGGAGCCGGAGCTGCCGCTGCTGTGCGCCAGTCCTCGGAGCTCTGCGCCCCTGTAGCGTGTTAGCATAGCAGTCCAGCCGCAGCATCATGGCGGAGCAAGGCGAGTCTCCGGCTCCCGTCCACAATCCGCAACCAGTGCTCACGACCAGCTGGCCCATCATCAAGGACGCGTACGAGCTCCAGGAGGTTATAGGTTAGTAACGGAGACTTTTGTGCCTCTCTCGGCGGCCGGGGGTCGTGCCTGTCCCCCTCTAAAGGTGCTGATATCCTGGTGAATGGCGAAGCGGGCCTACCGGCTTTTCTCATGCGCTACAGCTCCTCTGGAACAGCCTGCTCTCTAATGCAATGCGGATGTGACAGCTCAGTGCTGGCTGCAGCACGGATTCTGCCGTAGACTTTAGATAATCCTTATTCTTTTATGCCTTTTTTAGACACTGACAAACTGGCGAGACCCCTGTCCAGGGATGCTTTATAATGGCACGTGTCCAGCGAGATGTCAGACGTTTATTAATGACATGTCTGATCCATGAACGCAAATCACAGGTTCAAGTCCGTCTCGGGTCCCTTCATGACATGTCTTGCTTACCTCTCCAGGCGTTTAAGCTGCTTCTGAAAATGTGGACAGAATCAGGAGCATGCTTATTATTACTGTTATTATTATTATTATCAGGATTATTGTTACCACCATCTCCTGCAATTGCTAATTGTAAGGCTTGGCCAGCTGCTGTGCATTTTTATAGTCCTATGGCTCAAATATATCATTCTACAGTACAGACTCCTTAACTCCTTAAATAAAGGCCAGCAGTTTCTTACAGTGACAGTGGCCAGCACTAGCCATATGGTGTGGCTGTATCGTTAGCCTGTAGTGCACTGGCTGACTTGGCACATCATTGTCAGTCTCTGAGGTGTTACTTGATTTACCTTTAATGCCACTTCACCCTCTTACCAACGCCCTCTGTTGGATGATGCGTGGACATTACTCTCTGTAGTGTATAACTGATATATGTTTTGTTACAGGGTTGTTAACTGCTCCCAGAATCTTCCGAAAGACTGATGCAGCTTGGGCTAAAAAAAAACAAACAAACATACAAATATAACCCACCCCAGAATAACCCTTCCCTGGCTCAGAGCCATAGATAATACGGACCACTGTAGACGAGCCGTGTTGGGGCTGTATCATATCAGCTGATAAGAGGTCCTGTAAAGTTCATCTGTGCTGTGTCCCTAATCAGCACTTCTGTCCTTTCAGGACTCCCTCCTTCTTATCTGTCAGCAGCAGTTGGCATGGTGTGTGTGTGTGGTGGGTCACACACTCTGTCGGTGTGAACAGCAGCACTGCGTTGGTACATGGTGATCGTGAACAGGCCCTCTGAATTGATGGCGTACGATGTGACCAGGACATTACATGTTATCGGCAGTCGTTTCCTAGAAGCTGGGCCTTCGTTTTTAAGCACGCAGGAGTCACTTCACAAAAACAACCTCATCAGTCCAGTCGACTTTAAGTGACTGCAGAGACTTGACCTTTATCTTGATGTTTTGCCATCATTGTGATACATTTTGTTGTGATGTGTCACGGGTATCGTCAGTACTTCTCCAACACATATTCATTTGTTTAAATAGTTTATTTTTTGCAAATGTGTATTAAAAATGTTTATTAAAAGGTTCATATCCTTTTCAAAAGGTGACATTACTGTTTTGCTGGGGCATTTTGTTCCATCGGACTTGTTTGTAAACCTCAGAAAATCAAAACATTGTGATGCATTTCAAATATTATGTTAGTCTACAAGTAATGTGATGTTTTATTTTTGCCATATTGCCTTTATTGCTTTTTCTTGCAACTAGCCAGAAACCACAATCATTTCCAATGCTTTTGACCCTTTCCAATAATTACAAATTGTCACCTACTTTGACTGGCATTCCTGTTTTTTTTTTGTTTATGATAGTTTGAAGCATAATTCCTAACTCTGAGATGTATATTACCCATTTACTTGTATTCGTATAGGCAGTGGGGCCACAGCAGTAGTCCAGGCTGCTCTCTGCACCCCTCGACAAGAGCGTGTAGCCATCAAGAGGATCAACCTGGAGAAATGCCAGACCAGCATGGAAGAACTACTGGTAAGTCTAGATAAATCCTAAATAACCATGCTCTAATCTCTGCCTCTTTCCCTTTTATGTACAAACACACACATGCATTCATTATTTTTGGTCTAGAGTCCTCTTTTCTTCCCCTCATGTATGTAATTCCCTGTTGCGTACATTAGCTGAAAGTGCTCTGCAGGCCTGATGACATTTAGATATAGGAGTTTTAAAATCACAGTCAGAGCTAGAGTATGTGGATGACAACTTTATTTAACATCATTTATGAATGTAACATTGGCAGCTGCACCAATTCAGTGTATCCATGATAAAAAGAAAAGGTGAAAATCTCCTTTGCCACTGGTTGCCAGGACCCTCTGCTACTTCTGTGTGCAGTTGTTTTGGTGTTTCAAGGCACTAATAGTTACATTAGAATTTAAAGTTATTTCTTATGTTTTAGTCTTGATGTAGTCTAAAGGATAAATGTAAAAGGTTACAAAAAGGTATGAATACACCAAAACACACATCCACACTCCTACACATCAGGACACTGCCATGATTGAGTTGTTTTCCATTGATCCTTTTTTTTTTGTTTGTTTTGGTGAACCTGGAGAGGGATGGTTTGATTGATGAGTTCCACTGTGATCGCGCTTTGCGAAGACACGGTGTACAAATCTATTTCTGGCAAATCAGCAAATGCAGAAATGAATGGGCTTGAATTAATTTATGCTGAACTCCTTTAAACAGCTTGTTAAATGCATGGTGGTGAATGTTAAATGATGCAGGGCTTTGTTGTCTTAAATGTACAGAAGTGGAACATCTAAAGAACAGTCATCAAGTTTAATAGACAGAGATTAAACATAATCCTAGACTAAACATAGGCTAAATAACGCATGTGTGTGTGTGTCTGAGAATTTAGAACACTTTCTATCCTTATCAAGAATTGATTCTATATTGATACATCTTTTCTCTTTTCTCAATTCAGAAAGAAATCCAAGCAATGAGCCAGTGCAACCACCCGAATGTTGTGACATACTATACTTCATTTGTCGTGAAGGATGAACTTTGGCTGGTTATGAAACTCCTCAGCGGAGGTAAGAGTCTTTTTGTTTTTAACAGTTTTATCCATCTTACTTTTCCTCTTGTGGAGTCGTATTCCCTGTAAACACCACCAACCATCTGCTTTGACCTTTGCGCTGGTCTTTTTGAACTCCAAGCCAGTGCCCAGAGGACCTTAAGAGAACTGAAAAATTCCCTTACAGTGAGAATCTTCTGATGCTGTAGTAGCTACCACTCTGGGAGGATGTGGGCTAAAATGTGCCTTAGCCCAGACCATGTAAAGCCAGCCACCACACATGCAACATCATAAAGCAGATTGCTAAGTACTCTTAAGTATTCACTGTGTGACCTAGTCACCCCTGCTGACGGTATTAACAGTGAGCAGGGAATCATACCATCCTTATCGCTCAGTGAGAGCCTGGCCAGTTGTACTTTCTTGCTCTTGTGCCAGCAATAGAATCTGAGTGCACTTAGAGAAACCTTAGCTGGTTCACCTCCCTCACTTGTGCACAGCTAAGAACACTACTTATGTATGCTACCCAAGAGGAACAGGGGCCGTCTTATTGTACTTTATGAACTGACCAAAGACTTAACAGATGTCTTGCTGTGTCTTTGAATTGTTTGAGTTTTGAATGTCTAATGTTTTGCAAGTCTAATGTTCTGTTCCCTTTTGTATTCAGGATCAGTGTTGGATATTATCAAGTACACATGTAGCAGAGGAGAGCACAAAAACGGCGTTTTGGATGAGCCCACGATAGCTACCATTTTAAAAGAAGTTTTAGAGGGTCTTGATTACCTGCACAAGAATGGACAGATTCACAGGTATCGACAGCTGAGGATCTGATGCTTAATGAGCATGTGCATACCCTCAGCTCCATCATTATTGGTACCCTTTGGTGAGGAAGGACAAAAAAAGGTCATTGAAAAATGTCTTTGGGGTTTCAATCTTACTCTGAACATGTTCAAGGAATCGATCAGTTAACTAAGTAGATTTAGTTTAAGAAAACAAACTGTTATAAATATACAAAACCATATGTCACAATTATTGGCAGCCCCAGAAATTCGGATGAACAAAACGTAACTGAAGCATGTTCACGTTAAGGTGTTCTTAAGTGGTTATCCGTGACTTGCTACAAACATGAGATGCCACAGAGGCATTTATCAACATTAACAAGATTAAAGAATCCAAAAATATAATAAGACCAATGCCTATCTTAATAAATCAGGCTATAAAAATAATGCTACAAGCATGAAAAGACCCATATGTATTATGAATGTACAGTATATCAGCACTGATATATTGTGCATCCCTAGCAGATATGGACATTTTCGTGCATGTAGAATTATTTGTAGATAAATGAAAAAGTGTAATTTTTGTTATCAGTTCAGTTTTACTGCTGTTATGTTGGCAGCCTATTCTTAGTGTGCCCCCACTGGATCCTGAGTGTACAGTCTCAGGTGGTAAGAATTTCAGAACTTCCCTTTGTCTGTACCTCACAGTGCCTTCTACTGGTTGTAAATTATAACAGAAACTGCCTCAACTTTTGACACAAACTATATATTTTTTTATATATATGTTTAGTTAAAAAAAATCAGTATTACTTCATTTATACTTACTGTTTACAATAAATGCCCACAAGAGACAGAGATATCAGGTTTGAGTCTGTTCAGATCACAGAGTTCAGGGCTGTTTCAGATAGGAAAAAGATGGCAGGATTCTTATAACCACATGTTTCCACAAGTTGTAAATGCTTTTAAATGAGAGTGCCTGCCAAATGATATAAATGATTTTCATAAAGTAATGTAATTATTAGTGAATTATCAGTTATTGTGGTCCTGAAAATTCCATATCGTGCATCTCGAACATGTCATGCAGAGTGCAATAATTAAGGAGTTTAAAACATCCAGAGCTGTAGTGAACCCACCTACAAGATGCATATTTATCCCCCCCCCCACCCCCCGCCCGAAAAAAAAACACTAATTAGACACCACCTCCTTTTATCAATCCTATATTTAAGGGTTCCAGTAATTATGGATATGATGGTGTATTGAACTGAAAAGCTGTCTCAAGTTCTCACTTGACTTTACTGTTGCTAAACTTACGGAGCAATGACCCAGATATGTTCTCTCAATATTTGACCATAGGGATGTGAAAGCAGGGAACATCCTGTTGGGAGAAGATGGCTCAGTACAGATAGCAGGTTTGTTTAGATGCATGTTTTGCTTTTGTTGCCTCCAACTAGGTTTTTTTTTTTTTGAATTAAGAGAAAGGTTGAACAAAAAGTATTTATTTCTGTGCTGCAGTACATTTTGAACTAGTTCGTTTGTAAAATAAAAACAGCCCTCATACTAGAAGCCCCATCATAGAGTTCCATCATAGTAAAGCATAGCCTTTTCATGTACTGTCTCGGTTTAAATGTCCTTAAATGTATTTCCTCAAGTCTGGTATTATGCTGAGTGGCCAAGTATCAGGTTTAATCCAGTATAAAGTCGTGTACTGCACACTGCACAATTAAGATGGGATTAAAGAATTCCAAGAACTATGAAGGTTATTTTTAACTTTACATTAATTAAGCCTCCTTAGCCGAGAAAATGCTGCAGTAATTAGTTTGGGGAGTTGTTCTGCGTGTAGCCAGTGTGCTATTTATATGCATTATAAATGAGATTTATGTTGCTTTTCCTTAAAACCACAAAGGTCATGCCAATAAACTTAAATTAAAAAGCAGGGGTAATCAGACCATTGTGGTATAAAATGAGAGACATGGGTATAGGGCAGGTCATATTTACTGAAAAACAGGCATACACCCGTGTTGTTTGAAGGGGAATGGTACAACTTTTTAACATTTCTGCATAATTAAATAAATGATAATATAGTCATTTAGAGTGGTTCAGTGTGAAACGTTCTATTCCAGAGAAACTTACCAAATTGTTCACAGTGGTAATGATAGGAACCAGACGTCTGAGGAGGTTAATGCCTCTGAAAGCTACCTCACAGAATGGTAATACATAAAATAGTTATTAATATGCTGCCCGGGTCATTGTTTTATAATAGTTAAATCATATTTAAATCAGATTTAAAATATATATTTTAAAATCCATTAATGGCAGAGAGGTACATCCAAAGCATTTTAAGGCAAAATAGTCCCCAAAGCAAACTTTTATTTTTTTTTACCATTATTAACATTACATATAAGAAACTCAGAAAACGCATGTATACTCACTTGTAAACAGTAAAAACAAATGACTGTATTTGCATTGTGGACACCGTTACCCCTGGTTGCTTACTGCCAAGTTATTACCATTAACCATTTCACATCAAAACATGCTGACTGGCTTTGTTTACCTCTCAACAATTGAATTATAAACACAGTTTTCAAAGAAAAACTGTGGTATGTTCCTGATGTGGATGGTTTCAATCCTGAGGGGTAAAGTGGCAGATCTAGAACAGGGCACATTGATTTAATTTATATAACAAGCTTTAAAACAAGCACTGCTGACCTTGGCTGCTATTGATTTGTGTTGGGTTCAAACTAGGGAGCATGGGCTGTAATAGTTTAATATGTGACAGAAAAGCTCCACAGAATGTTCTGCTTACTGTACCTGCAGGTACCCAACTTCAGAACAGTTACTATGAACATCATTAAACAACAGCAATGTAGGTTATCTAGTTCTAAGCCATATTTATATTTTTCTGCCAAGTTCAGCTTAAGTCAGTTCAGGAAAAGTGCTGAAACAAGAATTCAGTCTCTTTCACTGCTGATCTTCTGTATTTTTTCTTAAAGATTTTGGTGTAAGTGCATTTCTGGCAACTGGGGGTGATGTAACCAGACATAAAGTTAGAAAAACATTTGTGGGAACTCCGTGCTGGATGGCTCCAGAGGTGATGGAACAGGTGAGGCTGTTTGTGAAGCTAGTATTACTGTCACACTCTGTCACTGGGAGCACCCAGGTTGCCCCATTTCCTGGCAAAGGAACAACATTGGTGTCAATTTAAGATAAAAGACTGCAAGAGCAGTCATGCTGCTTGTGGCTTTATCTAGTCAAAGTTTGCCATCTTCAGCTTGTTTGACAGTGTATCAAAGTTGCCCTTTCTGAGTGCATATCAATTATTTATGAGTCTTGTATCTACCCCAGGTACGAGGTTATGACTTCAAGGCTGACATTTGGAGTTTCGGAATCACTGCCATAGAATTGGCCACTGGTTCTGCGCCCTACCACCGATACCCACCTATGAAGGTCACTGTCATTATTCCTGTATTAACCAATTAGGACATATAACCATGACAAGTGAAAAATAGGAATATGCCTGCCTGATTTCTCATGTAAAGAAATCAGTAAAGCTTTTGTTACCGTGATTCCACTTCCTGCCAGGCATATACTGCATGAGTTACAAATTAAAAAATAGGGAAGATTTTGCACTTAACATCAGTCTTTTACATTTCTTGTCTTTTTATTGAGCGTGCATGCACTAATAATAATAATAACAATAATAACAACAACAGCAACAACAATAATAACAATAATAATAATAATAATAATAATGGGTTTTAGAGAAGCATTTTACTGTCAGCTGGCCAATATGAAGTTATGGTTTCTATGAAGGCACTTATGTTTTAGAAACACTCATGGATTTGCAGCAATAAATTGGGGGTGTATAATAAATGACACATAGCGTATACTTAGTCTTAACAGAGTAAGAGTAAGTCTGTGACAAGTCTTTAAATCATTATGGTTCGATTTTGAACTGCATTTAACTGTGCTGATTTCCCCAACTTGTTGTGTAGGTCTTAATGCTAACACTGCAGAATGATCCCCCAACTCTAGAGACAGGAGTGGAGGACAAGGAGATGTTAAAGAAATATGGGAAATCTTTTAGGAAACTAATAACTCTGTGCCTTCAGAAGGACCCTGCTAAGAGGTACTCAGCTTTCTTTTTTATATGGAGTAGTATTATTATTGTCTTAGCAGTATTATCTGTATTGGTGAACAAATCAAGTTCTTTCTTAAACTACAACAGCAAATTCATTAGGAAGTTTATTGATTCACTGCCTCTTTTTAACAGAGAGCTACTGTGTGATGGCCAGTGAAAATCTTTCTTTATGCTCCCATTTTCTCCCATATGTTCAGTCACAATCAATAGAGTGGTCGAGTGCTGTAGAGCTCAATGCAGAAACCCGATTAGGGTCAAATTGATACAGATGCACACCATGCCATGTAATGGCTCTTTTCAAAGCAGGGTCTGTGCAGTAGTAATTACTCTTAATATCAGCTGTTACGTACAGTTGGCCATACCTGGATTAAGTGTTGTGGTTCTTGTATAACACAGAAAGCTATTTTAAGAATGCCCACATGGCATCTTTACTTACGCACCCGCTTTTTCACATCTCCACAGGCCGACTGCGTCAGAACTTTTGAAATGTAAATTTTTCCAAAAGGCCAAGGTACGGCTTTATTTATTTATTTTCCTTTCCCTCCCTACTTCAGATCCCTGCCTTGACGCTTTAAAGCTGCCTGCCACCGATTTGTTTTGATCTCTTCTCTCGTTTGCTTTTGCAGAACAGAGAGTACCTGGTTGAGAAGCTGCTTTGTAAAGGACCAAATATAAGCCAAAGAGCCAAAAAGGTATTCTATTCTCATCAAACATTCCTCTGAGCCATTACGGTCATCAAAGTGTACCCTGTTTTGCTGTTATACACAAGGGGTTGTCCAGCGTTACATTTGGTTTACTGACGGTGCACACTAATTGCTGAAGGAAAAAACTATAGAAGCAGGCACACAGAAGCAGACGCACATTTCTTTCCACTGATTCATTCAGCTCTTTCTCATAAATATCTGCCATGACTGCTGTGCCTTGTGCAAATTAGACATACAAGATATGGATGGAACATAAGTACATATAAAATATAGATGAAATGCTTTAGGCCACATTACTTCAAGACTTCTAAAACTCCTTCCGCTGAATTTGGAACCTAAATATTGTGAATTTTGATTTGATGAATTCAGATTTATCTCGGATTTAATTATAAATACACTCATATACACAAAATAATCAAATGTGTTTATTATAGACAGTCGACAGTCGTGTCATTATTTGACGCTCTTATTCAGAGTGCTTTTGTGCTTTGTTGTCTGCTTGGAAAACATATTCTTACAGTCTAAAGATATTAGGCTGCAAACAGCCATAGCAGTGTTTTGCTAACTGGTTAAAATAAGACACTTTATGGCCCTTGTTGTTTCTCGTGAGTCACAAATAACATTATGTAGCTGTATGACACAAACACTAAGTCACTTTTTATAACCACTTGCATTAATAATCTGTTATTATATTATTCCTGTTACAGTTACTTGT
>JBBPCZ010000002.1:16923597-16938827 GCA_037974445.1 Brycinus macrolepidotus | reverse complement strand
GCAATGAGTGCATGTTTATGACAAAAGAATTTCCCTCGGGATAAATAAAGTTCTTTCTTATCTTATCTTATCTTATCATATCTTATGAGATCAATTTTATACAGATGACCTTTTCTGAATTTTAGAGGAAGGGTCTTTTTAATGACTGGGAGCTGTATAAAGTCAGTGTTACTGCAGTACGGCAGGGCACAGAAAGATAGTACAGAGATAATGAAGAAATGTAGCTCTAGGTCTGTATTAAAATATCAGCACTTGTTCATTCTGAAGTGTGAAGAGAGTGTATGTTTATGCTCTGGCCGTGTGCTTACCTGTGTGCTGTTCAGTTAAAACACCAGAGGGCGCAGTGAAGCAGCTGTGTAAGGAAAAATGGAGCTTTCAGTCTCTTTATCAATAGAGGAGTGCAATGCAGAGAGTCACTTTATGACTATTCAGAATTATTTATTTACTTTTGACACCGGAACCAACAAGACTGAAGTGTGTTTGTGTTTACACGCTCAGAATTGCACTTTGGGACATCAAAAGCAGATTATACACAACAATCTACTCCCAAAGCAGATTAAATTAGAAGAAATAGAATGTGGAATTGTGTAGTGTTTTAAACATTTATGTCGGGGGTTATTCACTGCTGACATGGTGTGAGGTGCTCGTTCTGAAAACCAAAATGACGCTGAAAAACTACAGCGTCCTTTTAGCCATAATGACTAAATATCACAAATGATATCGTTATGAGCTTCACAAATTTTTCTCATGAACGGACAGGACTGTAGTCAATGAACTGTGAATGGTGTCTTATGAACGGCTCTGCTTCACAGGTGTACTGAGCAGTGACATATCACGACTGGTTTCGTGAAACTGCGCAAGGACCCACACGGACATGAGTGAATGAGTTATTCCGTTGTTCAAATGTCTTACCCTGCTACAGAATTTGTGACTTTCTTCCTTTCTTTGGACATTTTGACCTTTCGGCTCTTCTACTCATTTTAAGCAATGACAGCCCCAGACCGCTGGACCTTTGTCGAACATTGTGTTGTGTGTTTCCGTAGCTTTTTGTGTGTGTGTGTGTGTGTGCGTGCGTGTGTGAATGTGTGTGTGTGTGTAGGCTGTGAACAAATGCAATCAGGTAGGAGGCAGGAACTGGAAAATATATCACTCATGCAGAACGAATGCACTGTCAACTCAAGCATTCAGGAGAGCCTAATGTCTCTAGGCCCTGACAGAAGACAAAGACAAACGAGCTCTAATGCAGGCGCTTAGGTAACAGGGCGCTGCACTTAAACAGAGCCATTTGCATGCCAGGCTGCTTTTTACTCTCAGCCTAACTGACTGTGAGATCTGCTGGGCTGGTCGGGACCGTTATCGGCCCTTGGTCTCTCCTTCCACCTCCAGCCCAAAAAATGACAAGGCAGCTCCAGCCCCCCAGTGCCTTACTCCATTAAGGAAATTGAGAGACTGTCAGTGGAAACAAATGAAAAGGAAGTGGCACAGATGGAAGGAAATGAAGGAAAGGCGTGTAGATGAAGGGTTAGCAATATAAACACTCAAATTTGCTCATACACCTGCACACACTGCCACCTGTTTAAGAAAGTTTGGAAAACCAGGGTTCACTCCTTGGTGATAAATGACCTTATCGTATCCGAAACGGGAATAACCTCGCCAGCGGACACTTAAAATCCCAGGCCAAATGATACAAATGGATTACTGTATGGCCCAGAGTTAAATTTAGAGCTTGTGTCATAAAGCTAAAAGCCTCATAATCACCAGCCCATTGTAAGGTTGCAGCGTAATTGACGTGGATGATGTGTGATGGCTTTCCACGTTCCTTTGGAGGGCTTTGAGAAAAGTGTTCCTGCACTCAGTAATCGACTCCAGTCAGTGAATAAGCATTAGCATAGAGAAAGAGAGAGTGGCAAGCTTCCGATTGTCTGGGTGGGATGGAGCCCATGAATACTTGTTAGATTTGACAGCACTTGCAGTCTCTCCAGCTTTAGTATGCAGTGATGGAGACCTTTGGGAAATGCAGTTCTAATTGCACCACTGAAAAGTTGATTGTGGCACCAAGAGTGTAGAATCAAATTGTAAGCAGAAGTGTTTTTTAGAAGTGATGGAGAGTGGTGAATGTTATCAACTGAGACCACAGCCTTGCACTTTTTTTGTTTTCCTTTTTTTTTCTGCTGCTTGTGACAGTTCCATTATGGCTCTGAATCTGTACATGTTCCTGTGTTTCTAGTTTATGAAAAAGGAAGTATGTCTGGGATGGAAATGGGTTTGTTCCAGTGTCATCTCGAGTTCCACGTAACAGCATGACCTGTACGAACAGGGCTATGGCTGTGGAACTGGCTCCTCCATTTCTACAGCAAATCATATACTCACAATGTCATGATAAGACAGGATTGCTCTGTTCCTTCATGCATAGTAGATCCAACTTGGAATGAACTGATATCATGATTTTTTTTTTCTGCCGTTTCACTTCCAAATTCTTTGCAAAATTGGCCAATAGGAGTTTTTTTTTTTCTTTTTCCAGTTTTCATAAGGTCACACAGTGTGGGCTAAATGAACACACAAGACACACTAACACATTTCCATTAGCCAAACCTGCAACATAAATCACATTATTTACTCTTTAACGAGGCAAGCTCGCATTTTACATACTTAAATGAAAAATCAATTGCCTGTTTAAATTGCAGTCCATCAGAAGTTAGAGGTGACTGGCTGTGCAGCAGGAGTCATCCAGAATTATGCTACGACATTTTGGTGTAGGTGTAGCAGCAGCGTTCAGATACACTGTAAATACAGAATTTACCTGCTTTACACTAATTACCCCATGCAACACAAATCAATCAAAATTGTAAACTGGACGTTTGCCGGTTGCATGTTTGGAGCAAAAAATCTGCCAATTCTGTAATGTTGGCTGATTCTGTTTATTTACCCCTGGATGCTCCCCTCATTATTTAGCTCTACGCAGTTGGATCGAACCCTATCTGGTCCAAATATAACTGTGGAATTGTGAGATTCCTTAAAGGCTGATGGTTGTTTTGTCTGATATTTGGATTCTTTCTTTCCTCTGTGATATGTACACGGCTAGATACTGTCGCCATGGTGTGTGAAAAGTGATAAGGGAACTGTGTCATCTGAGGACTGTCACCTTGTATGCCTCTGAAACCATATTCCGTTTCCTGTCCCTTTCTCTGCACTTCCCTTTCTCTGACTTTGCTCAGCAGAAGCCTCTGTGCTGCAGTGCCTGATGTAGGAAGATAGAAAAGTGTACTTAGCAACTGATTTATGCACCCTAGGTAGCCCTGACCAGAGCTCTCTCTTACCTGTAATAAAGCCTGATTTAACAAGATATATTTGCTGGTCAGATGACCTTGGAAAAAGCACAGTGAGGACATATTATCAGAAAATCAATAATGGACCTGGCAGGCACAACAGTTTTATTGGTAAAGCTCCATCTTCAAATATCTTTTTGTTGATGTTGATGTAATTGCTCAAGTATCAGTTCTCTACAGCAGTATATGTAGAGGTCAGACATGAGCATGACGGACAGCTTCTGAGCTCAGATCTCAGTAGTGTCAGTGCTCGCTCAGCAGGGGGCAGATGAGTTCTTTGGTTTGTCTGAGCTCATGAGTGCTTCTCAGTCAGGCGGTCAGTCAGGAGCTACAATGGCAGTTTGCGTCTGCAAGACAGATGTGGCCAGTGCCTAATGAACTCATGGGCAATATTGTTTGATGGTGTGAATTCATGAGCGATATTAATGTTCTGTAGCAGAAGATGTTAGTGTTGCAGGCACTATGCTGGAGTGAAGTTGTAAAATGTTTAAAGTAATGGGATCTCTGTCTCTTCTTTTTTTACTGATTGTTCCTCGTTTGTTAGTTGTTTACACCATGCTCGTTGAGATTCATTGAATTTATGTATTCTTCTTTTCTTTGTCATATTAGAGAGCACCAGAATAATAAAGGTGAATAATTCCCTTAGCCTACAGCCACTATCCATTGGGTATTCTGGCACACGAAACAGTGTGTGTGTTTGTTTGTTTGTTTGTGGGTGTGTGGAGGGGCCCAGGGCAGCTGGCCCTCTCATCTTATTCATACACTCTCAGCTCGCAGATGTTGTTTGTGAGAATGAACCACCGATGTTTGTTTATTTGTGTATTTACATATTATTTTGCTGAGGGTTGCCAGTGGAGTGGTAAGCGAATTCCAGCCTGATGGTGGGTTTGTGAGAGAGTGCATGATGATAAGAGAAGGGTACATATTCCTTCACTTTAGTCAACTAGCTTGCTGTCCCATTCTTAGCTGCAGCTGGTTATCAGCAGAGATTACGTTGAGCTTAGGAGCCTTTTTTATGAGTGTGTGCGAGAAGCTTTTTCTGCCTCAATGTGTACAGAACAGCTCTGGTCACAGGCAGTACTTAAATGCACCAGAGGCTTTGGAGCAGGAGCAGGTCTCTCTGAAGATGGATTCTGTTTGGGTTCATGTTAAGGTTAAGTGGAAAAAAAGAAAGTATACCACTGCATTTCATTCAGTCCTCATTCAGAACAAAGCTGCTCTCATAAAGCATGACTCTCCAGGCAAACCTAGCCCAGTAGAGAGATTTTATACATTTTGGGTATGTCAGGACAGGGATTAAGCCTAGTACTGGACTACACAGCATTTCGAATTAAGATTTTCCATGTTATGGAAAATGTAGCCCAGGACTAGTCTTAGTCCCTGTCTGGGAAGTCAACCCTTAGTGCTGTGGGAGCTGTAGTGGTGTAATTATTGTAAGTACATGCAGTTAGTTATACATCTATAAGCTGCTGTTAAGGTATTGATTTACTTCTGCTGAGATTCTGGCTACTTCCATTGATTTTTTTCCCCCATGTAGCATGGTGAAAGTAACCAGAGAGTAATATTTCACTCTGGCTGAACAGTTAATTTTGCACATGCCAGCAACATACATACGATAAGATATTCATAAAACCCTAATTACTCGGTGCTGCAGTTGTTCCAGTTCAGGAGAGAGACTGCAGACCTATTTATTGATGAACAAGTACATAAGATTCTGGATGTAATTGTATGATGTGATTCATTTCCTGTACAGTGTTAATATGTGTATATATCGACTCATCTCTGGTCTTTGTTAAACAGTAGGTTTTGAGGCTGCACACTGACATGCAAATATGTTTATCCTGCTCAGGTGAGACGAGTGCCAGGATCAAGTGGACACTTGCACAAGACGGAGGATGGAGACTGGGAATGGAGTGATGACGAGATGGACGCAAGAAGTGAAGAAGGGAAGGCAGCTGTCAATCAAGGAAGGGTGGGCATGACCCCATTCTGTAAATCATCACTGTTGGAACAAAACCTTGAATCTCTTATTTTTTATGTAACAACACTTTTTGCACCTTATCTGTTGGTCCGTTAATCATGAACTTTGACATGGTGTATATGGCTGCTGGTGTTTTCAAATTCTGTAAAAAACATCTTAAGTGAAGTTTAAAGTTTCTGTTCCTACAGCGACAATATTCATGATATACTAAAGATAATTTTGGCACATACATTAAATTTTTGGTACATTTACAGCCATGAAAATTAGTTGTCTAAATGTGCAAAAGCACCCCATTTACATTTGATCAAGTCATCTTTCTGTGATGACAGTGCAGATTCAATATACCCTCAGCTATCTCAATATTTTACTCTACACACATAGATAGACTTTTTCCACCAAGAAATTGCTGCTCAGTGTTTAAAGTGAGGTGAAGAAAAAGGAGACACGGTATCATCAAAGCCAAGAAGTGTCTTTGATTGCTGTGGGTGGAATGTCTAACTTGCAGTCATCTTGCGTCGGAAATAAAAATCAAACCCCCTCCACAGCAAAGCAGTCGCAAATCAACGCACGCTAATGAGGCTGGAGACACATTGCTTCTGTGTATTGTTTATTACAAAATGCAAATGAACCGGTGCTGATTGCACTCCTACACAAATAGCTACATCTGTCTATCATACTTTGTGGGAGAAAAAGAACATAATATAATCCTGTCTTTTAATTGCGTTTCAGTCACGGAGGGTCAAAGACGAAAACCAGGATGTAAGTAGGCCTTTTCTGTCATCATTTAGACGTTTATTTATCTTTTCAGGTTAACATGTCATTGCTGTGTGCGTATGTGATTTGGTGAATGTATTTTAGTAGTTATAAATGTACAGACGTAAGATAAAAGAGGCCTTAGAGACAAGCGGTTTCTGTCTGACCTGTTCGGTCCATCCCTGTTTTAATTAACAGCTGAAGCATGGCTTTATAATGTAATTACGAGTGTCATGGGACTGCATTGTTTGTCTGATAAATCACACTAAATGTTGTACAAATGTAGCATATTTGACTACAGTGGACAAACAAACACTAATTATTAAAAATTGGACAGGGCTCATGCAGTTTCTTCCCCTGTGAGAGTGTGTGATAATCAGCCACTCATATTTTCTCTCACTGGATTACAAATGTCATGACTGTGGGCTAGGCTTTGTGGCAGTTCAGAAACCATTTCCCAACAGCTGAATGGAAAAATGGCCTTGGTGGTGAAAGTGTGTGTGTGTGTGTGTGTGTGTGTGTGTGAGGGAGAGAGTGGCAGAGAAAGAGAGAAAGAGAGAGAGAGAAGTAGGTGTGTCTTGCTGTTCCTCCGATCACTCAGTGCTGTCCATTTTGCCTCTGCAGGGGGAGGTGAATGCCAACAATGTCCCTATAGAAGGCCTGTCTATTCAGCATCCCCAGGTAGGGACTGTGCGGAAGTGGATGTGATTTGTCTTGATTCAGTAACCTTGCTGCCCCTTCCTGAGAAGCTGTGCAGGCTGTACTGGCCTGGAGGGAGCCTTTTAGCCTCAATAACTCAGGGAAGCAGAGTGGCCCACCTCTACCATGTCTTGGTATTACATACAGAATAGCTAGCGAGACCTTTTTTCACAGTCTTTTCATCTTCCTTCTTGGCCGTGGTCTCTTTCGTTCTCCCTCTCTCTCCCTCTCTGTATTTATCTCTTAAAAAATCTCTTCATTCCCCTTATTGGCCTATTTTGCCAATGACCTTTTTATTTTACCAAATCAGTATATAGCTAGGAATGAGTAAAAGTGTAGAATTAAAAATGAAAAAGTCAAGCACGGAACTGTAAATTGTGAATGCATAACTGATTAACTAGTTATTACTGGGATGCTGCCCAGTATATTCACTGCTCTTCAATAAAAGAACTTCAAGACCAGTCTTCTTACACCATTGTCTAATCTTATGTGTAGGTGTTAACTGAACGCTGATATTTCTGTGTAGCGCTGTAACTAAGTTTAAAAAAGAAGTTACAGAAATGGTTTGCAACTTTAAAAAGCTTTTTGCTGCTAAGCAACAGGATATTTATGCAGGCAAAACATTAGAAGCTTTACTGCAAGCTTTACCTTTGTAACTTTTGGTTTTTAATTTGCTTTTTAAGTTTAATGAAGCATACGAAGTAAGCAAAGCAAAACGTAATTGAATGGAATACAGCTTGTTTGAGTTATGTTTCATAGTCAAAGGGTACAAACAGTGTACAGTTTAGTAATTGTAGTGGTTTACATTAAAGGTTATAAAAATTACACTTAGTCTAACTTGAGTCAGACATGAGTCACTTTTCCCCATCTGAAGTATTTTCTCTCAGTGTTCAATGGAAGGTTCAGCCTGAAGCTGACTTAACCTAAAAAACATGTCTCCAACTACAACACAGCTTCTGAAACATGGGCCAGGTATGAGGTGATGCCATTCTTGAGGCCTGTATATGCCAAACTGTCATTCAAAACACGGAATGCACATTATTCCATGCAGCCCGCAGGGTATCTTTACTGTAAAAAGGCCTGCGGCAAGATGAAGTGCTTAGGATTTTGTTGCAGAATGGAGTTAAATATGAAAAAAAAAAAAAACCTCTTGAATCATGTGCGATAACCTAAAAGCTGTAAATTTATTTATGTAGCACAAAACTTCAGATTATGTCACGGATACATCTCCAAGGCTTTCCCACAGTAAGGCTGTGGTTTGTGAGAGCAGATTCCTGCTTAACAATTAATGCACTATTAGAGTCCAGGCAAAACGTGGAAGCTGAAATGTTTGTGTTCACATGTTCCGATTTCCATGTACTAGACTGAATAACACGTAATGTAGATTGGAATCTATCTGCTGTATGGCAAAACCTGCAGAAGGCAGACAGCAGCAAAAATCCAACTTAGACCAAAGCAAGCTACTTATAAGTTCACACACTGCTATAAAGCAAATACAGACCTAAGGGTTGGTGAAGGTGAACTCTTCAATACAAAACTCTTTATTCTGTTTGTTTACAGCAGCCAGGGCTATTTCTGTTTGTGAGAACTGGTGTGAGACAGTTGGTGTGCAGAGAGTTTAAACTGAACCGTGGCTGTTGCCCTTGGGGCCTGTGTGGTCAGGTTTAAACACGTGAATTAAAGGGTAGAAATCTGGTAGAAACAGCGTAAAAACAGTAACATTTTCTTTTTTTTCCTCATTATTTCTTTTCTTATTAGTCACTTTTCTATTTTTCATTTATTTCCCCCTCTTTCAGTGTCTTTCTTAATGTCTGCCTCTTTCATGCTTTCTTAGTAATGTATTGCTATGATATAAAAGAGATCTGAAATGGGCTCTTAGAGGCACACAGTCCGTAGTGGATATGGGAACAGCCCAGACTGTTCAAACTTGAGTATTTTAGATTCTATCTTTAGACTATTTTGACGCTGTTTTGACTCTGCCTTCTCCCACTGAAGAATAGCAGTGCCAATGTTCAGGCTTTTGGGGAGTCTCTTCAAAACATGTCCAGGTTTAGTCTGTCATAATGTACAAGCACACATATGCAGATCCTCCCACTATAATGCAGTGTTTTGTGTTGTGAAGTGTATTTGAAATACAGTACAGATTCTCTTATATACTTATACTTATTTGTGGACTAGCTTACTTCTCACAAATCCACTCACAGCAGCCAGTCTGATCAAACACAGCGATCATGCATTAATGTCTTACAGAAGCCTTCAGAGATTAAACAATATTGAAAAAATGGCTACATGTGATTGACCCACAGATAAGAAAATCAATTGTGACATCCAATAAGATACAGTACATTATAGTACATTACAGTAGTGAACACACACACTAACCTACATGTACTTACATTTGTACAAACAAGTGAAAGCAGAGCCACACACACACACACACACATACATTTGTTCTAAAATGCATTTCCAAGGCAACAACCACTGCTTAACAATATGACTGATCATTCAGCAATAACAATATAACATGTAGCAATTAACACACCCATACAAACACAAACATGAGAAAATCTCCCTGCCTTTACAAACATAAAACCAGAAGACAGAAACAAACAGGCACTTTCTGGAGACCTTCAAATTGTGTATGCCTTTTATTTAATGTTCAGCTTGGAATACCAGCCGTTATACCATTTTGGAGAAGAGCCAGAACAGAAAGAAAAATGAGATTTTGGAATAATACAATTAATTTTTTCATACAAACCATTGCAGAAGTAGAGGGACATTATCAGTAGTGGAATACACAATCAGTATAATAGTAATAATAATAATAATAATAATAATACAGTTATCGCTATCTGTGGCCCTGCCAAATTTCAGATTTTATTGTTTTTAAGGGAGCCTTTGAAGTCTCTTTTGGATCTAAGCTTGTCCTGGCTGTTTGAATGCTACAACAGTGTTCCTGTTACACTGACATGCTAGTCATCACCTTATAAACTTCAAATAGGCGTCAAGTGGTGTTTAAATGGTGAATAAATGTGATATTTTTGCTGTTAAGAAGTAACGAGTGTTTTGATTCCCATCAAGGTTCAGCCATTGGAGAAAACCCAAAGTGTTCAGGGTGCCGTGAACATGGTGCTGAGACTAAGGTGAGCAAAGTGCTTGGTTTTCCATTCTCTTTTCATCAGGCTTTCATCAGCTCTTAAAAGATGGAAAAAGCCAGAACCACTCAGGCGTGTTGGCTTTCTGAAGCGACCTAATAGCTGTGTTTTGTGCGCTAAAGAGTGTGTGTATGCGTGCGTGTGTGTCTGTGTGTCTCTTTTCAAATGATCCCTTTCACTCGGCCTGGTCGAGAGTCCATAGAGAGGAAGTGCCTAAAATTAGAGTGATATGCTCTGCTGGATGTTCTGAACTGCAGTGCATGGCTCTGTGTGGAAAATGTCCTGTCTGCCCTAATGCACTTCTCGTTTCAGTTTTAAGGTATAAAAAGACGGAAAGCTGTTTTCAGATCAGTAGCTGATCTGTTGAACTTCTCTCAGACCTGCCGTGCACCGAGGTGAATGAGGGAACACAGGCGACACCTCATGTCCTCACTAATACACTAAAGTAGTGCGAAGACAAATTCATCTCTGAATTCTGATGATTGAGTCGACTCAAAGAAGGAGATTTAGCATGAAATTCCTTATTACTATGCAGCTAGGCATCTTTTTTTTGTTGATTGTTTGATTCAGCTCATTTTTCTATGTGATTAGCCCTCTGTCTTCACATCAAAATGAACAGAACTTTGAAATCTCTGAGTCATAACATGAACGGCACAGCCGAATGAAAATATAAATCTGAAATTTATTAGGATTCAGTAGGCAGTCAGAGAGATGGCAGTGTTTCTATCTTTGATAAGATAATAAGTGATATATTCAAGCAGGGCTGAGGCTCGAGGCAGGAAAAGAGAGCATGAGAGCGATGAAGAGTGGTAGGGATATTCTTTCTGGAGAGACCAAATTTATAGTTATTGCACTGAATTTAGATCCTCTTCATTTCTTTGCCGCCTAATGTGTGCATAATTTAAAGGCCAGAGTGTCAAAGCCGAAGCCTATAGCATCACATTCTCATTACAGCCACAAACGCTGCCTGGATTTTGGATTTGCTGAAAGAAAATTGTACATGCACCTAAACACAAGGGAGAATACAAACAAACAAACAGGAGAAAGCTTGCATATAATCACACATTCACACGCAGACACTTTTTTAAAAATAATAGACAGTGAAAAAGACAATAATGTATTTTTGTACAGCTTTCTCTCAGAGAAAATGGGAGAAAGGCGAAAACATAAACACACACACACACACAGAAGATTACACAGAAGAATGTTTTTGGATGGTTGTTTCCCAGTTGATGCCAGACTTGTGCTTGTTCTTGTAGTGTGCTCTGGGGTGATGTGATAACAGCATTTGTTGGCTCCTCCCAAGGTCCCACTCTAGTGTTGTTAGTGTGCCTGCACACGCACGCACGCACACACACACACACACACACAAACACACTTCCTAGACTTTCCTCCAATACACAAACATTGCACACATAGGTAGACACGAGAATACACATCCTTCCTTCCAAATCTCCCCTTCAGTGCACAAAGCCCCTACTCTCTAGAAGAAAGCCAGCTGGAGAGGTGCTCAGGGAGAGTGTAATTATTCTAACCTTCACGTGTAAATGAATGGACTCAGCTTCCTGTTGTTCCTCTTGTTATTGTTTTTCTTCTTTCTGTGTTCATTTAAACATGTGCAGTTCTGCTTTACTCAACTTAATGATAAGACATAGCTAATAGTCTCACTCCTGCAAAATTCCCTACCACGGCTGCACAAAATTGGCACAATTTGTCCCGTTCCCACCTGTAACCCAAACATTCGTCCTGCTCAATCCACAGTCCCATAGAGGCTAACTTGACATGCAGTATTGGGACATTCATAAATACATTATTTTCTGCTCAAATAATATGATGTCATTGGGCAATTTAATTTTATTGTGAAGGAATTTCCGCATAGTATATTGATTCCTCGTAGACCCAAAACAAGAATTAAATTTTACATTTTAAAAGAGACTACTTATCACTACTTTTCATTTCCATTATTATTAGAATTATTTGTAACATCTTACATCTTGTTTCTTCATTACAGTCCTTTTTAATCTTTGTTTTTTGGTCAGCTATGGGATACTTTGAAGGCTATGGTCAGATATAATTTGAAGGACATTATTAGAGGGATTGTGTTAGAAGTGTGGTGGTAGTTCAGTGAATATGTCGAGAGGGACCATAGGTTGCATCATGGGCAGACAGACGTGCCGGAGTGTTTTCATGTTTTCTTGGTTCTAGCACATCTGACTCATCAAGGCATTGAAGTTCATAAATGTCTCAAACAGCTTATGCTGATATATGAGCCCCAGTTTAAGCTGTAATATATAA
Organism: Brycinus macrolepidotus; assembly: GCA_037974445.1. Lineage (NCBI taxonomy): Eukaryota > Metazoa > Chordata > Actinopteri > Characiformes > Alestidae > Brycinus > Brycinus macrolepidotus. The sequence goes on along the minus strand of JBBPCZ010000002.1, from coordinate 16,926,618 downwards.
GCATCATATGGTGCAATATGTGAGTAACGACTTGAGCTGGGTCTATACACTACTTGTTTCATATTTCTGCTTTGTTTTGCCTCATTAGATCTCATAATGATAGACTCTATCTGCACTTCAAGTTCCATCACACGCAGCACACACACGCACCAATCATACTTCCCTTATCAGGCCTGTTCGCTCTAAAGGCATTTATACTCGCGCAGCTGAACAAATCGCGCTCAATGGGTTTCACTGAGCTCTGTCAGCTCCCATTACCCGTCACGCCGCTGTTTGGCCAATCGTTTTTGACGGCTTTTGTGTAGAAATATGATGTGGATGTTTCTGAACCTCCTGTCTAGGTGGGGATCATATGCAGAGCTGTTTATTTGCTGCTAGTGTATAAGCAGCCTTTTTTATACGGTAGATGGTTGACTGAGCATCACATTACATTTGATGCGCTCCAGTGATACCTTTTTGTGGAGGGTGAATTACATTAGTCGCATTTCACAGATCGGGGATCAGCTGGAAGCTGTTTTTTTTCTCTGACAGGTGTTTCTGTCTCTAGAATGAGCACAGTGGGCACAGTGTAGATTGGCAAAGATATTATATTGACAACAGTGAAAAAGATGTTTAGGTGTAGTGATTGACATTGTAGACCTTGCATTCTGGCATCAGGACCCTATGTTCTGCTTCTTAGAGCACTGAGACCTTTAATTGTACCAAGAATATACCCGATACTTCACTATACGTTACAAAACAACTGGAAAGACCCTTAAAGTACTAAATTTTGTACTTTAAAGTGTAAAGTGATATTGTTAGTCTTAGAAGTAACAATATCACTGGTGACAACAAAGGCATGATGCAATTTTTTCTCAATCAGTACAATAGTTGACGGTGTTCTTTCTAAACTTTCAATTAATACATCTGTATTCATCATTAGAAGACATATTTAATGAGTTAAATGAACATGTATACAGAAAAAGCATATTTAATATTTGTCTCTTATAGGGACTTTTCTTTTATTGTTATTTATTTCTTTTTTCTGTCTCCTTGCCTCTCTACACTAGGTCTTCCTTCTTTTATCCTCTGTCGTGAGTTACTGCAGTGTTGACAGGGTTGCATGTGTGTGTCGGATACAGGCAGCATGAATGCCACATTCAGGGCACAAAGAAGAGAGGAACTTAGAGGAGAGGTTAAGGTAGCAAGGGAAAGGAAGAAATGATGACAGAGAGAAAGAGAGATTAAGAGAAAGAACATTCAGAAAAGAAAAAGAGGGATAGGTGCCATAAACTAAAGTTGGATTTAATGATGAGGGTGCAGTTTCGCAGTGAGAGCTGGACGACAGGATTGTGGCTAAGCTGAGAGTTGAGAATTGTGAGAGTAAGAGAATTCTGAGTGTAAGCCGAGTTGAGCTGTGAATCCTCTGTTAGTGTTGAGCAGTGTTTGTAAAATGTAATATCTCAATATTTTAAAAATATATAACCATATAAGGTCATTTTTAAGTCTGAATTATGATAAACCCATGCTTTCTGACTGCCGGTGCGCTATACTAAAACAATGTCTTACAAACCTGATGGCTTGTTTTATTCGTGTTCTCTTCTGTGTTTCTCCAGATTGTACCAGAGAAACCAGATTTCCAGAAAGGAAACTGTATTAATATACAATAAGTTTATGAATTACATATTATTTGTGATACCAGTACTAGACAGTGAGACAAAAAGTATTTCATGATTTCTTCATTTATTGAAAAAAAAAAACATCTGATAGAGATGAGAAGCCTATTGTAATATCTGGAAAGGGGTCAGTATCTATTAAAATGTCTAAAAAGGATTACAAAGCCATTTAAGGCTCTGGGGCGAACCACAGTGAGACATTAACTCTAAATGGAGAACACTTGGTAAAGCCATGAATCTGCTCATAATCTTCTATTAAATGGCACAAGAGCAAGTCCACCTCTGAATTACTCAAAACCAAAATTAAGATTTTGGAGTGGCCTAGTCAAAGTGCCGACTTGATCTTCATTGAGATGCGATAGCAGGACCTTGAATAGACAGTTCATGCTTAAAAGCTCTCCAACGTGGCGGTATTAAAGCAATTCAATGAATTTCCTCTGCAGCAATGTGAAAGACTGATCTGCAGTTACAAGGCATTACGTTTTATTTCTTTTTCGTGACGGTAATGTAGGTGTAACATTTTCCTTCAGTGCATGAAATGATCCTTTAAAAACGATTTTGAGTTTTCTTGTGTTGTCTTTGTCTAACGTTACATTTTGTATGATAATCTGAAAGTGACAAATATGCTAAGGCACTGAACTGATAACACCAACTGAAATACACGCCACCAAGAAAGTACTTTTACGCTAGTTACACAAATTTACAGTAAAGCTGTGCCATGTTGTCTTGTACTACTCTGTGATGGCAAACTGGGCAGCAGACACGAAAAACTGATAAAAAAAAAAAACAACATTTCCCTACTCAGAGTTAAAATGCACTTGGCTGTCGTAAATAAATGGAACAACAGCTAAACAGGCTCCTCTTCTGTAGCTGATTATCAAAATTACATGGTGTGATACACAACCCCTAAACTAAATAAGACTAGAATCTTGTATGGATTGTAAGTGCACCCCTTGTACCTGTTTGAAACCCCAGGTGGTACAAAATAATCAAACCACTCCAGCAACTGCTGTAAACCAAGTTAGGGAGAGTGTGTGGGAGAGCTGCAAGGCAAAACCCACTGCTACCAAAGAGGAACATAAAGGCTCGCCTTACATTTACTAAAAATACTTTGATCATCAAGGTTTTTTTTAAATCAACCCTTTAGGAATAATGTTCTGTTGACTGATGTGGGAAAAGGTCGGAAAAAGGCAAAAATTGAACTTTTTGGAGGACCAGTGCTGTTACATATGGCATAAAGCTAACACAACATTCCATTATAAAAACATCATATCAACACTCACACATACTGGTAGTGTTGTCACGGTACCAAAATTTCAGTATTCGGTACCAATACCAGTGAAAATCCACGGTACTCGGTACCAAT
>JBBPCZ010000002.1:16878872-16921716 GCA_037974445.1 Brycinus macrolepidotus | reverse complement strand
TGTGTGTGTGTGTGTGTGTGTGTGTGTGTGTGTGTGTGTGTGTGTGTGTGTGTGTGTGTGTGTGTGTGTGTGTTATTGCATACAGACAGAAAACCTCTCAGTGATGTGAAAACATGAACAGTTCATCTATAAATGCACAGGATGCCTTTTCTCTGCTGATTCATACTTTCAGCTAAGAAATACATCCGCCCAGTCACAGGAAATACTCAACTAACACCCCACACTCTGGAGTGATGTCAGACGCTCACATCGACAGCAGAAATACCTGAGTATGCACAGCAAAATCCACAATGCTATATTAAACAGAGGTGAAATATGTCTTATACACTTTTCAATGTAAATAAACACCCTCATATTTGGGTAGCTTACAAACTGCACTAGATAGAGGTGTGAGGAAAATGTATTCATTTTATTTAAGCATTTTGCTTAGAAAAATTTAGCAGCAAAACATGAAGGAGAAAGGAGCATATATTGCAGTGTAATATCAAAGCAATTACAATATCACAAATCTTTAAAACTCAATTGAATCAATAATTACAACTCAAGTATTTTGGGAATCAAGGGTGCAGATTTGGTCAATTTTGGACAAATTTGGGAGGAAGGCCTTAGCAAATGTATATTAATGTAAATGTAAGACTAGGTAAGCAAGTAGTGGTTGGTGTAGTGTAGAGCTGTAGTGAAGACCACCTTTGTGGTCCAAGACAAGTCCAAGGCCAAGAATAGTTGAGTCCAAGTCAAGACTGAGTCCAAATGAGAGAGACAGTGTCAGAACTGAAAAACCAAGACAGAAAAAAAGAATCCTCTTCCAGATGCACTGACCTGCTTATATTTTTTGTGTGATGCTGGAGACGCAGTATATCTTCTACTTTAAGATGATCATTTTGCTCTGTTATTAAAATAAAGTAAAGTAAAGTGGCCCCTTATAGTCAGGCGTGAACACACCACAGCACAGCACACAGTGTGTAATTCTTTCTCTGCATTTAACCCATACACCAAGTGAAGCAGGGGGCCGCCACCAACGAGGGGCGCCCGGGGAGCAGTGTGTGGGGAAGGTACCTTGCTCAAGGGTACCTCAGCAATGACACTAGCAGTGTTGTAATAATCAAAAAGCAAGTGCTGTATAACAACACTGTAGGATCAAAGGAGGCCATATAATTTATGAAGTGCCGCTTCAGTTGATTCTGTTGGATTGCAGACATCGTGTCTACAGCCAAAATGAAAACGATGAGTGTAGATGTCTTGCATGCAGAGCGCGGAAGTTTCAGCAGGCATATGTTTGGTAACAAGGCGGCAAATGGCAGTGCCTGTTCTAATAATTAAATCGGTGTCCATTTTCTGAACAAGCTTGCTTTATCAAGGCTTTGTCAATATAAATATATTTATTTATTTATATTTGAAGAGATTTTTGGAATATTTGGTGAGTCCAAGACAAGTCTGAGTCCATACTGCAGCCCTGGTGTAGTGTAGTGGGTAATATCACTACTTCCTACATGAAGCAGACTGGGGTTCAATCCCCCACCTGAGCAAGAATCACACACGACTCCAATAAGAGTGCAAGACTCATAATGCTACATTTGCCTACATCTGTAACATGATCCAAAGTTAAATTTGGGCTTGATAAGAGAATCAGCCAAGTGCTTAAATGTCAGTGTAAACAAGAATGCCTATAACTAGTTACAAATTGTTAGTCATTGCTTTATGTCACTATTAAAGCACAAAATGAATTATTAACAGGAATAAAAATTTCAAATATGTTGTCATTTGTCCATTTGAACCATAGTAACACAAAGACTGACTTGAACTGGTTGTTTGAACCAGTACCTCAGCTCAGTAGTGATAGATGTGGTGATCATTAAGCAGCAACAAGACGAACTTGTGTTCAGCTGCTCAGCAACTGAAACCCTTCACTCATTGTTCTTGGGCTGATGTGTGTACTGATGAGCTGTTGTTTGTCCTAGATGCTTCCATATTACAATACTATTACTTACAGTTGGCTGGGGTAGATCTAACCCAGCAGAAGTTTTACAAACTGACTTGAGGCAAAGGTGACATCCTGTGGTCGTGCCACATTTTAAATCAATGAGTGCTTTAGTATGACGTATTTTACTGCCAGTGTTTGTCTGTGGAGACTGCATGGCTATGTGGTTGACAAAGCCACAGTTAACAATAGGAGAGGCTTGAGCATCTCAACTCAATAATTAGGAAGGTCCACATACTTTAGGCCATATAGTATATCAGGGTATAATAAAAATATTGTGCTGTCTTCTATTCCAGTTGGATAACCTGCTGTAGACAACCTCCTTTCTTCACAGGGAATGCTAAATAGTTAAGCACAAGTGAGATTATGGGGCAGTATTTGTGCTGTTCTCAGACCCAAGTGTAGACACACAAACACACACATTTAATTTACCACTTTCACACAGATTTATCTGACTGATTACCACATGATATTAATGCAGATGCTACCAGGTTATTCTAACTCGTACTTTACTTCACCTACATCTTAAGAGAGTAAAAATACACATTAAAATCAACCTTTTTAAAAATGACCAAACATTTAAAAAAATTTGAACATTTTGACTTTTCTGGAAAAAAATAGCGAGCGACATCCAGTGGAATTCTGCAGCCCGCCGCACAATTTTTTTTCAAACCGTAGTTTCAAAACATGTTGCCCTCATCACCCCTCAATTTAAGTATTATATAGTGAGGTCTTAAATTGACTGATTCTCACCTCTTCTATACCCTCATTTGGACTACTTTTTAATCCCTTTGCCATTCAAGTGAGTTAGAATTTTGTGCCAAAACAATTCCAAAAACAATTTGGAGTCTTCTTATCTCAGCTCAGTCTTTCTCTATCGCACTGTAATACTATAGTATTCCTTCTCTCTCTCTCTCTCTCTCTCTCTCTCTCTCTCTCGTCTGGTCCTGAGGGAGAATAAGTAGGCAGATTGAGATGGAAGGTTCAGGGCCTGTAAGTTAGATGTGGCTATGACAGGCGTTCGGCAGCCCTCTCCTACTCATGCCAGATAACACACACAGCCTCTCTCACTTTATCCCTCCTCTGCCGGCTGAGATTTTCACTTCACGCTCCTGCAGATGGCTGCTTGTCAGCTGAGTAACTGATGTGCTACTAGTGCGGTAGTAAATAAAGATAGAACTTAAATCCTGGTGTGTGTGTTTGGATAGCAGCTTAGGTTGCAGCCCACATTGCCGCCCATACCCTGCAATGCATCCTAAAGTCAGAGCCATTACATCAACTTATGCCAACTCTGATGTGCAAATGAATGTTCGGCTTAAAATCTGTTTCTTTAAACTGTCACTGCAGCGTTGGATTTAACAGCGTGTGGGTGGTAGTCGGGGATATTTTTAAAACTCAAATGAGATCAGTGATAAGTGTTGTCAGCGTAATCTGGGATTGGAGGAAATGAAGCTAATGCAACTGTCACTCTACTAAATCAGCGCAGTTTGTAGAATAGCACAGCTGGAGGCGAAGTTTTAAATAACACACACACTTTCTAGATGGACTGAAACAGGGCCTATTTATATCTTAATGTGTGCATATGAGTATCACATTTATCAAGGCGAGAGATCTGACTGTTCTTTTCACCAGACTATGTACTGTAACCTTTATTCCTATAATAAACTCTGGATTACCAGACTTTGGATTCATCTGAAGGTAGAACTGGGCTCAAATTGACAAAGGTACTTTGGGTGCACCTTGGTGATTCAGGTTACTTGGTAATCCATAACCATATAGATAGCTTGTATACCTCCTTAAGAAGCTGTAAAAGGACATGGTTTTGTGTAGAACAATGCTGAGATTTGGATAGAGCTACTGCAGGTTACTTAAAATTAACTTTGAATCAGAAATAATGAAAATTATTGCCTTTGCAGTATATCATCACATTTACCTGAAAACTGTGGAGTACCTTTTCATGACATTATTGCAAGACATTAAGAGTTGAAATATCTACACTGAAAAGTGGTGCAGGGCATAAGTTGATCTGAAGAGTTTTTGAGGTTTAAATTGATGCTCTAAAAAATTGCTTTGCATTGTTTCATTCTGTGTATTCATTTGAGTTGAATAAAATCTTTACAAATCAGTTACATTGTTAATACTGACAAACCATTTTTTGCAGTATTTTCAATCTACCCAGGTTCTCAAAGAGCCAAGATTGCGGTTAACCTTGCATGTCTACCATATCTTAGTATTTCCAGAGTGAGAGGGCCCTCAGTACCTTTCACTCTGAGGACACTGAAGTGGTTTTAGATGTAATTTATATTAAAGCTTCCTGCTGGCTTAATTACTTCCTTCTAATTACCTGTTAAACACTATAATGGGCAAGATAAAAGCAAAAGGCCCTTGTGAATGTGATTCTATTGTCTTGGACTGAAAAGTGTCCTCCATAAAGTTGCCAGAAATGCTGCAGCTAATATTAAAAGTCTTCCATGCGCTGGCACGTATGCACAGCCATGTCACCTTTTCTCTTTGAAACGTTCCTCCAAGTAGAGCGTGAAGGGGAGGCTTGTTTTCAGCAGCACTGCCGACTCCAGTCCTTTCATTGTCTCCATGGCAAACAGCAAAGTGAGACTGTGCATATTATCAGAGTCCCTCCGAGTTCTCTCTGAAAGCATGCGGGAAATTTACAAGGCCATGGGTCCTGCATAGCTTGCAGTGACAAAAGCCTGTCTTATACTGAGTCAGAGCAAAGAGTGTATCTCAGCACTGTACACAGTTAGAGGGGAGCAACTGATCATAAACGCAAATCAGAAAATAGCGGTTCTTTGCCATGCTCCGTTAAAGAGGTGTGTTCATACTTCATTGGGTTTGGCAGTTGCAGTACATGATATTCATTATATATTCAGCGGCCAAAATATTCAGTGGCATTTCTGTTGAGGGAATTGGGTAACTGACTGATTACAGGGAACTTCAAACGGCCTTGACTGAAACGTTTTAAATTCTTAAGTAATGAGTATCATCACTAAACAAATATTGGCAAATAGATTTGGACTGAATTTTGCATCCATCAAACCCATTGGAAGTCAAATGATACAGTGTTTGCACCAGGACCATACATTATATAGTGTCTTAGATATTTTATTTGCTGATAAATAGGCATATATAGTCACTGCTATTGGACATTTTCATCATTTCCAACAAACTCAAGAGGATAGTATTGGGGATAACATCTCCCACATGCATGCAAAACTGGAGGCTTGGTTCTGTACGTCAGTTTTTCCAAACCCTGGTTCTGGAAGCCCACTACCCTGCACATCCACAGCAGCTCAGTCAGTGGTTTTAAATGAGCTGATTGGTTGGTCAGGTGTGCTGGGAGCAGTGAAAACATTCAAATATGCAGGGCAGTGTGTGCCTCCTGGATCAGAGTTGGAAAACACTACTTTAGGAAAGATACTTAATGCTACATTCACTTATTTTGAATGACTCTGTAGAATTGAATATCAGTATTTACTGTAATTGTCATGTTCAGTTTAAGAATAGTCCACCTCGAGTAACACATTTTGTTGATTTTTTTAATGTGAAAGAAATGGACACTACCTCTACATGGAAGAAACTTAAATAAGACATATTTGTGCAGAATGTAATGGGCAGCTATTATCTATATGAATTTAGCATATTAAAAAAGAAAAAATGTTCACATTTGGGCATCCTTTTAGTCAGTACCATCTTTGAAAACATTTCTCATAGCCAGCTAACAGTCTTTTTTCTGTCATGTTTCTTTGCACACTACTTCTAGTTCAGAATTATTTATAGATCTTGGATGCATGTTGGAGATCTCTTCACAAGAATGTGCAACTCTGGGGATGGTGAAGGCCATTTTCAGTCTCTTAAAGTAGTATGAGGTTGATTTTGATGTATGTTTTGGATCATTGTCTTGTTGTAATGTCCAGCCTTCATTCTTTTTCAGTTTCTTCACTGAGTGTGGGGTATTAGCTTCCAGTATCTATTGATATTTAGTAGAGTCCTTTCTTCCCTCTAACCCCACAGCATTTTCTGTACCACTGGCTACCAAGTATTGTAGACCCCTCCTCCCCATGCTTAACAGTGCCCAGGTTTTGATCTTTTTTGAAATGCTTCTTATTTTTAGCAAAATTTTTGTTTCATGAGACCACCTCAATTCCAAAATGTAACTGCTTTATGTTGAAGACTGCTTTATGTATCATGTTGAAGACTTTGATGTTCATGATGAGATCACATTTATGGTTACCTTCTGATGACCCTTCTATATAACTGATATTTGTGCAACACTGGGCCAGAGCACTGTTCTCATGCCAGCCAAGTCTTCCTGCAGGTCCTTGGCAGTGATGTGAGGATTTTGCTACATGACTGGTCAACAAGCAGATTTTTCAGAGATTTTTCTTAGTCATCTAGTAAATGTTTTCACTTTATGTACTTAAGGTTCTTCTCACTTAATGTCATTTCTTAATGACATTTCAGACACAGAAAATGATATGAGCATATTTTGTAAACTTTGTAAACTTTATAAGAGTAGGTTATGTTTAGTTTTAGATTTTTGGTGAGCTGCTATGGTGAGCCCATGGACGTTGAATGTAAGCACAATCTGAGAGATTTGAAGGGTCACAATTCATTTTGCACTGGTAGTATCTACACCTGACTTAGATTAAGGCTTAATGTAGCCCTTATCCACAAAGGACTGGTGTGGCTGCAAGGTTTAATTCCAACAAAGCAGGCGCACACAAGAATAGTCTGATACCAACTGATTAGGTGAGTGGAATCAGGTGCATTTCTGCTTTTTTGGAAAGAAAACCGGCAGCCACACTGGACCTTTGCAGATAAGATTGAACACCTCTGGCCTAATAAGTCAAATAAGCTCTAAGACCTTATAAAAAGTAATAGTAATGGATTGTCTGAAAGGGTGTCCAAACCTTTGCGCATGCCACATTATACTCTATTTTTTTTCCCTTTCAGTATATTAAATAAGCAAATTATGATATTTGGGTATTAAGATTTGTAGAAATGTGTCATTCCATGCAGTGTAATGGAGTCAAATAATGTCACAGTACACATCATAGAGAACACTGTTTAATCTGTCATAAATAACTAGCAGTTTGTGCCTGATTGCAGTTTGTGTTGTCTATTATTACGACCCAGCTCCTTAGTGTTTAGCCCCAGGCTTTGATAACACCAAGGGATTTAAAGAATGCAGTTGCAGAGTGTATAAGGTAGTGACTGGTGTGGTGATTGGTCTTGCTTTGTTTAAATGCTGCAAGGCTGCCTGCGTTTATTGAGCCAAGTCTAATTAACGCTGAGTCAAATTCCAAACCAAACGGCTGGGCCTGCATCCAAACCCACTCCCACTAGTGCTCTTCACACCCAGCCTTAGAGATTTGTTCCTCCTTGTAAGAAAAATGACAATAATTCTCCTTTCCCCCTATTGTCTTGGCATGGTTCTGTCACACATAATGATAAAGTAACAGCTGATGGATAGGCGTTGTGGAGGAGACATGACTGATTTGGAACACAAGACTGGTGCAGTTTTGCTTTCATCAACGCTGCACAATTACAAAAGAAACAAAGCAGTGAAGGATGATGAAGCTGTAAGACATGGGGGGAAACTGACTGCATATTTTACTATTAATGAAATCAATGGAAATGGAGTCCGTCTTCATGAAAAAAAGCATCAATAATGGTACTCAGCTGATTGTATTAGGAATTATGTGTCAGTGAGCATAATTGTGAAGTCTTCATCATGTGCTATTCAGGCCTACGGTGGTTTTTTTATCTAAGTACACATTCAATACACATCCAGAAAACAGATTAACGTGTTTGCAGTCTGAGTTTGTGTGTGTGGTGTTTGCATGTTGTGTACATCTCAGATATGCTCTGTTGAAACAGCTCAGATGTGTTGTGATCTTTCTTGGCTGACTCTTGGACAAACAGGTGGCCTCATCTCTCTCCCGCATTCTCTCTCTCTCAGGAACTCGAGGAAGGAGCTCAATGACATACGGTTTGAATTCACTCCGGGACAAGGTGAGTGCTGTTCTGAATATGAACACTGTACATGTGTATGTGCCTATATTCAGTAAGAAGGTTTATCACAATATGTAGCTCACACAACATTGTTGCAACTGCATCAGAATTTTTTATAGGCTCTTACTACACTGTCACACTGTGACCCCATGCTTAATTTGATGTTTGGACAGCTCTTTTAGTGGGTTATTGTTCTGAGCACCCTCCCAACTCATGATAGTGGTCACACTACTATTCTTTCTTATTCATTATGCAAGGGTCTACAGGCCTAAAAAAAAAAAAAACTGTGGGAAACCAAAGGCATATTGCCCATTAAGACAGTCAAAATAACAGGATTCCTGAAGTGAATGAATATTATGATGGGTCATTGTACAAAGTGACATTCGGGAAGGCACAAATCCTTAGAGTGTATGATCACAGACACATAGCTATTGAAAATGACCTTTAAGAACACTACATGTATGGACATAGATTACCTTAATATAAGGATAAACAGTCAAATGACCTAACACTGGCATTTGCAGGGTAGCTATATGGAAGGTGTGTACACTTATATATAGATGGCAAATACATTTACTCACAGCCAGCTTTTCAAAGAGTCCAATAACTGTGGAGGGTACCATATGTGTGTGTTGTGGGGAAATCTAAGAATTTATCTAGCCTTTCATTTTATGGGGTGTTTGTGTGTGTGTTTTCTTTATAGATACTGCTGATGGCGTTTCTCAGGAGCTGTTTTCTGCTGGTCTGGTCAATGGACATGATGTTGTAGTTGGTAATGTTACACCTGCCCTAAGTGAATTTCGAATAGAATTGCCCCGTTTCCTGCATACCATCTAGCCCATGTCAAGTACAACTGTACTCCTTGTAGCGTTCTAGGATTGCTTTATATGTGTAACAATACATTTTCCGCACATACCTTCCAGTTGCTGCTAACCTTCAGAAGATTGTAGAAGACCCAGTTACCTACAAAGTGTTGACCTTTAAGCTGGTGAGTATTCCAGTAGAAAATGCCAAAACACATCATGTCTAGAAGCATAAAAGGACTTAAGTGAACACGAATTTTATTTATTTATTTATTTATTTATTTTTTTGGAAGTCTAGCTTAAAACCATTGCCCTGGCGATACAGCATACATATCGTATATACGTACATACATCAACACATCACCTACTATAGCTATTCAGTTTATCATAAATATCGGTTTATAATTTTTTACTGCACGTATAAAGATATACTCAACATTTTGATTCACCTAATTCACTGGTGATTTAAAATTGACCGTAGATGTCTGTTTAGTCAGCATCCAATAGCTTAGTTTGATTTTGTTGTGTATATGCACATGCTCAAATTATGCTTAGACAGCCTTTTCTAGTTAAACACATTAAAATGAATGCATTAGAGGGAACCCTCCCAAAGAGTAAGACTTTGAATATCAATCATGTCCACTCATATTTGTTTGTTTTTTAAGGAAACTGACAGCTACTGTAGACAGATGATGCTTTTTAAGAGGACATTTTCCTCCTTATGATGCTATTCTTCCTGCCTGTCATAAATCTTGTGCTGACATAATGCATGTTCAGTGCGGTCTGCATAGGTCCATGTAATACATGTCAATCCACTGTCGGAGCGCAAGAGGCATTAAATACTTTACGCACATCCCAGCGGATTGTGCAATATGGCCTAGGCCATTTTAATCACTCCAGTAGATGGAGTATTGCAGTGGAGGTAAACAACATCTGTGCATTTGTGTGCTGTTCACCCTGCTCTGATCCTCTGTGGTACAATGTCTCTTTAGCAGCTGCATGCTTGCTCCTTCAATTCACCCTGATAAAACTGGCAAATCAAGGCTAATGGACTCAGGAGCACAATGTTAAAGCAAGTGTCCATACTTACACTATTGAAATGAAAGGTTCCAAAATGGTTCTTGGCTTGGAAAAACTTTAATTGGTATGGAAACATAATATTATGTGGAGAGCCTTGACATTTTATAAATGGCTATAAATCTTATTTACAAAAAATGGTTCATTAAAGAGCTGTCCATTGAAAGGTTCTTGAGGGAGCCAGAAGGTTCTTGTATGGGATCACTCCAAAGAAACCTTTTTGGCACCTTTATTTTTAAGAGTGTATTTTATAGTAAGGGGGATTGCTTTAGAGAAAGTAAGGTTTATTGCTTGTATCTGCTTGGGACATCCTCTAGAGAGAGCAGCATTAAAGGCTTCATAAGTAAAACAAAAAAAGCCAGCAGTTATGGTTTCAACAGGGTTCAGCAAGGGAATAGTTGCGCTAGCCAGCCTGGCCGTTTGATATCTCTTGTTAACACCAGGCCCCTCGACACAATGTGAAACCCAAATAGATATGTACCACTGTATATCCAGCTATGAGGAATTGTACTTGCGGTTGTGCAGGTGCATGCCCTAACACAAAGCGAGCAGAAAAACAATACATTCTTTCCTCTTTCCTCTCCGTGTAATTCATAAGATTTCACTGGGAGGATTTATGTGACTGATGTCACTGTGTGTGGTTTTATGATCAGGCCGCTCTACAGGCCACAGCTGGCCTCACAGGCTGAGTGGAGTCAGAGGAAAAGCATCACCCCAGATGCATTTTTCATCACTAGTGTTTCAGCCTTTGTAAACACACATGCACACATACATCGCTCTACCAAGCCCATCTATAAATTGCTGGAAGCTGTCTGGCCAAAAGCTGCATCTCCAGCTGTCTGAGGCATGGTGTCAGAGAGAGAGAGAGAGAGAGAGAGAGAGTGGGGGAGAAAGAGAGAGAGAGAGAAAAAGAAAGAAAGATCGATCACCTCTCAGGCTCTCTCCAACCTCTGAGAGTGTGCTAGCTGTGATAAGACCCTCTTGCTGCCCAGAGACATTTAGATTGTACTTTACATACAGCTGCAAACACTTTCCAGGGACAGAGATGACCCAGACAGCACACCAGAATTTCATTAGTGGGTTTCTTTTTCTCTCCACCTTCTCCTTCTCCCAATACTAATTTTTGGCTTAAAATGAAAACCATGGTTCTCACTGTTACTTACAGTTTATTAGTACACTGATATAGAACAGTACATTGCATTTTTTGCAGTGTGTGTAAATGATCAGTTCAGAATTCAAATATGTGGTTGTTACAATAATATAAATTGAATTATAAATTATGATTATTTAAGAAATAAGTATGGTTTAAATAGCCAGACACACTATTAAAAATAGTAAAATAGTTAGAAATCAGCTTTTAACTGTGGCGCTAGATCTCCATTGAAACATCGCTGGGTTCAAAGCACCTCCTGGACCTTACTCACTCATGTTTAGCAGGCTGAAGATTTTGCACAAGAGGGAGCTAATAGCCCTGAAGTAGCTTCTGTGTATAAACGAAAAATGGCACAAATCTAACCAGCAAGATCTGTGGTCATAGGTTGCAGTGTATGATGGAGGGGGGTGTTCTGTTTTATGTACCGCTTGTTCTATTGCAAATGCTACAGCATCGACAGACCTATCAAGTATGATTTTTCAGTGACTGACTGTGCAGCCCTAGCTGAGGTTAGAGAAACTCTGGTGTTGTACATTTTCGTCTGATTTCCTTTTTTAAGTTGTGTTTCCATTCCTTATTTTAGTCCACTGGTAAAGTTTTTTGGTTCCAGAGGCTGATTGTCTCTGAAGTAATCGATCAGTTTTGTTTATAGCTTGTCATAACTTACTTGTGCCAAGACTGCTCAGAAAAAATAAAAAACAGTTCAGCTAAAGTCAATATGACATGAAATATTGTGGGTTCTGGCTGGTTCCACTGAGCTTGTCCCCTTGATCAGAGAGCAAAAAAACACAACTCAAGTACGCTGCAGAGAAAGCGTGTAGTGAAAGCTTTGGCAGACAGCCTAGTGTGTGTTTGTCTGTGTGTGTGCGCACAGGCATACACATTCTTGTTAAATTATATTACTTTATCATTTAGTAGGTGGTTTTACCAATAGCTACTTAAGAAATAAATGCAGTTAATTAATTAGAGCAGCGGAATCATTCCTTTTTCCTGCACTGGTAGAATTACATTCACAGCTGTGCAAATTCCCCCAGCTCCTTTGTTGTAACTCATCACACCTGCAGCTTAAAGAGGTGGGCTTTACATTTGCACCTGGGAAGTGTGAGAGAATCCGCAGTGCGGATGTGTGGGGGTAGCTTTTTTCCCCCGGTCAGGAGACTGGTCTGAAAATAGATGTGCACAGGTCATACTCCCCCTGTAGGGACCATGAGGTGCTCAGAGGTGCCAGAATGAATGGATCTAACACCTAGGACATCTTAGCAGAGACATACAATAGATACATGCGCACACACTTGCCAGTTATTTCACACCTCAGTGCACATGTAGCATTCAACTTGTAACAATTCCCCCAAACCCAACTTACAAAAGACATTCTTCTGGGATTTTGCAAGCACACGTCTTACACTCTTTATGCTGTGCAGTGCTGAGACTTGTTTCGATATCATCCACTATTCGAAAGTGGGGCTGTCACTAATGACTTTAATAGTAATTGACTTATCCAACAGTTATTTTGATGATGACTCAGTAATCAGACCAGATAATGAAAAATGGACTCAAACAGTAAAAAGCCATGCAGAAGCTTTCAAAGAAAAGGCTGAGAAGCCTTTACAAACACTTTATTAAAATTCTAGTTATATACAAAGGTTTGGGTACTCCTGGTCAAATGATGTTTTGTTTGTTCTAAGCGAGAATAAGTACACGTCCTCTACAAAGAACACGCTTCTGTACATTTTAGGTAGAATTACTCTTTGTTTGCTGGAGAGAAAATAAAACAAAATGTGGTCTGTTCAGAAAAGCTATGGCACATATTATTTATCTTTTCCAATATGTTAATATAGAAAATGTGTTCTGCAATTTGCAGAAAAATGTCCCATTTAAAGCTTGTTCTCTCTAGAGGGCAAACACAATTTGACTAAGTGCTCAATCCTTTGCAGACTTGTATAAAAGTATTCTGGTGGGCAAACAATAAAAGGAAATAAATGTTACTGTACAGCTGTATCTTACTGTAAAAGAAATCAGTTAAAATATTCATTATGATCAAGCAACTATAAACTATAAACTGCAGATTCATTGAGATGTCTCGCTGTGACGGTATCACTTTAGAGAAAAAAAAAGACAAATTACTTGCTGTAATCTGAAGGTTTATATTATAAGTGTATTTATTTGGCTACCTGCTTAACTAATCTAAGACATTTTAAGTAATGATGTTTGCTTTCTATCTTAATATCTTATTTTATTACCTGTGTGTGTCCAGGCATCTGGCTGCGACAGCACAGAGATTCCAGATGAGGTGAAGCTGATTGGCTTTGCCCAGCTGAGTGTTACTTGATGGCCTGTCTGTGACAGACGAGGAGAAGGAGCAAAGGAGGAGGGAGGCCCTGTATGAAGAGACTGAATGCCACAGGAAGAGTAGACTGGGTTTAGTACCAACCTCCATGCTACTCCTACACACTCCCAGCTCCGCCTCTCACTCGCCTCTTTCCTCCTCACAATCACCTTGTACCCTTCTCATTAAAGTTAGCATTGTTCAATTTCCCAGACACAACCCCTCCCCAGCGCACACTCATGCACTCCCTACGCCTCCCCCGGCCTAAATGCTGTTCCCACAATGCCTCTCAACAACATTCCATCGCCCACTTCCCCAAGTACAGAGCAGAACTCAGCCCTGCTAACTCTTGATGCTCTCAGGTGGCAATAGCTAGTGATAAAAAAAAAAAAAAAAAAATTAGAATTTCTACCATTATTATTGTGTTACCTATGCTTTCAGCAAAGCTCTTAATATTATTATTTATTGAAAAAGAGAATGCCTTTTATTTCCTTTATTTTCTGGTCTTTGTGTTGAAGGATTAGCTTTTTGGTGCGCACATTAATACCAAGATTGTGTTAATTGTATTAATAGACTTCCTCCTTCCAAATGTAAGATGTCTTATTTATGGGGAAAAAAAAGCACATTTTCATTATTCCATAATGAATGTTGTTTTAATACAAGTGAACTGTACTGTACATATAAGAAGTATGTAATCCAATAAGAAATGGAACCATTTTTTCCACTGGAAGTATGAGGCAAGAACTGAATGCTGCCATGTGCAAATGTACTGCTTAATGTTTTTTTATTTTTTTTTTTTGGGACAGTGTTGATGCTTAAATGCTAGAGGTGCCTTGTTCATTAATCCGTGCCTAAGAACATAGGTTACAAGCCGAAGCTGTCTAAAGCAGAGGCTGCTTTATGTTGCTAAAGCAGCATTAAGCAGAATTGCTTCAGTCGATACATTCAATAGTATTTTCACTGGTTAAAAGGCTAATGTTGAATTTACAAAGCTGTAATGCACTTTGACTTTGGGCAGTGCAATGTACATGCACCTGTGATTCTAGTGCTTCGCCCATCCAGATTTAACCTATAAAGCTTTGTTGTGTAACGAAAAAAAAAATATAGATCCATAACACACTCCTGAACCGTGAAAATCCAGCTGCTGCTGATAAAAAGTAGCCCTTTCATCCCACTGCACTTTCCAGCATGATAATTTTTAGATCCCATAATGCATCTGTCTCTGATGTACTTTATGACAGACAGATGTTCAAAACCAAAAAGGTAGCTACTGAATGAGAGCTGAGTCATGGATCCCAAAATGCATAAAATAGTTTCAAATCACCACATTTTCAACTGTGGTTGAAAATAGTACTAGCTTGAGTATTTTATGAAGTTCTGTTTTCTACATGAAGTGTGGGTACCATTTCTGCATTATATTCCTGCTCCTTTTCTGTAATCAGCAAAATCAAAAACTTCAGCTATACAGCAACCAATAAACAACTGCTATTATTAACAGACTGGGTGGCCGGGTTCTGGAATTCAGTATTGTCGTCACTGTGCCTTCTTCCAAAGACATCTGCAGATTTAACCGTCTTCCTTTAACATGAGAAATACACACGTGTCACCATCACTCCTATCCTTTCCAAAGCAGCTTTTCAAAAGTCCTGGCCAGCCAAGCTGTTTGGCAAATCCATATGCAATGAACATGCCTGTGTACATTGTCTTGAATATCAGCATTGTCCTGACTAGAGTGTAAAAGAATGACTGAGCCAGCTTATATAATTCTTATCGGTATAGTTTCCATTCTTAATTATGGTGGAGTCTGGCTGATAAGACCAATAGGACCTTGATCACATGGCATCTTATTTTAATATGTGCAGTTTTATATGGTACATTTAATGAAATGTGCAGTGTTTGTTCACAGGTTTACAGATAAGCACCATTTAAACTAACACACTATAATGATATCATATGCATACAGCATATCTGACAAAAAAGTCCCTTTTTTATATTATATGACGGGTTGTAGGGTATTTCTTATGCTTCGACAACACAGTATTGTGAATGCAGTTTCTTCCAAGATGGAAAATTTCACAGACCACCGGTTTCTGCTCTTAACGGTGTTATTACAATAACTCCACCCATAAGCCCCTAAAAACAGCATCCTGTGCTTTGAAACAGCCACAGTTTCCAACACTGTACCTCTTAATGCTGTGAACTGACGATACTAAAGACTAAACCAATTTGTCACTGGTGATGATAGAATTTGGCATTGGCAGTATCTGGCACAATGTCTGGTGGCTGTACTTCTGCCAAATGACACTACTTGGCAAGGTTAGTGGCTGGTGAATCCCCGAGGATGGAGATAAGGTAAATTGGAGAGGCCTGCTCAAACTCTGAGGTCTGCTTTTACTCTTCCCATTAAATTAAAGGGGAACGCCACTTTCCTCAGCTTTTAAACATGCCATTTCTATTTAAAGTTTGAGGGCATTTGCAGAAATGCTGCAATTCTTTCTGTAGCTGGAATCACTTTCCTTTGGAGTTGGAATTTGGAATGGAGTTGAATTTGTGATCGCAATCAGAGAATGCATTGGTGTGATATCTGAGTAATTCATTATTTCAGTCATGTCTATGGGGTCATGTTTTTTGATTACTAAAGGAAGGCTCAGTAAAAGGCAAGGAAATATGTCACTCAAATGACAAATGGCAGAAAACAAAAATAGTGTTCATTCTGAACGAGAAACCCATGAAGGGAGCTTTTAATAAATGGTAAATAGAAACGCAAATTTTCAAGCAGTCAAAGCACATGTTAATCCCAGAAGGTCCTCCGTGTCTTAAATGTAAATGAATGAAAATATAATTAAGAAGATAAACACTTCAAAGAAACTGCAATATGCTTGAGTACTTTTATGTTTTAAAAAATCCACAGTATAATACAACAATACAACAGCCTCCCATGGGGACAGTTTCTGCATTATCTATGCTGTTCACAGTTAAATGCCACAAATTGCTTAACAGTATGAGTGAATAAAAAAATAAGCCCATGGAAATTAAATTTTGGCCTACACAATTTCTAGAAAATATAACCTTTCCACTGTCCAGTCACTTTCCTTGAAGTGCTTCTTATAGATTGATATGTAACACATACATGATGAAACTTGCTTCAAGGAATGCCTTTACAGTGCCATTTACCAAATACAGTAATACTCACTATGATACTTCATACTATGTGTTAAGTAATCAATATAATATGCATATGCAATAGTAATACAAATATGAGCCAGCTAGATCTGAAGTAAGGACAGAGTCATTAACCATTGGTTACATAAAGTAAGAAAATAATTTTTGTCAGTTATTTTCATAAATAATGAGTTATACATCTTCGTCTTTTTTTTTTTTTTTTTACAGAAAAGCTTTTTTTCTTAACATCAATATGTAAACAAATAGAACTCAGGCGCTTCCACGTAAAACAAAAGCATCTGTTGGAATATTTTTAACAATATATTAACATCATTAGTGCTGATCATCAACACTCCTGTATAATTACATCCAACAGAGATATGTGCAATGAAAGGAAAAACTGTTGAGGACATTCAAGTTTGGTCTCATCCAACTTAGAAGTGCACCTTCGCTGAGCAGCTGAGCCAAATTACTACAATGTAAAAAACTGTTTATGCATGAATTAGCCTTTAAGGTATTCTGAAACAGCATGGTGCACCTTCCCTTGATGCAATTAAACTGGCATGGCGAAACCACTCACACTCGCAGTATACTTTTCAGTGCACCTTGCTTTTGTATGCCAGCTGCAGGATATTCTCCACTCTAAGCAAAGACTTGAGGGGATAGTAAAAACAAGGGCATTTTCAGTTGAATAAATGTCACAGGCTGTTTGCGGGGCTTAAGGAGAATACCCCATGTGCTCTCCATGTTACACTGCTGCATGTTGTTTCCTTTACGTTATATAAATGGACAAAGATACATAGTAGTTCTCAGGCATTACTAACACTTGAGATGTTTTTTGCTGGACATGTCATTCCAGATCCGATGCATCTCCTCAGGGGAGATCTGGTGCACGGTGATGACTCTACGGTATCTACAGAGGCTGTAGGCCATTTTCCAATGATTGAAGCCACTGTTCTGATATGGGTGAATGCCCAGCTTCCTCAGGCAAACCCCGACGTAAACATCCTCCAGATGGAGCAGGCGGGTATGGAGGGAAGTCTTATAGATCAACTCCGCCACATCTGCTGAGAAAACGTAGCCTGTGCCAGAGCAGAATGGCGGGTATTTGCTCTCTGGGTACAGGTCTCTGGGCATATACCACTTACTGCGCATGTCCCGAATAGGTGAGCCATTTATGACATAACCTGTGAAATATCTCCTCCTGGGCTTGGTGGCTGGTTTTAGTAACTTATATACCAGGTTGTCCATGTTGACGAAGATGTCGCTGTCCGTCTTCATCACATACTTAGCCTGGTTGCAGAAGGTGGCCACCCAACGCATTCCCATCAGGGTCTTGAGGGTCAGGTTATGGTAGGAGTCCACAAAGTCCTCCACTATGATGTCATGGAAGATCTGACTCTCTTGCTCCACCATCTGATTGAGGACGTTATCGGTGCTACGGCCGAGGAGGAACAGAGTGATTATGCGAAGGTCACTGAATGTGCTCTCATCACCCCATGTTTCTCTAATCGCCTGGCGAGCGTCAAACTCCTTGTGTGTTGTGCTGATGAGGATCACTAGGAATGGCACATTGGTCTCACACTTCTTGGGCTCATTAATGATGAAATCAAATCCATGGGGATTTAACGGCCGCGTTCGGATGTTGCTAAACGTGGTGTTGGTGTTTTTTTGGACTTTAACGGTTTTCCGAGCAGGAGCAGACAACTGTCCCACATATGATGATGTGGGTCTAGATATGCTTAGATACCAGAGAGCGCTTGCCCAGCAAACAACTGTCAACACATAAAGGCATGACACTTTTGAAGGCATTATGAAGCATTCATGCGTGTTTAGGTTAGTGACTGTGCTTCAGGCAAAGCAGCACAAGGCGGCATCTGTGTGCTGCTTGACATTAATTGTCAGAAACGGATGGCTTTAGAGAAAAACTGAGCTATTCCCTCTTCATGCAGAAATGGCAAGAAATTGTCGCAGGGCTCCACACTTTCCTCCTGAGACTCCTCCACATGTTCCATTGAAGTCTGGAAAACAAAAACAGCATGCATATGCTTTAAACTCCTGTATCTCAGCTCAGTCCACAGACAGGCTTTTAGTCCATATTTTTAAGTATAGGCCCGCTCCGAATGCTCCTGTACCATCTAATCAATGGCTTTAGAGAACTGATTACCTGCAGAAGGGCTGAGAGATGGTACTGCATATGATCTGGATGGCAGACCCTGAACCCTGGGTTAAGGACCACTGAACCATGGCCATTTTTTAAACATAGCCATACACAATGCAGCCAGAAGACATTATAATAATGAACACAAGACAAAGAGAGTACACATGAAGTATAAAAGGAAATTGGAGATATAGATCTTATTACTTGTACCTGTTTACACTTTAGTGTATTGCAGGTGTTACTGATATTACTTTGTTGTCAAAGAAATGGGGTATTACAAGCCAGAATGTTCCCATTTGTGTGGTACTGCGTTCCTGGGTATTATTTCAAGAATGTATTGTGGTTTTAGAGTTTTAGATAGCTTGCCAAAGAATGAAACTGATAAATTTAAATGTGTTTTGATTTTGTATTCAGATGAGTGTTTGGAAATGAGAGAATCATGACCATTCAGAAGTCATGGAGCTTGATACTGTGGTGTTTTTTGATAAGGGTGCTCTGTCTACACAGCAGTCAGTTTATTGGCCCAATCTCTTCCCAGTGGGGTGGATACCCACATCAACATTCCCTCAATTGAAGAAAACCTGGATTCTGCACAAAGAATCCAAACATAAGACAGAAGGCTTTTTTGTTACTTCAGTTCATATACTCTCAGTATTCTGTACATATTCTAGCCATCACATAATTAAACCTTGAACTTCAGGTTCTTATTTTGTTACTGATCTTAAATGTCATTTAGTATCACTAGCAAACCCAATCAGAATTTCAACAATTAATATGACAATCACTTCTTCAACAATTCCATATGGGATTAAAACACAGGGCATGCTGCATTTACTTACCATTTATTATTGGCCTCTCAGAGTGAAACAAATGTACTCTGAAAGAAAATAAAAACACAATCAGTAACTATACCTTCATTTATTTTATTGTAAAATAACAAAACACTGCATTTTCATTACATGGGCAAAGGTTACATGCTTTTGACTCACTACAGATAAAAAAGCAAAATGCAATGTTTACAGACATACGCATATTTAGTGAACAGTCTATTCTTGAGTTCAGGTGAAATCCTATTAGAGTAGGCTATTGATTAGAGATGCACAGGTCATGAATTTTTATTGCACACTTGAGGTTCTTTACAGCCAAATTGGCAGATGACTGATTTTTATTAGCCCTTTTTAAAACCTGAAGCTCACAAGTAGGCTAAATGAACATCTGAAATACACTCACGCATCTGCACTACTTTCTATTAGTCAGTCACAACATGAATAAAACTATGTGCTCTTTAATGGGAAAAACTGGCATTTTAAATTCGAATGAAATATTGATTATCCTTTTCAATAACAAATTAAAGTGCTACACTGAAAGTAGAAGTCAACTGGCTGTTGAGCACGAGTCCTGTATTACGTTATGACATTTCGAAAGAGGTGTTGTAACAGCATTCAAAAACAGTGCGAGTGCACTCACCTGGCTCACATCATAAACCTCATTAGATTACAACACCTACTGGCCAAAATTAAAATAATTTTAATTGTGTGCTTTGAGCTATAATCTGCTGATACTAATCTTGGCCAATTCAGATTGTGAACCACTAATATTGATGCCTACTGTGCTGGGCATGCAAGCAATACAGATTAAAGGAGTGGGGAAAAAAAAAAAACCCTGTGAACAGGAGAGAGAATATGTGGTGTTTACATGTGCTGACTGTGTGGATCCGTATGATCACTTTTGACAGCAAACATTAACATCGATATTATTACTTGTCATACACTAGTAGCTGTCATGTCTGTTAGCTTACACAGGATCACAGTAAAATTTCTTCAGTTCTGTTTTCTGATGGCTGTTCTGACAGAATAAATATTGATTCACAAAAATAGCAAGAGACAGGTAACTAAAAGCAAAACAGGACCAACAATGTATTAATGCCCATGGATTACATATGGATATAGTTCGGCTTTATCACTTTTCCTTCACGCAGTGTTTGAGTGTTAATTTTGGCCATGCATAATAAATCCTTCAACTGCGCTATAATGTATATTTGGTATTTCTAGTAAAACAAACATGTACATCTGACCTGGTACTGAATTCAAGAAAACTCTCAGTCCTGAGCAACGTTCTAAAGTGAGAATGTCCTTCAGAGCACTATGCAGCGGCACCATTCTCTGTCCGTGGTCCTGAAAGTCGGTCTCCATGGCATGCTTTGATTTTGTCAGCCCTGCTAATTTTGCACTCTTGGTTTTGTTGCATTAGCAGTGTTTCAAATGTTTTCGGTCCCAGTCAACCCACAGGGACTTTGCTATATTTAAAATTCGTAAACTAAACTTTGAAATGTGCTCTGTGACAGTTAAAGGTAATGACAGTTTATAAAAGAGAGAGAAGACAAAAGGTTCCTTAAGTAAGCTACCGCAGCCTTGGAGCCCATCTGCTTTAATCAATGCTGACAGTGACAAAGTGTTTGTGCCAGTGATGAATTAAATAATGCTATCAGGCAGGCTGCTCAGTAGAACTGAGACTGTTGTGTTTGTAAATGCGTGGTTGTATTGGTAAGTAGGTGCTGAAGCAATTGTAAACAGCCTTATCAAAGTGGGCTTTTTTGGGTCAAATATGCAGCCTCTCGTTCCTGCAGTCCTATATATCCTCACATGATTCTCGTGATGGGCTGTGTGTGGGATTTGTGCTGTTATTGATTCGAGAGACATAGTATGAGGAGTTCTATTTCCCATATTCACATTCTCATTGAATTCCATGGTTGGCTAATCAAATTATGATGAACAGTGTACTGAAGGCCATTAAAATTTCACACCATCTCCTTTCTTCTGCTCCTCCTTCTGCTCATACAAAAACCAGTGGAGCCCACAAGGTTAGCCAGTCATTTCCATCCAGACAACCTTTCAAATGGAAGACACTGCATAAAGGAGAGCATGAATTATCTGGAGCCTTTCATGGAGCTTCTCTACACACGGTCTTCAGAGACTCATTTCTCGCAAAAACAGCAAACATTCTGCAGAAGATTAGAATATTAATCTCCGCCACAAAGACTGCTACAAATCTACTTTTTACAGTGTTCTTTTACTGATTTGTATGCCATTAGTTTTGAATTATACTGTGTATAAACTTCATCTTTATTAACTCCCAAAATAAGCACAAAACACTGCTGACCATCTGCTGTGCAAAAAAAGCAATGCAGCGATATCCCCCTGCCAGCACACACTCTAACAGGTGCAAACAGAAAATAAAAATTACAAACATATAAATCTGCGGAAATCTGTCAGTCTGTTCTGTGGGGAAGACGTAAATCCCTGCAAGGACTCAGCATGTGGGTGTCTAGGGGGTAAAGAAGAATTGATTGAGTGTGCACGTGTGTGAATGGGGGGGTGGGTTATATGGGAGGAAAAAGTGATAAAATCACACCCTGTGCTACATGGCCTGCTGCATGCTCATAGTCGAAGCATGGCATGAAGGCAGCCACCCAACTCCAATACATTATCCTTAAAGGAAACTCCAGAAAGCAATCAGATAACATCACCTGCAGGCCAGCTTACGTGATCTGTGGCTAGACTTGTCTGTAGGTGAGTGCACACATGCGCACGCGCGCACACACACACAGGCGAACGATGCTATGGAGATAAGAGAAACAGAGGACCTATAGACTTTTCTTTTTTTTTCTTTTTTTTTTTTTATAACAATCAGAGCCTGTTTATCAGGCAGAGAGGGAGAAAGTTTTGTCAGTAAAAGCAGATAAAGACTTCTAAAGGGCAAATGCCCTGTGCTGCAACACGAAACAGCAGCAGATAGCCACTGTCCATCACAGATAAGCACAGTATGGATTTTGTTTTAAAGCTGCTGTAAGCCAGAAGCACATTCAAAGAAAAACACTTTGAACACATGCATGGCTTCAGGTATTGACCAGTACTGGGTCTATGCTGTGCTGGTCAGTCCCGTTTCCATTCATTCGCTTCAGCAGTGATCACCAGGCTAATCACTATCTCACATCTAATCTTCACATTTGCATATTCTTTTCCTTTCTTTACTGACTGCTCATAATTACTAATTGACAAATGTCCAGTCCTATAAGCATCCTCTGCCCCTCTCTTAATTGGATGCGGTTATCTGGTCTCTTCTCTCCTCAGTAACTTCATAAAAGCCCACAGCCTTTATGTTAGATTTATGGGAAAAAAAAACGTTTAGATGGATCCAGTTGTCAGATTGCCTAAACAATGCTATTTCTCTTCTAGACTGATGGATTAGTACACTTTTTATTCAGCACCACAGCAGCAATCAATACTAACAGATTGAGACTTTTTGTAACAAAATATTAAAATTAAATAACACCACTACGCTGCAATCTTCCATTCATATTAACCTTCGTGATGCTAGCAGAACTGCTGACAGAATCACATCATAAATAAAAAATAGGAAAAAATGTAAATAAATCCACAGGTGCAGTGCTCATTTGTATGACTGACAGGAGCTCAGAGCTGAAGCAGGACAGGTAGTGTGAAGCAGTGGACGGCTGACAGGCAGCTGAGCTGTAACACTGCTCTGTCTGCCCTGTCACCTCTCTCTGACTATCCTATGCAGTAATTTCAGCATGTCACAGCAGCAGTACACCTCAGTACACACCATACCACACCGCCTGCCAAACACACACTCTTCTTCTGCTATTCAAATTTTATTAACTTAAGTGGCTGTACTAGACTACTCTTCGAGATCTGCTTCTCAGCCAATCAAAGAATAAATGGTGAGAAACTGCAGGCCACTGTGGCAAAGAGATTCAACCGTGCT
Organism: Brycinus macrolepidotus; assembly: GCA_037974445.1. NCBI lineage: Eukaryota > Metazoa > Chordata > Actinopteri > Characiformes > Alestidae > Brycinus > Brycinus macrolepidotus. Next base: position 16,898,238 of record JBBPCZ010000002.1, on the reverse strand, counting down.
GGAGCGAACAGAAGAGAGCAGACGAATATACACCAATCAGCTGCAACACTGAAACCCCTAACAGGCGAACTGAATAACACTGACTATCTTGTTATAGTGGCACCTGTCAAGGGGTGGGATCTATTAGACAGCAACTGACAGTTCCTGAAGTTGATGTATTGGAAGCAAGAAAAATGGACAAGTTTAAGTGTGTGACTTTGACAAGGGCGAAATTGTGATGGCTAGACGACTGGCTGAGAGTATCTCCAAAACGGCGGGTCTTGTGAGGTGTTCTTGATACGCAGCGGTTAGTACCTACCAAAACTAGTCCACAACCAGTGTGCTGGTGACAGGGTGTCACCTGTACCCAAGGCTCATTGATGTGTGAAAGTGAGGCTAGTCTGTTTGGTCCAGTCCTGCAGAAGAGCTACTGTAGTACATACTATATTCCCAGATCTCAATCTGTTTGAGCATCTGTGAGATTGGCCGGGCAAAATATTCGATCCATGGAGGCCCCACCTTACAACTTAAAGGACTTATAGTATCTGCTTCTAATGTCTCCAGATATGACAGCACACCTTCAGAGGTCTTGTGAAATCTCTACTTTGCTGGGTCACAGTTGCTTTTGGTGGCACCAGGAGGACTTACACAATATTAGGCATGTGTTTTTAATGTTATGGCTGATCAGTGTAGATTAGGGGTGGGAATTAAACCCAGTTCCGATTTAGAACCGGTTTTAATTTTGCGAAGCACCGGAATTGTTTACCTCCGACGTTATCGGTTCCTCTAACGATCCTTTTGGACTTTTTCCTGCGTCGCATGCGATTACATCACACTCTGCAACTCCAATAATCATGGAGCAGAGAAAGAGGTCCAAGGCGTGGTTGCATTTTACAAAAAAACAAAAAAAACAAAAACGACAGCTACGTTCTTTGTAACCAGTGTAGTGCCTTTTTAACTTTTTAACGTGTTATCAATACTAATTTATTTTTATAATTTTATTTTATAAAAATATATTATTATTATTTATTGTTTAAAGGAAGATAAGTGCATAATTTATTGTTCAAGTGTAAAGGACAAGATTGAGTTCTGACATCTAAAAAAACAGCTACTTTCGAAGCTAAAAAAAAAAAAAAAGGCCTATGACTACCTTTTTTTAATGTAAATATGTAGCTAACCAGGTCTTATTACCTGTCCACAAAATTATGATCAGTTAAAAAAAATATTTATTTTATACTGTTTAGGAATCGATAATGGAATCGATATGGAATCGGATCGATAAGAAGAATCGATAACGGCATTGACATCAATAATTTCTTATCGATTCCCATCCCTAGTGTAGATAACTGCATACTTTGTATTATAGCCATGGATACTTTCACCTCGGAGCACAGTGTGCTCAATATCAGTAAAACTGTGCACTTAACCAGCGTTTTCTAAAACCCAGGGCATTCGCTATGCAGGGTGAACAAACTGAAATGGAAACAAAATAGTGTTATAGCGTGTTTTAGTTATGAGAAGTTCATTTCAAATAACTCAATGGATAGAGAGAAATTTCTTAGTCATGTTTTTAATTCATGACTTGGCTGAGTGGTCTATATCAACTGACAGGTTCATGCACTGACATTAAACCCAGTGCAGAGTTACAGTGGCATGGAGCAGAAGGCCAGAGAGACAGCTCCATTACACTCATCCACCTCAGAGAAGCAGTGAAACCTGTACACCGTACAGCTCTGCCTGCCAGAAATCTCATGAAGAACTATGCATGTGTAGGAGCTGCTCGCTTAGGCTGACCAAACATTCTCAATATTCCAACACCTATATCAGCAGAGATTCTCAAAACATTTCTCAGGTACTCCCAGATGGGTCACATTTTTTGCTCCAACCTACAGATGGATTAAGCAAAAATGTGGACTGGCTGGGATCTCTCTGGACTGTTTTGAGAGAGAAAGGGGAAAAAAAACCTATACAAGACATTTCTGTCTAAACAAACCTGGCATCTACATTTAGGTCTGTTCTTTTTTTAAACATAGTTTGAAAATGCTGCTGGTTGAATCAACACTAATTCCAAAGCAATCCGCATTAAACAGAATTTCCATTTCAGTTAATAAAGCTGTTTGACTGCTTCTGCTAGGTTTCTTGAAACGTCCTCTGCATTCATGATGTTCTTGCATTACTCTTCTAAGTTAGAGCCATGGTCAAGAAATACGCCTACAATTTCGACTTTTACTGCTACAGACATTCACCCTTAATTCATTTTCGCATGCATGGCCAATCACCTATCACAGCCATGTATATTCATGAATGTGGAGACAAGCAATCTATTGAATCTTGGGGAAAATTGCAAGCCACTGAAATAATTAGGCAAAACAACCAGAAGATACAAAATATATGATGATTCATGGGAAGTTGAGGGGCAAATCTGAACTGGAATAGCAGTGTAAAAACATCTATTAATCAAAGCAGAGACAGCCATTTCAAGTAGCTCCTAGGCTAGACTTTCTGCAATCCACTCAGTAAAGAGAGCAATTACATTGTCCTCTATACCTCAGAAAAGAAGCATTTTGATTTATAGCTTCATATGGGTCTGTAAGCAGAGCTTTTAAATGCATCAGTGATACATGCATCTCTAGCTCAATATATGCCATTTTGAATTTATGAAACTATGTATCTTCAGAAATTACCAAACCTGACTTAATAAATAAATAAAGGAATAAATAAACTCATATGCCATGAAACACATTTACCAGTTGTACCAGTGACAAAATATCAAATGAACAATGCATAACAAGTCCATTATGGCAGTTCAGATCTTAAAAACACATATATAGGAAAACACAGCACTAAGAGAGGGACTACTGTCACTAAGGCCAAAGTATCTCTACTGGGTTGTTACGTCATCCTCCCTTTTTAGTCGTTTCAATTTGAAAGGTTCGGTTTTGCCTGACTGCTGTTTAATGATGCATGAAGGTCTTCATGGTGGTTGCCTTACTCCTGCTCATGTCCTTTTCTCACCAGATTTCTAATTAAAACTAGCCTTGATAAGGCTTCTCTGCATGACGCATGCCTTTATGTTTTTGAACGATAACACATAATTGAATGATTGCTGGTGGAAAACTCGGTAACGTCTAGTTTTCTGAAATCACAGAGATGCGAGGGGCAGAAGATAAAGGAGCAAGCTGGGCCCAGCATGAGGTTTGGTTTCCTAATGTGCTTCGCCTCTCTATAATAGACATTTAAGGGACACCACAAAGCTTAGATCTGCCTCCACTGTAAACACATGCATCTGATATCAAAAGTAAGCAAGATTGAAGAAAGGACTGAGAAGTAGTGAAGCCTGGCACCACCTCTTTTCCCCTGGCACTCATTACTACTAATGGTTGGAGTTTGCCTTCACAGAAATAAAGCACAAGCTGACCTGTCTGGACCAGGAGGAAACTGCAGTTCATCTCAAAGTCATAAAGTCGATCAGCGGACAGTGAAATTCCTGATGATATAAGCTGTTTTTCCAGGCCACCTCGGCCCCTTCCTGCAGGGACACAGTGTGTGGGAGACGTATTGTTGCTGGCAGCAGTAATGGATGTGAAGCAGGGAGAATGGCTTTCGTGACAGGCAGTGCAGAGACAGGTTTCTAGGGGGGAGTTTGGACAAAGCATACAGCGGTGGGGAGTTATTTACAGAACTGCTTCGGGTGAACCCTGAAAATGAAAATGACAGCTGGATCTATAAGGGCCCAACATGCAGAAATCATGGCTTCCATCCACACCTATCCTTTGTGCTTTGTAGCTATGCAGTTCATAAGCCAAGCTCAATATTCCAGGGCTAATATGAAGTGCTATAGGCCAAATCACTCCCAGAAAGTCAAAACCACGGCAGTAAGCCAACATGGTTTGCATTTAAAATATGATCAATAACTCTTACCTAAGACAAAGCTGAAGTGCTTGCTTTTGTTATATTTGCACAAGCTCTGAGTGAATCCTTAACATTAGCAGGCAATAGTAATTTACATACTTGAAGCTTAAGGGCTGAATTAAATTGAGAGTTTTGCTATAAGCACCAAGTGAGGAGCAGGAAATCTATCAGACAATTAGATGATTGTAGCTACGTTAGGCTGAATGAGAAGTTTTGATAAATCGCACTAAACTGGAGGAGGAAAACAAGCTCATAAAATCTGCATTAATGCCGCATTATTCCATACGGTGGGAATTACTTACGGAGGCAGTATCCATTTCTAAGCAGACTTATTAACATTTTACCAATGTGATATTCCTGTAAGATGATTTTTCTGCTGAAACTGCCACTGTGGCTGTGGTCACTACCTAGCATTTTGGAATGAAGTCAGCATCGTCTCATGGTCTTAGACTCTCCCTGGGAAATCCTGCACCAACAATGTGAATATCTAAATGAGATGTAAGAGCTCATCAAGAGAAAGAGATAATGAGGGTAAAAAGGATTATCAGAGGCTTTTCCTTAGTATTGCTGGGAGAGAGAGGCATGGACAATGGGGGAGAGAAGAATATGGTGGTGTTCTAAGATTTAAGAGGTGAAGTGGGTAAAAATGTATAGTTGAAACACCACAATGAAATCAGGAGACAGCAACTAAAAGGAGGATTTACAGTGAGAGCAAGCAAAAGAGAGATGAACTCATGAATTTTATAGAAACTACTACTAACATACAGACACTACACATTCACTAAGCACAGAATATCTATATTTCATGTGTATGTTTTTAATTAATTGTCCAGGGTGCACTAAGTGTACTGCAAAATGTAGATTGGAGGCCACTGTGGTCAAAGCTGTCAGAACTGAGAGAAAGAAGGAATGCAGAAATGCCTGAATACAATCAAGGCATATGTTCACCAGAGGCCCCTGTCTGTCAAAAGTGATTACCTCTGAGCGCCTATCAACGTATATCATTACAGAGCAAGCACTCAGGATGAAGACAGAAGGAGGGAACCCAAATATGCAGTCTGACAACAGTTTGTCCGAATTTGACCTGACCCACAGCAGGTTTTGGATCTGAATCCAAACTGAGCTGGACACAGTTCTGTCAAAAACCCATAGGCATATGCAGATGTAAAAATTTTATATAATTACTTTAATATAATTACCTTACCCTTATAATGGTTTATGATAACACCGTATTATAAAAGGTAAAGAAAATACATCATGTATAACATGTACACACATGTTGTGTTCCAAATGTCACTTTAAAGTGTTATTGTGGTTATTACAATCATATGCAAAAGTTCAAACACAGTCAAATTACATGTTTTGTTAAATCCAAATAATTTAATATATACTTTACAGGGAACAAACTTAAATATGGCATTTATCTGTAAATGTTGGTGCAAAATGTGCATTCATTTGCTGAGTTCAACATATTAAAAAACAAAAAAACAAATGGCATCACTTTTGCACAGTAGGGCTGGTTCTTTAAATGCTTGTAGGTTTTTCTGAATAAGCATCCAAATACTTGTTCTCAGTAATAATTCAATCTACATATTTTTCCATTATTATTTCATAGAGTTTGTTTTTTTTTTTAATGAGAGAAAGATCACGTTATTCTGCAAGTTAATGTTTTGTAAGATGGGACAGATGAGTCTGACTGGATTTTTGATTACCTAGATAAAATGAATTATGCAAAGGCTCAAGACATAAAACTTAGACAATAAACTGAATTGGAGCCTAAGCAATAAACTGAATTTGGCTATTGGTCTTTGTTTAAATGTTTGTGATTTTAATATCTCTCATTAACTTATCCTGCTTCAGTCTTTCAGATAAAGGGGGCAAGAGGTGATTTTTTTTTGTTATAAAAAGGCAAGTAAGCCCTCAACTTTAAAAAAATGTCAGGAAAGGTATTGTTCTGGGATCTAAAGGGTCAAATATGAACTATCCAAATACAAAATATAGAAACAGATACCAGAATAACAAATGAATACTCAAATACTCAAATTATTTAGTCCGTCCCTACTGTGCAGGCCACAATTGATCTTTTATTTTAAAGGCCTTTGTCTTACATTGCCGTAACACGACAACTTTTTTTCTCTCTAGATTTTATGGTTACGGTTATGGCTGAATTTTCAAAGTGGCACACAAAGCCACACTTCCTGCAGTAGCAGTGGACCAAGGTAGAATGTTGGAGGCCCCTGAGCCCAGTCAGTGAGATGTGTAACAGGGCCCATGTGGATCTCGCTGCTTTAGAGGAGATGCTGGTGGGACACACTGGCTGCAAGAGCTTTTTGTTGCTAATTTTAAGTCACGCTCAGCTGAGGCAGTAAATAAATCATTAAACACGTCTACAACAATGAAATTCATCTCTCAGCCAACAAGGGGGCCACAGCAGTGGATCTACTGCTGTAATGATGAGACAATGGGGGAGTGTGTGAGAGTGGTATGGGTGGGGGGTACAAACGTCTAAGTGTGTGTATTTGTATGAGTGTATGTATGCGTGAGAATTTAAGCAAGAAGTGAGAGACCCCCGACCAGTATGACCCTGCAGAGAAAAGCACTTCAGGCCCATCAGCCTCCACATCTACCATACTGCAGTGCTGGAAAGGCTCTAAAATAACACCAGCTGAGCAACACCCGCTGAACGCTTACTGCTTGGAGCAATTGCCAGTGATTTAGCAACAGTTCAGAAGCATGTGAACGTACATTTTCAAAGTGTGATGGTTTATATACACTACAAAGCCTGATTTAAACCTGAAAGGCTCATAGTAAACAACATGCAAGTGTGTGTGTGTGTGTGTGTGTGTGTGTGTGTGTGTGTGTGTGGTGGGGAGGTGCGGGTTTGGGGGGCTTAGGTGCTCAAGCACCTTACATATTTCTCTGTCAATGGTGATGGTCCCCTTTTTGGCAAGATGTTTTTGCTTTTTTTGCCTGCCCATGGCCCTTATCAAGAAGAATTTTAAGAATTAATAATATTTAAACTATAAAAATGCCCATCTGACTGTCATCCATACAATGATGAGTTGCCATGGGAGTCTTATGTTACCAGATTGCGCATGCCCCCCTTCCTCTGTCAATGAAAGGTTCATTTGCCAATTTTGTGTCTGTTGTCGCAAGGTGAAGGCACACTTCCAAAAAAACTCTTTGCAGTGCATCCCTCACATTTCACACCCTAAATTTCAGCACCTGCATCTAATTGTCTCTGCATGGCCTTGATCAATAATGCATGCCATTTCATAGTTGATATTCATTGTATTTCAATTATCTCACGCAATTTGGAATCAAATTCTCTCATAAACTTGTTGTTTTTTGGAATCAGCAAAGAACAAACACTGAGTCCGACTTCTTTTCTGGAATTGTAGCTGTTGTCTCCATAATGCTCCCAACAAGAGTATGGAAAAATGAGAGAAGACGCCTCTAGGGTAAGATGTCGTCCCTCTTAAATTCTCTCCATTAAAAATGGAGGCAAATTAAATACACATATTTACTTATGTCACTTACTTGCACTTTAGTCAGTCTTGTGGATTAAGAAACACTGGACAGAGTGGGTAACTCTGCACTACCCTTGTATATATATGAGGGCATTTTTCTTCATTTTCCTCAGCTATATTTCATTAAAAAGTCAGAACAGTTTTTTATGTCAGTGTCAATATTGAGAATGAAATTACTGACAAAATGTTCATTGACAAGTGTCTTTAAAATCCTTGCCATGGCTAAACTGCATTGGTAAACAATGCTAACAGTTTTTTTCTGCATTTTAGCCTCCTGACCACTCAACAACAGGTTAGGCTTTAACAGCTGTTTGTACAAGCAATATAACACTCATGCATGTGTTTAGTCAGTTGTTTAGTCAGCCAGTAATGTTTGCCATGTCAGACTTCAGGACAGGCATCCTTGAACTGGCAGATGAGCCAAAACTGTTTTTTTGATTATGATGTCAGCCACACAGAGACAAATTAATATTTGCTTATTATGGGAAAAATAGTGAAGTTCTTTTGGATCAAGAAGCCTACTCCCCTAACAATACCTGGAGTACCATGCAAGTTTTGTTCATTTGTTTTTCTTTTAGTGTTTCTGCACCTTTCACACCAAAGCACACTTTTGAGGGCAATGCAGATCTGTTGCTATTCCCACTATAAAAGCCATATTTTAGTTCTTTGCATGTGTGAATTAGAAGACAGTGTTGGTGTTTTATGTTTGAAAGGAGAAATATGCTTGTATTTCATTTTTTAAAGTGAAACACTGATTGTAATGTTAATGCAATGATTAACCTATTATGCGTATGATTATGCCACTACAGCCCTTCCATAATGAAAGAACTGGCAGCAGAGCCATTTAGTTATTATACGGAAATTCTCTCTAAAACTTATTTTTTTATTTTTTTATTTTTTTAAATATCAGGTCTCTTGCAATGTGTTAACACTCTGGTGGTGAAAAGATGAATAGCACAGCAGTACTAGCACATAGTAATGAGATACTAGCACAGAACAAAGAATTTCACGCTTATACCTTACACCTACCCATAATTTTCATAATTTTACTGCAAGAGAAGAATAGTTGTTGTATATTAAATATGAAGCTTTTTAGGCTGCAGCATTTACCCAGTTTAACATTTTAATAAGCCAGTATGAGTATTTTACTGCACCAGATGAACTGTGTGTGAACAGGTTTGCAGAATGAACTGATTGTACTTTTCATGTGAAAACTATATTTACAGAATTGGCTGCTAATGAATCAATTTTATGTAGCTGGTCAACGTATTTCACACTGTGACAGGATGAGCTACTGAACGTTCAACCATTTTTTCCCCCAAAGTAGCTGCTAAATTAACTGAATCGATATGGCTGAGAAAACTCCACTGACCAGCATCAGTAATGTAACATGGTGAGCTTTAGTGATTTTTTTATGGGTAACTTAGCTCATCCTGACACATCGCTTGCAGTGTGAACAGTATGTCCTCAGGGAATAACCTAGCTGTAGTTTGGTTTGCTGGTATGGCACTGCCATTTACTGACCATTCTGGTTCTAACGAGGGAGTTTTCAGGTGGTTCAGGGTAAGGTGGTGCTCTATGGGAAGCTGTGGATGATGCCTCATTTTAAGAAAATGCTCCTATACTCCACTTTGATGATCTGCCAAAATTGTTAACATTAAACATTAAAACCATTAGGCATTTAATAATATTTAAACCACCAGACATCGTTGACTCCATAAGATCTCCAAAGGTGTGCTGTGGTATCTGGCACCAGTTGCAAGGTGGGGCCTCCAAGGACCAGACCAGTTTGTAGCACAACCCACAGATGCTTGATTGGATTGAGATCTGGGGTATTCAAGGAGGCCTCTTGGGGAAGCCAAGTCAAAACCTTGAACTCTTTGTTAGGTTCCTCAAACCATTCCTAAACAAATGTTTGAAGTGTGGCAGGACACACTGCTGAAATAGGCCACTGCTTTTAGAGTTACCATTGCCATGAAGCAGTGTACTTGGTCTGCAACATTATTTAGGTAGATGGTATGTGTTTGGAAGCATAACACCACGGTACTTGGAAGCATAATAACATGGTAGTTGTATTCTTAGTTTACTTTGTAATTTTTGCTTCATTTTATTAGTACAATTCTAAGTTTAATTTATTCCCAAAGAGCCATTTTGAGGCAAGTTAATCGATTTTTTGGTCATTGGGTAGCAGTAATGTATGCATTTATATCAGGTTTTATGTATATGATTATGAAGGGATTGTTGAGCTAATAAAACAGAAGACCCATACAGACAGGCCAATCAAAACCCCCTCTATAATTCTCTGCCCCATTTTTTGATGTCTTAAACTGAGCAGTTTGCTTCTGAGGTGCCCGAAGGCAGAAAGACATTTATCACCATCTTTGATTTATCTCAGCCAGGCGACTCTGATGGTCATGTAGTTAAAGTGTCAGAGATACACCCCATCCATCTGCCTAAGTGGGTGACCGGTACACAGCTACACTAACAGCTTCTACACTAACATCTATGGACAGGGTAACAAGAGGCCGGCACAGAGGTGAGCAGACACTTTTGTCTTTTCTCAGCTACACCCTGTGTTAAAGACCAATCATCCGCTATCCAGGTGATACTACGGTGAGACTATTGTACTGACAGAGGGCAGAGATGACCCACACACTGCTTTAGTTCATCATCACAATGTGCCGGAGTGTGACGTCCTTGTCACGTCTTAGGATTTACATAAATGAAATTACATTATTAGGAGCAGACTAAAGTGTCACCTCAGCAAGTGTGAGGCCCCCATAACAAACTTTACCTTCCCGTATCATTATGCTCTTGGCTGACACTCAGACGCTTAATGAAAGATTGAAAGCTGGCAAGCACAACTCATATTGTTTCTAATTACAACAGGACCACAGCAGATGGAGCCTCCCCAAATTTACTCCTACAAGTTATTATGCAATTTGCAGCACACTCATTCAATTATCTCAAAGCACGATAAGCAAACAATACACATGGCATAAATGAGTCCAGCATTCTGTAACGTATGCAGTATATTCAAGTGATCAAAAGCATTGCAAGACAGATTGAGACAAAAATTGCTTTGTTTTCTATAACTGCATGACAGTCACTAATTAAAATGTATAAGTAAAACTTGCATATCCAACTCTTTATGCCATGCAAATAGTGTTCATGCAGCAAATCTTCAAGTCAAGTCAAGTAGCCTTCACTGTTGTTCCTCAGTAGAACTCGAATACATTTTGATGAAATGGCGTTCTTAAATCCCATAGCTCAGCACACAAGAGCAGTGCATTACACAACCACATGAAGTGCAGATACTTGACTGTGTGGGACAACTGCAGAATATTAAAAAAAAAAAAAAACAGTAGGCAACAGGCATGCAGATTAATACACAAGATAACTGTAATAATATAAAAGGATGAACATCAAATATATGGATGGGGTTCAAAGTAGAACATGGATGGAAGACCTAGTACAAACAACAGTAGCATCTTGCCACATTCCAAAGATAATTATGAATCTTGGACTGCTCAAGACCATTAAAGGTATTAGTTTATTAGTTATCTGTACCCTCTGCACTCAATTTCTTTTTAATTTCACCATCCCATTATTAAACACTTTAATCTCCTTCTTGCCAGACTCTAGGGAAAAGCCTGTCTGCGTATCTCTCTGCTTTCAAGCGAGCGATTGTAGACACTACACTAGCCCTTCACCTCTCCTCTATCAATCACTCTCCCATGATGGATGGCTGAGAAAGGAACGAGGGCAAAATCGCTTTAATTACAGGTGCAGGAGCCAAAGGCTATAGGAGAAACACCAAAAATAAACACCTAGAACATGATAGGTAAATAAAAACTGGAGCAGCACTTATGCGAAATGCCAAATTATCATAAATCAATGTTGCTGCTTTATTGAGAGTGCTTTAATACCATGTAAGCCATTTTTAATGAACTAGTAAGAGGGCCAACCTTTTTCCAATGAAAACAAGCGAAAAAGGCTAATGTTAATAACATTAATGATCCATTCCAAAGCTCTCAGTCATGAAATGCATTACACCTATCATTTTTCAATTGTGTATGCTGCAGTATCCATTTGGTAATGAACTGGAATAAGAAAACAGGGACACTATTGCTTAAATCAGTAAAGACAAACGAGTACAGTGTTCATACTGTATGAAATGCCCTAATGTATCTTTTTTTATTATAATAAATCTTCCAGATATTATTAGTGGGCATATTTCAGAGCGTTTTCTATAAAAACATTAACTCTAAGAACGTTTTCTGTCTAACAAGGTCCCTGACTGCAATTCCGGTGATGAGGGAATAGATTAATTTCACACAAAGTGAGTTTGTCCTCTCGACATACGCCCAGGAGCTCTCATACATTTCGAGCAAAAATATGATTGCGCTATGGGAACCAGAGTTTCCTAAGGACCTCAACCAAGGTGAAAATGAAGGGGAGCTTTTCTGTATAAAGCACAAGATTTCACAGGCATCAAAAGCTCCATTACAGAACTCCATCACACTCAGCACAAAAAAACGAAGACACTGGGGAGAGGGTAGAATGGCAGACATTTGTTGAGCGAGTGCCTGCAACCTTCTGCGATAAGAATAATTATCTTAAGATAATATATCTTAAGGTAATACACAGCCCACACATGACATATAGAGAGAGATGGAGAGAGAGAGTACATAATGAGATAAGAATGACAGTGGGCAAACAAGTGCAGATGTCAACATAAATAGGTGCCATCTATTCTGCTTCCGTACGTAATTGGTGCAAGAGGCAGCTGCCAGGCGATGAGCGTGTGTAAATGAAGAGAGTGAAAGGATAGACTCTGATCTAGTCTTGCTCCACCACGATGGCCACGTCTGCTAAAGAGACAACACTGTCCATTTAAGATACGAACTCTTCACACACCACTGAGACAGTTCCACTGGCTAGAGAGGGAATGCAATAAATGCAATAAGCAGAGGAAGCTGGACACAGCTTTTTATAAACGGTCTGTTTATTGAATTTCCAGGCTGTGAAGGAGCACAGTTAACAGCTTGGAGCCATGCATCACGTTCAGCCCCGCATTTCTCACAAGCTTGCTAGAACTCACTATGACCTTATGTCAAAAAATTCTGATAGAATTACTTTAAAACAAGCAAGCGATACTTGCATTAATGTATAAGGACACTGTTGAGATATGTTTCCTCTCAATATTTAATAGTGAGCTGCAGTAAGGCGTGACCACATCCATCTTCCCAAAATAATGTATCATTCTAGATGCAAATCCTCATCTGCCAGGAAATGTCAACAGTGTGGAAAGCCGAATTGAAATGCCAAGCAAACATGAACTTTCAGCTTTAAAAGAGAATGCAATCTAATCCGGAAGATATTGCCTCAGGAAAGTATGAGTTTGCGTAACTGCCCCCATTTCCCCTCCCCCCCTTGGGAAGAATAACTGTACACATCACCAAATAGCACGGAGGCCACCTCCTGATAAGCAGCCCCACCGTTCATATAGATCAGCACGGTGGCTGGGGTGTAAGAGAGCAACAGCTTCTTTCACAGACTGAGAATTATTTTCCCTGGTGGGAGGTCTCCAGAGCCGTCGTGCCCGGATTTAGACTTGCTGGTTCAGACACAATTATGACTGAATTGAATTCCTATAATTTATGTCAGTCCCAACGTTCATTTCCGTTCTCACATTTTTGCAACGATTTTATTTGACAGCTAAACTCTCATGAAAATGAGAACGATGCAAGGCCATGTGGATATTCAAAGAGAACGCTTAATTAAACCCTAATGCCTACATGAACCAATGATGAGCTGTAATCCAGCTAGTTGTGCTGCCACTAGTTGGGAACATTTGATTTAGACATACTAGTGCTCTTGAGGCTAAAAAGTTAAACAAACTTGACCTTTTTGCAAAATTAAGTAGCTTACACAATGCTCCTCAAGATACACATAATAAATTAATATGGCCTAACTACACCTTACAAATAATACAATGAATTATTCAAACTGTCCTTTACAGCTCAACCATAAAATGATCAAATGCACTATAGCTTGTATGTGTAATGTGTAATATGTATTGCAAATTAACTTTTGAGGAAGAGTACACAAAAAGGGTGGGAGATATAAGTACTGCATCATATTGTACCACTGCATTAACACTGAAAAAAGGTTTCATATTACAAATACTGATTACTTAATATTACTCAATATTTTAATATTTATACTAAGCTCATTGACAGACTATGAGGATACCAAAATAGTATCATCTTAGCCTAAAAACCAGATTTGAGTCATTCTTTTGTCTTCTAGTAAAACCAAGGCTTCGGTCAACAGCAACGGCAGTAAGACGACACTGGACCGGCTGTCAACTTTACAATAGAAAAATGTTTTCTTTTGAAGCCATTATTTGCCAAAAGAAATAAATTGCAATACGTCACAATATGACACTGCGCAATAGTGCCTATTACATTTGTATGATTAGAAAATGCTTATCTTCATGGTTGTTTTTTAAGCCTGAACGCCCTATATAATACAAAGTGTATATCTTTTGTACTGAGTATCTAATGCAAGACACCAGCTTTCACCATAGTCAGTGATTTCGGTATAATTGACTGTTCTGCCTGCATGAGGTCCTTGGGCAGGGGAAAGTACAGCTGATATTGAATTGCCCTGCTACATGAACAAGATCACAGCAACTCTGCAGACCCCCCGAAGATGTAAGGCCTAAGGCAATTTGCCTAACTTAGGCCTAATATAAAACTGCCACTGTGTGTGTGTATGTGCTTCTGATCATCTCTGCTTTTCTGTCTACAACAACAGCGTGAAGCCCCACAATAATACACATAATGAGAGGGTATCTGCAAGGTTCACTCTCATTTTCTCCATCTCCCCCCATACCCCATTTTCAGTGCATCAAAATCTCTCCCATGTTTTCTCTTTCTCTGTCTTTTTCTCCCTTTCTCTTTGCCTCTCTCCATCATTCTCTTTGTCTTTGTATTCCCCCCTCTCTCACTCCTCTCTCTCTCTCTCTCTCTCTCCCTGAGCTGTAGCAGGTAGTCATTAGGCCAGAGCAGATGGTGCAGCTGCTGATTGGTATCTGAGTGTCTCCTCACCCAACATGGCTCTGATGCATCATGGACACAATACAATCAAAAAATATCTCTCCAACAGCGACCAGTGGGAAACAACCATGTCAAATAGATCACTGTTCACGGCAAAATGCTGCAAAAACATGCGCATAAGAGTAAACGAGACACTATCAAATGAAGTGTTGTATGATATTCTCATTTAGCTCTTATGGTGGTGTACTGCAGATTGCATAATTACCATCAATTATTGTAAAATGTTGCTGCAAGAAGTCGCTCACTCCACATGCCAGTACATTAATACAATAAATATTCACATTATGCATATTACACATGCAGCCCTTTTCAGTGCATATCCATACTCGAAGCATGCTCTGTACATCGGTTTCTATTATGCATGCAACTGTCAGAAGCTCTAAATATCAAAAGTATGTGCCTCAGAGGGCTCTAGAAACATGAAACAAGGTGGTTCCACAGTCAACCTTCTGTGAAATCTGTGATTGCTTGACACAGAGCTATTAAAACGAGAAGGAACTTAATTCTCTTTAAGTATCTGGTAATGAGGACGTTCTAAAGCACGCTGACATTTGTCTGAAATCGGAGCAGCAGACATTTCGCAGAAAGCGGGGCAGTAATGGGGAGATTTTTCAGCATGAAAGGGTAGAACAGAGGGGAGTACGTGTGTCTCATCTGCAGCCTTCCTCCCTGCTCCCAATTACATTTGTTTTAATAAGACAAAAACCTCAAACCAATTTCCTACACATTATTACCTTCAGGGAAGATCTTGTTGAAAATTGAACTCGCAGCCTGCTAAAGGTTGACGGTTGGGTTGCCCTATATGGAAACAAAGCAATCATACAGTTCCAAGTCAATAAAACCGGGTTTTAGTAGGAGATTAACTGATATATCATTCAAAAAGGAGCCATACTGTAGTAATAACAGTAATTTCCACAAGGAGGAATCAGCAGGAGGAACAAATTAATTTGCTAGCATCTGCAAAGGCATAACTCCCTACAGGGGCTTAGTATTGAACTGTACAGCTGCTTCAAGATCGCAAAATCGAGTATTTTCCAAAGAATTTATGCCAGCTAAACAAAAGAATCTACTTAATGTTCAATAACCAGGTGCAACCCAGCTTGGCAGCAAGATGGCAGAAACGATGATGTCAGGGACACTCAAATAACTACTTTAGAGAAACAAATCAATGCCACATAAGAGGTCATATTATTTAATAAGCTTCTGAAGGAACAGTCTTATGGGTAATCATATCCTAGAAATCAGATTGCTTATATTGTTCAGAGTTATGTAAAACTATGAACTAAAAGCATATGACTAAAAATGTGTATCAGAACGTAACAGATTCCACAAAAGTATAAAGAACCCTAAATATAACCTATGAGAGACAAAGAAGGTTATACTGGAAGACCGGAATACTGTTCAGACAAGTTCTCTTGTGCATTCTAGATGGAGCCTTGAGGCTGTTGGCTTTGAATAAAAAGCACATGTAATCAGATGTGTGATCAAAATAAAAGCCCTGATTACCAACTTTACACTTTTCTCACCACTTCTCAGAATGACCTTTAACCTGCTCTCTGTAGAGAAGTAATGAGATTTAAAGACAGTGGTGAAAATTTGTGAGCTGGAACTGCAAAGCTTTAACATCAGTGTAAACTGCATGGAGCTAAACACTGCATCAAACAGCACAATGTATAATGCTGCTACTCAGCTCATATCGTAACATCATCAAAGAGAATATTTAAGATGTGAGAGCACAATGAAACCTGGAGATGTCAGAAATCATTACATCCATTCGGATGTAGCAGAGGGAAAATCAAAGTCTAGTTGGAAACGTACAGTTAGCTTATGGCGCACATCTATTGAAGAGTGACATTTACCATCATATTTAAAAGTGATTTTGTTGAATAGATTTCAATAAAAGGAATGCTGACCTAAGTGCTAAACGGAAAAAAAGAAAGTACAGTTAAAAGGTCCAAAAAACAGGTGATGTGAAACAACGGTATGCATCACATAAATCTTTTGAACCTGAACTAAAAAGCAGTCTAGCCAACAGTCAGCCTGCCACAAGACCATTAAAACATCATGAGAATAATAGCGAAGACTGAATGCTACTTTACTGTTCTCTATTTTCACAATTTAGAGGTGTATGATTTCACTCCTCTGTAATCTTTAGTCATGCAGCATAACTCTATTTAGCCCCGCAAAACTGCACCAGGGGATTAAATCTCTAGATCAAAATAATACATGCATGATTGGCTCAGCCATTTCAGTTTAAGCATGCACTCAAGAGAGATGAGGTCTCTGAACAGGCACAGCAACAAACTCAATAGTTTGGCAAGGAAACACAGCAGCTAAAGTTCTCTGCATTTTACAAAACGCAGACAAAAAGGCAGTCAATCATAGTGGCAAAACATGTGAAAGCCACACAAGACAGCATTCAGAACAATCATTATCAATTTTTATCGGTAATTCAGTAATCGACAGATTACTCTTATAGTTAACTGAGTAATTGCTTTGTTTTGTTTGATCCTTTAGACCTAAAACAAATCCTCACACTTTTCAAACACTTTTTACAGGCCAACCATTTGTCACAAAATCAGGGAAAATAAATACAAACTGATGTCATTTTACAGATGTCACCACTAATATAAAATAACACTAAGAGACAGAAATCAGCATACAGCTTTGAGCTCAGGACATTAAAAATTGGCATTAAAACTGTATTGGGCACTGTTTGTAATGTTGAAAATACATCATAAAACAATTCCTAGAAATAAAGAAAAAGAACATGAAACAAACTGACTACAACTAACCACCACTACAAACAGGGAAATAAAATAAAATCTCATTTGTTTGCCTCTAGTTTGATCAGTGTAGCTGATTAAGTGGAAAACACAGAGATAACAGGCTAGCTAACTTCAGCTAATTCAGATCAATTGTCCCAATAAATTGAAAAATTTGTTTCAAACACTAAAACAATGGTGAGTCATTGATAGTGAATGAAATTTATGCAACAGAGTGATTTTCCTTACTGCTAAACAGGAATTTGGCCAATATGTGTTTAGTAAATTTGCTATAATGATTAAAACACATGAAAAAAGAATTTAAAGATTTACGTTGTAAAATTACTTTAAATTGCTTTAAAAAATATCCCCAGTCGAATTTAGATTAGACTGATGTTTTAAACCAATATTTGATGATGCATGCACTGCACTCTGGAAGAGCAGAATGTTTAGCGAAAACTGAAATACTGTGTAAAAACGCTTTAATTTGACATTTTTCCTCATTTGTAAGCTTAAAGAAATAAATGTTTTTTTCTGACCCAGGTACATTCAATTTGTGCAATTTTTGCATTTTATAGGTATGTATCAGCATTGGCAGATACGTAAATCAAAAATATTGGATAACGCTGGCTTACAAATCCATTTTCGGTGCATCTCTATTTAGATGTACTATTATTGCCTCCTCTCTATTATTGTTTTTCATAGATGCTTTTGATCTTTAAACAAATTGTAGTATTTAGCCAAAACATTAAAAAATTATTTTCTTTATAGCAAACATTCTCCAACATGCAAATTATCTGTGTGGGAAAAGGAATTCTTCAGTTAAAGTCAGTGTTTGTGATTCCACAGTAAGACAGAGACTAAACAAGAGTGGCCTTCATAGAGGGGCAGCAAGGTACACAATAATGCTGAACAAAAGAAACAGCACTCATCTCACACTAACAAAAAAGCACCTGGACAATCCCTAAGAATTTAGGAGTTATGTTATACGGACATTACAGTGTAACCTTTTTTGGACAACACCAGTCATTTTAAGTCTGGTATAAAATAAAACTGCATTTCACAGCAGGATCATCAAACCAGCCTTCAAACACAGGGATGTTTTGTTGCCTTGGAACCCGGACAACTTATCGAATGAACCATGAATTCTGTTCCGTATCCAAGAACTCTCGAGTAGACAGTCTGTTTATCTGTACATGAGCTGAAACTGAAATGTAATCAAGTGATGCAGCAAGACAGTGAACCACAATAGAATAGCAAATTCACACCACAGTGGCTGAAAGGAAATTTAAATGTTTTGAAGAGGCCTAGTCTAAATCTGAAGTTAGTCGAGCTGCTGTGGCAGGACTTTAGACAAGCACTTCATGCTCGAAAGCCTACCACCAAATGTGAATTAAAGTAGTTCTGTGAAGGAGAGTTAAGTCACTTGCTTTTGCTCTGTCCGGCTGGCTATCTGCTCTGCTCTTTCTGTCGATTTCTGCCTCTTTATATATTTTTGGCTAGTTCTATGTCCCTTTTTGCTTAACCGTAAATGTTCAATTGTGCCCCTTGTCCTGGTTTTCAAAAGATTATTTATCAAAACAGCATTTTGATAAACAGCACAACAACAAGTTTTGTGGCACAGCAAATGAAGATGCCCCTACGCCACTCCCCTGAGCAGAGCACCTGCTGCTCAAACTGCTACAAACTCTTGCAGAGAATCGCTGTGCTGGAGTGTTCTCACCATACAGACCGAGGACAAGCCAAAGCAAGCTGGAGCAAAACTGAAATCAAATTCGCACAAGCAACGTTGTGCTGCTTTAACATCTTTATCACCAGCTCAGAAAGCCAACGCTAATGCTAAAAAGGTCCATGTAGCTAGCGCTGCTATATACATGAGAAGCACTGTGACAGCCGGTGCCTCTGATAAACTGATTTGAACCATTAATGAAGCTTGAGAGCCACAACAGCAGTGTGTCAAAATCGGCTGAGGTGACCAGTGTTGCCAACTATTTTCAATGGAAAGTAGCTAAAGTCTGCTCGAAAAGTCGCCAAATGTCGCTAGATGACGTCA
>JBBPCZ010000002.1:16860130-16871479 GCA_037974445.1 Brycinus macrolepidotus | reverse complement strand
CGCACCCCGAGCGCAAAAAAGCAACAAACTTTCATATTTTATATATATATATATATATATATATATATATATATATATATATAAAAGCTCCTTAAGGTGATACAGGTTTGTTGTGTTCTATGTAAAAGTAACCACTGCTTAACATTTTACATTTGGGAACAATAATGGTCATCCTGTGAAGAGTTCTTTTACAGGTTTTTATTTAACGACAGCGCAGCCGTGAACCTTCCTTATATACAGTTATACAGAACAGTATACAACATTATTGCCCCTCATGTGGGGAAGCTGGGGCTCAATAACAGATTCAGGTAAGAATGCTTTGGGCTAAACTAATCCCTGTAATCTCACAGTTTCCAAACTAGGTTACCTATAATGACGTTATGCCAAAATCTGCTCTTGATTTCTTTCCATTAGCCAGCTGCAAAATTACAGGGGTGTATCATCACAAACAGCACTACCACATCTTCACCCCAGTCACCAACACCTGAGCAAGACAGTCTTACTAAAATTGCTGTAGGTATGTATTTAAATATCAAGCTTTTCCAAACAGCTAAAGCCAGGTTCCTGGAGAGCGTTGTTGCATAATTTTTCATGTGTGTATATAAGTGATGAATAAGTGCCATATTCATAACATCAAGCACATGGCAAACCTGTACTCTAATAGTAAGGTATTTAGGCTTCTCTATGTACTCTGGCCTCATCTGATATTCACATGTTTATGAGAAACTAGTGACAACAGTTAATTTGATATATTCGATATATTAGTAGGGACTGATTTTATGAAGGCAAAGTCTCTTACATATGCATCATGGCAATGCATATGCAAGTCACACATATGCATCACACGCTCTGCTACGCATGAGCAAATTTTGACTCGCAGCTTCCAAAACCTGCTGTTTGCCAGAATCGCTAAAGTTAGAGGTCTAAGAGAGTTTTTCTTGTGTTTTGAACAAGAATTGTATCCCTTTCTGCAGGCCTCCTAGTGGCCATTCTGCTGGCATAATGGGAATTGACTCCTCGGATATTATAATAATTCAATCAAATATTTTCAAATTTGATAATTGAAGTATATTTTTTTAATGAAAAATCTTAAGTTCATTTGAAGATTTTTCATAAATCTTAAATCTTTCACTGAGCTGAACTGAGGGACTGAACCATGTGAAACTGTGTTTTATGGCTATTGTGAAGAAGTTTTAATTTATACTAGATAACACTATTCATTGAATTCCTTGAGTATATTCAGTGCAAGTGAGCCAAGACACTAAAAAAAAAAAAAACATGTTCTGCTGTCATGGTAGAGTTGTTGCTTAGTGACTTTTGGTTTCTCGGCTACAGTATTAATGCAGATTTATTTCTGAGCGACATAACTCTCCCTCCAGGTACTGATGCTTAAAATGTCTGAAGGGGTGCAGAACTGTAAAATGTTTACACTAATCACATCACTCTGGTTGTGGCTGCATTTAACATAATTTGAGGCATTCTGTTATCACAGGTCTTTGAGATGTGTGTGAAAACTCATACCATGATGATCTATGTGGCATATAGTTACATAAATACATGTGGTATATATACATAAATACATAAATATACATAGTGGTAAGAGTATGAGAGTCATTGAGAGACTCCAAGAAGTACAAAAATGTCCTTGGGTGTAACTCCAGCATGCATGAGACTCCTGTGTAGCTTGACTTTAAAAAGCTTTGACACCCCCTTTCATCAGTGAAGAGCCACTTGGAAAAAAAGCCATTCCAAACACATGCAGCGCATCAGTATAACACTGTTTCATCACAATGACATTTCCACACATCTTTGTTTCCATAATCTAAGTCAAAATGTTTTATAAGTGCTTTTCCCCATGCTATGAAAATGAAGTTTCCCAAAAAGTCAGCAGTACCATGTCTCTTTTTGTGTCAGAACCATTTTTGAAATTCATGGCACTTTTCTAGGAAGGATATGAATGAGAATGAGTCTTTAAAAGGACCCTTCTACTGTCTACTATTTTAATTCAAATGACACTTTTTTGTGTTCATACTACTGTGCTTACAATTATCTACCGGATTGCCAACAGCAAAATAATCCTGCTGCACCAATTTACCCAGCTTTTATAACTGAAAGAGACCCGCTTGCCCTCCTACCAGAAGAGCAGTTATGCAACATGGTAGTCACAAACTTCTTATTCACAGATTCTGCCCCAGCGTGAGGCGAACTGATGAACAGCTCTCATGAACCAATTGTAACAGTTCTTATGGCAGGAAAAAGGAACAAGCCTGTTTTTTAAAGCAGTTTCTGTATGCACACAAAGAATGAAATCAATGACACAAATTCTTATTTTATTCAGTTCAGCTTTTTGCCACATTTACAAAAGAACTGCTTACTGCTTTGTGGCAAAGGTGGCCTATAAGAAAAATGTGGGGCTATAATTCACTCTCCAGTAAATTAATTAGGTCCGTGCTCAACTTTGTCATGGCATAACACAGTATATTGAAATTCTGCTGGCAGAAATAAAGACTGAAGCCTCTCACTCACAGAAATGACAGACCTTCTGCAAAGACTGCTTGACTTTCACAACCACAGATAACTAGTAGCATTACGTGAGATTAAAGACGAGCTCACCAGAAAACAGCTGATACAAAGCCACATTCATATTTAATGAAGTTTTGACATCTGCTTATGTATCCACTGCTAGTTTGGCCCAGTCTCAGTGGGGAGATTAAAATGATGGGAAGCCCCAGAGAGACTCATGCTCACAGCTGCTGCCAGGCATGTGGATCAGCCTCCATGCTGAGAAGTCCTCCACAGAGAACTAAGAGACGAAGACATGTACCGTATTCACACTCTCATGCCCGTATGCTAATCAGACCACCAAAGCAGGAGAAGTCACCCACCATCAGTCTTGACCATCTTGTCTTGGTCTACACTTTTTTTTTTTTTTTTTACAAGAACACTGCTTGAATAGCAAAATGGCTGAAACTCAATTTTGACAGCTTTTACTGCACCAAACTATCTGACTTCTATAACTATCTGAGGAGAAAATCGATGTGCAAACGTTTCCAGTGTACTGGAATAAGTCTGTAGTGCATTCAGCTTAATTCAGCTTTCAAAGGCCTTGTACAGCATCCTACTGCGGTGCTGCAGTTGGTGTCTCTTTCAAGTAAATGCTGCTGTGAGGGTGAGGCAATTTTGGAGTAATGGCTAAAGATACAAGTAAGACAGAGGAACAGGATGGGTGGAATGAGTTATAAGACAGGTTTCCATTGAAGTTTTGCACAAAATTGCACTTCTGCAAAAAAAAAGTTGAGAGAACCGTGTTCTGTATATCCATTGAGGGATATTATGCAATTAAAGCTGGGTTTTCTCCTCTCACAACAGTAATTCCATTTAAAGATGTTGACTGATCTGCAAGATCTTATCAATTTAGGCACAGTGATTTTGATCACTTCCACCACAGTAGCATAGTGTGTAATTGAAGCCAACAAGGGAAAGCAGTAACAGAAAAACAACCTCCCTTATGCCTGGCAGTGGCCACATATCAAGGATTTCTGGGAAGTCATGGTCCACAGCAATATTACAAAGGTCCTGTAAATCCAAAACTGAAATAGTTCTAAAAATCAAAAACAGCATAGATTCCTTTATCTTTATAACCTATTGTAAAAACATCATCTTGTCATTCAAAATACGCTATTTTTTTTTATTGTCGTGTCTCTGTGTCATGTGACTTAAAAGTAAAAATGTGTTTCAGTTTTGCGAAATATTGTTTGAAAACCACTTAATACAAACATATACAGGTTTCCATTAATCTTTTTTTAGTTTGGAATTTCAAATTGTGCATAAGCTAATGACCTGATGCATCAAATAATTGTCAAGGCACAATCAATATATGATGTATTGACTTCTATGGAGCAAAAACAGGGATGCTGAAGTGCTGAAATGTGATGGAATCAGAACAATGGTCCATTATTAAGCATGGTATAACTCAGTGATTTAGGTTTAATACTGTTTGTTTGCCGTATTCTTCTGAGGAATCCTCTTTTGAAAATCAACATGCATGTCACAGTAATTGCCATTTAATTTTCCTTAGCTCTGAAAAAAGGCTGCTACATGCACACTGTACAGCACATTGTGTAACCAGCGATCAAACTCAGTGCGTCCTAAGATGAACAGAAAGACAGTACTCTCTACTGACCTTGATTCTCCACTCTCCTTCCTACTGGAAAAGATGGTGAAAAACGCATTACCATTCGCATCGAGTCAGCGATGGCCAAAGTACAAAAGCCCAGCACTGCGCACTGGCTCTCGGCATCGCACACATGTGGCAAAAAACTGCATTCTTATCTCCTTACCTATTTAATGCGTACTGCATTCCAGTTATAATTCATTATTCAACGCGAGACTACGAGGCGAGCACAATTACCAAGATATTTTTGCCATTTGCTTCAGCAGTTTTGTCTCAATTAATAGCTCAAGCTTTTGAAGCTCTGAAACCTAAAAGATGAGATGCTTTTATCTCAGCTGTATTAGTTTTGCACAAACTTTCTTCTTTATCCTTTTTTATTTTTTGCAGGATGATCATTTCATGTCAAGCCTATTTGTTTGTATGAAGATGGAACAGTAAAAAGCAGCAGATGTTGATTTTTTTTTTTTGGGTAAAAAACTTCAGTTAAAACTGAAATGTTTGAGACTCCACCACCTCACCCTACAGGGTTTCTGCATATGATTCTTTTATATGAATCTGTAACCTTGTGAAGACCAGTGGTCACACCGCTTTGAAATGATAGACAGCAAAGGCCTGCTAGAAGTTAAATAAAGATTGTGAGATTCATTTTTAAGGGTCCAGACCACCTTTTCAGTCCATCTTTTCAAGATGCTGGTTATTTCATCAACACAAATGCCAAGGAGCACTGATTCTGTATTATGAATTATACTGGTCTGTTTGCACTGGGTCGCAAGCCTCAAAGTGGTCCTAAACCTTACCATATTTGTTTACCTCCATTCAGTCCCCACTTACTTTATTGGTAGATTACTAATTTGCAGAAGAGCCTTGTTTCAAAAGTAAGATGTCTTAGAAGAATATGATGGATTGGCCAAATTATATGAGAGAGAGAGAGAGACAGAGAGAGAGACAGCGAGACAGAGAGGGAGAGACAGAGACAGAGAGACAGAGAGGGAGAGACAGAGAGGGAGAGACAGAGAGGGAGAGAGAGACAGAGAGCGAGCGAGCACCAGAGGGGATTTATATGCAGCAGAGACACTGTGTATTTGTGTGTGTAACCCATTTCTCAGCGTCAGCCTCGAGGACACCAACAAAGGACAACTTCCTCTGTCCCCACAAAGACACATACACACCCACTTCACTCCTTCTATATCTTCCTCCATCCATTGTTCCATACCTTCAGACCTGCCCCCTCGCACAATACTCTCACCTCTTTCCCCGGTATCACTCATTGCTCTTACTCTCTGGGAGCACATGCCACTGAAATGAGTGCATTAATATTGTGTATTTGTTTTAGCGTTATATGCTCTTCTTTTATTGCATTCATTCAATCTTCCTGATACAGTCCTGACGAGATGGAGGTAAACAGACCGCACTGTGTGCTTTATGGTGCTACCTGGAGTGAACTTCATCTTGGCTGCTATTGGAAAATCAAAATGTTATTTTAAGGGGCAAGTTCTGACCTCAATGACTGAAAATCATTTGATATACTTTCTGAAAATGACAACCTTACAGAAGAAAGAAAGGATGTTTCTACTGGCTCATTCATCATGACATTTTCACTCAATATGACAGGCAGCTTCTAAATTACATAAAAATAAAATTAAATAACATTTAAAAATGACAAAAACAGAGATAAAAGGTTCTGTTCTGACAGTGACTACACGTGATGTATTATTGCAGCCCAAAAACCTTATCTACAGATAATTCATTCATGCTGCCAGGTGAAGCGCTGCAAAGCGCTGTCGGCTGTTTCATTAGTGCGATAGTGAAATTCAGTCACATTGATTTATTAATTTACGAGTCTCTTCATACTGATTCATTATATTGATTATTTTTAGTGTCATTTCTGTCACATACTTGCATAGAGGACAAAAATGTTGAACATGTGGCCCTTTGCCCCTGGTTATTTCCGATGCTGGAGGCAGGTCCAGGTGCTGCTGTAACTCTATGATCGATCTCTCCCACTCACTCTCTCTCTTTCTGTCTCTCTCTGGCTTTGTCTCCTCTATGATCCAATTGCCCTTTCTAGAAACACTGGATATCCAGCGTGTCTGAAAGCTGTTGAAATGGTTCTGTAACCCTGTGCAGATCAGAGAAAGTGAACAGAGCTCATGCGTTTCATCATAAGCTGCACCACTGGGTAACGTGTGTGTGTGTGTGTGTGTGTGTGTGTGTTCAGGTCTGTGAAGATCTGCGTGTGTGAAAGCACTGAGGAAAAAGAAAGAAAGTGTGCATGGGGTGGGGTGGGGACATGAGAGAAGAGAAACATGTTGGCCCTGCGGCAAGGACCTCTAATATAGACCAGCCATCTGCTGCTGTACTGCTGCCCCTTCTGACACTGTGCCCAGTCAGAACAGCACCAGTGTACAATATATTAGAACACCCAAACAACACAGCACACTGAACAACCTCAACTAAGGGTGGGAGATATGACATCCCTTCATCACATCCCTTCATCACATCCATTCATCACAGCATGTCACTATAAGATTTTTTTTATACCAACCACACTTAAACCCTAATCAGTTGCACTAAAAAGAACTTTAGATGATGTTTACAGATGACGCATCTGTCTAATGGCGTTTGTCCACTGGGCATTGCAATATGGCGTGATTACAAATTCACAGACACACAGTTTGTGATCATTTCCACTGCCAAGTAACTGTGCTGTACCTGAGTGCCCTTGTTCGATTTGGTTGCTCTCCTTGTCAGGATACCAAGCCTGAGTGCACGGGTGAATCTAGAAATAGTGCAGACCATTGATTGCTCAAATTGTCAGGCATCACTCAAAGAATCTCCTTTTTTAAAAAACACAAGCTACCCAGAAACACTGTCTGGGACACATAAACTTAATGCAGAGTAAAAGATTCATAGCAGCTTAAAGCTCCTCCACTGTTGCTACTCTTTGCACTTACTGTTAACACTAGCGCCTCCAAAGAACCCCACCTACTTCATGGTTCTGTTGTCTAAAGGGGAAACAAATCCAGCTAGATTCTGTATTCTGTTTGATTCATCAAATTTAGAACAGCTCGTTTCTCCATGTTTAAAAAAAACAACATGTTTAAAATGACATGGAATAAAATCTTGTTACACTAACTTTAAATGTTATGAACATTTTTTCCTGTCCTGTGACATTACTATTTTGGAGATTCTATTTGATTATACTCATTCATTCTATTTTGCATGAAGAATAATTGAGATCAGAGTTTGTTCTGCTGAAATGGTTGTAGTGACGTGTGGAGTGGAACATGTGAAACACTATAATAAATCTTAAAAAAAACAAAAAAAAACAAAAAAAAAAAACACTGTACTCATAGGTTGACAGTTTTTTAATGATGCACTTGTGGTGCAGTGTCCATCAAACCCCACAGAGGCAAAAAAAAATAAAAATTCATAAAATTATTTCAAACATGATATGTTCTGCCAAATCACCCAACATATGCCATAACAATAAACTAAATCAGCTGCAGTCCCCTTGACACCAAGATCATTATTTTAATCATTTTCAACATTTCACATACTGCAGGGCTCTGCAACACAGTACTGTGTATCAAAAATTTCTTGAAGTATTGTGATTGTGATGTATTTTTTTCCATACTGCTCACAAAGAACAAAGCCAACTGCAGTAATCTTGACATACAACATAAAATCAATAGGCAAACATTCTAAATAAGAACATGTAAGCTCTTAATAATAAAGGCTCCCAGTGGTTGCTGCTTTGAGTGCACAGTTTTGAAAAAAAAGAGGTCTAAAACGTCTACATTATGTGAATGATCTTTAAACTTTAAAAAGGTTCTTCAAACTCAAACATCTCGTTTATAAGACTGGGGCTTCAAAGAACCATGTACTGAAAGGTTTGTTAGAGAACTAAAAGTGCTTCTTCTATGGCATCACTCCAAAGAACACATTTTGACATCATTATTTTAAGAGTGTAGGGTGGATCATTCCAACTCATCAACAGCTTGAGTGTGTCCAGTGAGAGGTTTGGTAAACAGAAATGAGTGCCTTGTTGAAGCTCCAAGTGTATGATGGCATGCACTGTGTTGATCATGTTTTCTTTTTGCTCTTGATTGATAAAGCCTGCTTCTATGAGCAGATGGCCAAACCAACTGCTCTGCAAAAGCCTAGAGGTGTTGGAACATGGCTCAGAATTTGGGGCACATAATGGGGCTAGGCCAAGGGACGAGCGACGATATGTATCTTTCATGTCTGAAAGATGTTGCCACTTCAATTAGTCATTCATTTGTATTCGTAAATTTGTGCGTGTGTGCATTTTAGTGCTGTTTCTATTATATTATAGAACTATAATTTATTAGAATGCTCTACCAATGATTTTAACAATTCATCAAGTAATTCCTCTTTTTAGTCCAAAAGGGTGAGTATCCTACTTAGTTTGGTAGGTCCCCTCCTCATACACGCTCACTGAACCTGTTAATTAACAGGTGAACTGAACCAGATGTGTTTGAGCAGGGAAATCACCAAATTGGGCTGGACACTGGTCCTCCAGGATCAGAGCTGGTGACTGCTTTAGAAGCTACTGTTAACAATGCCTCTATTTACAAAATGTTTTATCATAAACCAGAGGGAACATTAAATAAAGATTTATTTCATTTTAAAGGTCGGTGCCAACTCTTTAATATGGAATCACCAAGGGACAGAAATCAGCAAAACCAGGACTGAAGTTAAAACGGGCACTGAAATTGTAATAGGGATTGTAATTATAACGTTGAAAATACATAAAAATAACAATTCTTTAAAATAAAGCACAGGACACATAAGTAATCTGACTAACAACTAACCATGTCCGATATTAAAGTCTTAATGAATAATGTGATAAATGTGACCAATGCAAAGCCCAAATAGGCTATTAAAGAAATCACCGTCATACATGTGTAGCTAAAGCTGGAGGTTCCACACCAGCCTATAATTTCCTCCAGGCAGCAACTGTTTTGCTAGCCAGCCCATTCTTTAAACGACTGAGGCACAAGAAATTAGGAGACAACCAAAATTTACACAAAGGGACATAGCAAAATACAAGTTCATTTGTTTGGCTGTTTCTACCTCCGTCACCCATTGGTCAGTGTAGCTGAGGGTCTGAGAATAAAGTGGAAAACAGTAGCTGTCTGCTTTACTTAATTGATCAAATGTCCCTATAAATCAATGAAAATGATCACTGGTTAAATTTGCCATCAAAAGTGACTGAATGCTCGCCTAAGTTTTTTCGCACGCAGTTGAAAATGACTTCGGTTATGTGTTCAGTAAACCATCTAAAATAAAGATGACAACACATGGCTAAACAAAGAATGTAAAACTATTTGAACTTACTTTGTTTTTACAGCTGTCTAGGTGAGCAGAAATCCTGCCAAACTTGCCTCTATATCTAATCTAATTGTTCTTTCTAAGTAAAAGGCAAGTTTTAGTTTTATTAGCTACCCCCTTTTGGTGGATGGTCAGATTGCCAAGCACACCTCTAAAATGACATGATTATACCACTTCTATCATAAAACTAAAAAGCAATCAAGCTGAGCCACTGAGAAATCTATCTGACTTTTTAATTGAATATTCGGTTACAATCGTGATAGCTCTAGTGCACATGGACGCATAAAAGCGAGCACGCACACACACGCATCCGCACAGGCGTGCACACACAGTGAACAAGAATGGCATGGAGACAGATTTTTTAGTGAGAAGCTATGACTGTAATCTGAATAATAACTTGTGTGTGAGTGTGTGACAGCAGGAAACCGTATGGCAGAGAGTCCAAACTGTGATCAGTAAATTGTAATGATGGTGTGTGTGCACGCCTGTGTGTGAATGCAGAGTGAAGGAGAGAGCGGCGAGGGCAGAGAGCAAGCAGGAAAAAGCCAGATGGGAATGCTTTTTTCATTACATTCCAAGAGCTAACATTCTCCCTTCCAGAGCTCGTCATCACAAACCTGCTACTGCCTCAGCACTGACGCCTTTAAAACTCATTCATCCTCTTTATCAAGAGAAACACCTCCAGCTCACACTGTAACAGTGAAAATGGATTTTAGCTTTATTTTGAGAGGCAGAATCTTAAGCAGTGATTTATGCTCCACACTGTCAGAGGTCCACAGTCCAGTTCCTGCTCCTGTATGCAAAGAGCAAAAGACCAGAGAAACGAATGAAGGCCAAGGATAATATGAACACAAAAGCAATATTCATAAATTCCACTAATGCCTTTATGAACTGCCAAAGAGCTCCTTTTCCTGAGCTCCAGCAATAGAGTACACAGCAGGCAGTGAGAAAGAGTCTTAGCAGCAGAATTTCAGTGACCTTTTTCAATGCATTATCACAGCAACTTCAATTTGTCAAACAAGCAGAAAGCAGAGCGCCCCTGAATTCGTTACAACGGCTCATGTCAAAGTGACACGTTCTCCTTGAAAAACTCATCTGGCACTGCCGCATAAAAACAGAGTAGTGCTTGTACAAGAACAAAATGAACCTGTGATCATTTGCCCTAAAGCTATCAGAAACAATTTCCCCTAAAGGTAGAACAGAGCAGTAATGAGTGATTTGGATATGATGTTATTCATCTAAGTTCCTAGTCCTGCTGCATCCTGTTTTAGCATACCGGCGCCAATAGGCGTCGTTGAAATTTGAAAGAACATTTTAAGCAGCCCGAGACAAAAGGGAAAAGCAGTTTCTTTTTGAATTGACATTGACAGATTTAAAAGCACTGCAGAGGGATTACTGAACTCATTCCTTGCTAACATTACCTTCTCAGTTGTGTTTACACACACACACACATACACACACATACACATACACACACACATACACACACACATACACACACATACACACACACATACACACACACATACACACACACATACACACACACACACACACCCCACCTGAGAACTGAAGAGTGCCTCAGAGAGATTACACACAGAGATTTTTTGTGAGTTGCAGGTGAGACATCTGAAATAATTTACTGTAGTCTGTGTAAATAAATAAAAAAAATAATAATAAAAAAAATAATAATAATTCAATTGACTTTTACTGCCACTATGTATTGATCTATCTAAATAAGTATATCAACTGGTGGTGTTAGGCTTGAGGCCTCAGGACTGATGAACTGCTGATTATTCTGTGCTTCGCCATTCAGT
>JBBPCZ010000002.1:16801648-16848590 GCA_037974445.1 Brycinus macrolepidotus | reverse complement strand
CCCCCCCCCCCCCCCCCCCCCCCCCCCCCCCCCCCCCCCCCCCCCCCCCCCCCCCCCCCCCCCCCCCCCCCCCCTTGTGTGCTCTTTTAGGCAGATTCATTACAGCACTGTTTGTTTGAAATGTCTTGTTTGTCCTAATACCAGAGATAATATGAAGCTATTGTCTGATTTATTCATTTCACTTGCATATTCTCTGACCGCCGCTATGTTGACGGATGACTAATGGTGTCCGGGCTGCATATCGTTTCAGATTTATACTCCAGAGAAACAAGAAGTCAAGTGCTTCAAGTGTAAAATCAAACTGATAAAAACCACCACAAAACACAAAGATTTTTTTCCATAACCTTTTCTGCATCTTTACAGAGAATAACAATAATCCTAGAGAGACGTTATTGTATTCAGACTATTTAAAATGACATGTATCATTTGGTTCAGTACCAGCCATAATTTAACACTGAAGATTCTTCTGTGAATGTAACACAGCAAAGTCATGCCATACTGAAAGACTGCGCTTAATGTTTACAACATCAATTCTGAGGAGTTTTTATTAGGTTAATTCAATTAAACAAGTCACTGCCATGTGGAGAGTGAATGAACCGCAGGAGTCAGCATTTTTAGAAACGAAATGTCAGACTGTACCTCAAATATCTGCCACACTCTCCACTCCATGACCCCCATCCTCTACTGATCTGTGGAGACAGAGGTTAGAGGTTGTTAGAAAGTGCTTGAGACAATGACAAGCAGTCATAAAAAGCAGAGGATATAACAGATCAGAGAGGGAAAGGCAGAGAGAGAGAGAGAGAGAGAGAGAGAGAGAGAGAGAGAAGGTAGGCAACAGAGAGTAAGACAAATCACTGAGAGAAAAGATGACAAAGAGAAAGATGAATGGAGGATGAATGACTGCATTCTTTTATGAGTCTGTCAGAGTCTGTGACTGGAACAATTGATTGTTAGGCTTGGTTTGTTTGGAAGGCCCACTGTGACCTGTCTAGCCGAAGCCACAGCGCAGATATTGATGGAGTCTGGTCCAAGAAGTACGGATGCACTGTCTCCAAGTACGCAGACCAATAGTTGAAAGGAGCTCTTCATGGCCTGTCTGTTATCATCTATGTGCTTAGCGTTTTCCCCTAGTCTTCTCCTTGATCCTTGTAGTGGGCGCTATCCATCTGGTTTACCTGTCAAATTCCTAGGGTTTTGTCTTAACCTTTCTAACTATATGCAGTCAGTACAACACACACTATTGTTTAGCTCAGTGGCTGAGTCAGGGATGAAATGCAGAAGACCCTTGATCACCTCCTCGCCATGTAGTCAGCTGCAGTCTGAGGTAGTTTGAGGCAGCGGCAATAAAAGTGATGAGTGATAGAAAGAGAATGGTCAGGCTCTTGGGATTAACTTTTAGCCTGACATGGACAACAAACAGCTTGCTGCACCTCTGTTTCCTCATACATTGCTTTATTCAGTCAGTTGCATAAAAAAAGGGGGCCTGGTCCTTGTAACATTGGAACAAGCCAAAGACCAGCTGATACTGACGGTTTGAATTACTTGTAATATTTACCTAATTCCAGCATTCTCTGATGGTAGCAGGTATATGGGACACATGGATGAGACAAATGACTTGATTTGGACAAAATTTAGCACCATTTTTGCCAGTCCCAGAAAAGCCATAGCATTATAATAATCCTAATATAAATCATTATATTAATTCAATATAATTATAATTCATTATAATAGAAACTTATCTAGTTATACAGAATTATATAAATACACCTACATCATACCTTCTCTTGATCATAAGATAAAATGCTGTGCAATCTCCTCCGAGCACTGTCATATAGTACAGAACTCCATACACAAGCATTTAGTACTTTATTAATGTGTTTAGAAAACAGCCTACGCAGCTATGACTGAAGTGGGAGGAAAAATTAGGAATAACGCTGCCAAGACAGAATAATAGGAGTAGTGGGAGATTCTAATCAATTTAACATAAGGAAATGGATTATTAGTCATCAAGAGAGATCAGATGAGAGTGCTTTATACCCATTTTTCACCATGGCTCACAATCACTTTTTTGACTGGAGAGCAAATGATAGGCACCACTGAGTCTGAAATTGTATCCAAAAGTTGGGCTACATTAGTGTGTTATTCATGTCCCCATCTTCCATTAAGTCAAATTCGGGTAATCCTGGGCTTCTTCCTTCTCTTTGCTTCCATGTTTCAATGCCAACATCACACATTCCGCTTCCCGCCAATGTAAATGTCAAACTTA
This sequence comes from Brycinus macrolepidotus, assembly GCA_037974445.1. Classification (NCBI taxonomy): domain Eukaryota; kingdom Metazoa; phylum Chordata; class Actinopteri; order Characiformes; family Alestidae; genus Brycinus; species Brycinus macrolepidotus. The sequence continues at coordinate 16,846,324 of JBBPCZ010000002.1, read as the reverse complement.
TTGATGCGTGCTATTTCATGAGAAATTAGAATGCTGCAGCCCTTGTCGCATAAAGGTCAGATGAAGTCTTTCCTAATGAAACCATTTTTGACCTGATTATTATGTCTGTACACCCAACAGTGCTGACACAAACATTACACTAATAATGAGGCATTTTTTCCCGTTTTCTGTACGCAAGTAAATAAATAAATAAAAATAAATAAATAGTGCATGTGAATAACATGCATCAATGATTGTGGGTGTACAATATTTATATGTCATATAATAATTTACTCGAATGTCTCCTCGACTGTCTGCACTCATTCAGCAGGCTGATATTTGAATTATCAGTTCAGTGCACTCATTTGTAAATAAGCTGTCTTATGGAATGATGAATGTGCACAGCTCTCGAGGCCTCCACCAAAAAGGCTTAGTGTTAATGGAATCACGTTTTGGAAAACTGAAGTGGAATTCCACTTTATTCTCATTTCACAAGCTACTCAGCTGCTGCGGCAATGACAGTAAACAATGCTATTAACCACTACTCACGCCATGATGTATTCATTTTTGTTAAAACTTTGCCAAGAGCAACAGTTATTGCCGAGATATTAATTGCTCCTGACAGCTGATGACTACTGGCATGGAACTGCAGGGTAATTAAAGAGGTAGATTCATCATATTTATTGTTCTGGCAGTGGCAGGGTGACGGGTCTGGGAGAGGAGCTCCCAACCGAGATGAAACTGATCCTAACCACCCTGAGAAGAACACAGTGACTTAAACGTAACCACTTTGTTCCACCACACATGGTCTATCTGCAGGAAAAACACAGTAACACAATGCAAATAGGTATCGGCAGGCAATGCATTCAAATGCAGGGTCCCACTCTCATAAATATTAAACAGAGGACATAATCTGTTGAGATGGAATGGAGGACAAATAGGCTACACAAGACATCCTTGAGGACCAAAGCATCATATTCTTTTTTTCACTTAAGTGAAAACGTCAGCACAGACAGTGACAGTTCAGCATGATGGACATGTTTCATGAATAGTGAAGGGTTTATTCTACACACATGATTTAACTAATGCCTTCTCATTTCACCTCCTGGCTGCTCAGATGTATATTAAGTAGGGATGTACCAATATGGGAACTGTGGGCCGATGTCAATATTTTTTATGTATCAATATTCTTCATCACATCTGCCAATGCCAATGTTGATACATAAAATATGTAAATTGATACAATCAGATTAGCATTACAGAGAAATATAACATGTATTTCCTGTTAGTTTGCAGGTACATTGAAGTACATAAGATGCTCCCATTGTACCGAAGTAACGTAAAATTCCTTACAATTATGCTCTTCTAAAGAACAATATACACGTCAAGCAATTTCAGTTTAAAATATCGACAAAATCTACCGGATGCCAATATTTTTCAAGAAGACATTTGTTGAAAGCAATATTATTGTGATACTGTGCATCATGCACATTTGATGCAATATCAATGTGAGGAAACCGTAATATTAAAGAGGAAGAGTGACATTTGGTCGTATGTGTGATAGAGGTTTGAAAAACTTGTGATTTTTACTGTGAAAGCCACTTCAGAGAACATAGCAAAGGAAAACCATATCAGTGATGTTTTGGGCATTTCAAACAATGAGAGGAGTCCAAAGAATCAAAGCAGGATCACAATGAGAACAGTGTGTACATTACTTCAGACTCACAAACAGTCTATCCACAACCATTAACTAACACAACCATGTCAGTCTCTCTCTCTCTCTCTCTCGGTTCTGAGACAAATATATTGCAATGTTATCAAGCAAGCAATTTTTCCAACAGTGAAAGCATATCTGTTGATCGTGTTCACAGAAATAATGAGCTCAAGACCACATTTGATTTTTTAAGAAGTCCCAATTTAAAATCCTTCTGGAAATCTTTTGAACATCGTAACACATCATAACGGGGGGGTTGGTTTGGTCTTTCAGTGGTGTGTGTTAAAGATTGGCTTTAGTTTGCATACATTTAACAACACAAGTCAGCATATTGACTGACTCTTTTTAACACAAAGCAGTGATGGTTAATTCATAGTAGTTGAGGGGGTGTAGCCATGTCAGGCAGAGCAAATATAGCCATGCCACCACTAAGTTGTAACAGTTCACTCTGGGAGATGTAGGAGTCAAGCTTTACAGGTTATGGACTAAAACCATTCAGTATCTCTAGAACTACACTGCAAAAATTTCCTTTGAATGTTTATTTAAAGGATAATGTATTTGGCAGCATTACTGGCCCCTTTTAACAAATTCGAAATTAGCACAAGCTACACCAATATATCCAGTATGTGAGTGTCAGTCTTATGTTTTTGTTCTTCCAGACCTACTGGTATCAACATTTCTAAAACAAACACAGCCTGAAATTTTGCATGCATAATTAGCCTGACCATTTAATTTCTTTCAAATGCACATCATTTTTCTGGTCAGGCAGAGGCAGCACACTGCTGAGACATTACAGCATTAATGCAAAAGTTAGTCATTTCACCTCATCCAGATTTATATTAAATCTAACCACTAAAGAAAAAGAATCGGTCGTAATTATGTCGCACCAGCATGTCATGGTACTTCCAACAACACAGTAAATCCATTCTAAACATTTTTCATTATTGTTGCTGTTAAAGTGTAGTGCTGAGAAGAAACTCTCCACCTCAAGAAGGATCTGCCAGTTCAGCACCATGGACAGCTCTCCAGCTCTCCAGTACCTCAGACAACCCATCACCATGGAGACCTCTCCAACAGCAAGGCTGGTAGCACACCTGGGCCTCGGTTCCCACAAACACAGATGGAGCCACTTCAGCCAGTCAAGAGATATTCAGAGGACATTCGGCTACTTTTCATCATTGTTGTATTGAAGACCTGAAAGAAGACTAACCATGAAAACTAAACACCAAATCCTGCCATAAGCTATGACATCTCCCTGGTGACTGCCAAAAAGTGCCAAAGAAAGGCACTCTGTTTATTTGCCTTCAGTAATGTTTCATCACTTTAATGTAAGGCCCATTAGTACAAGCTGATCCTGTGTCTGGTTCTCTTGGATCTACTAACACTGCAGTTTGCACAGCTCCAATTGCTAAGGAATTATTGGTCTATATTGATGATTGCTAAACTAGAAGACCCCCTCTCGAAGATCAATATCTATATCTGACCCAAGAAATCCAGTATCTAGCTCTACCAGAGCCTTCAAGCTCTAATAAACACACTGTATATACACTTCTTGTTCAGGCAAATGTCAAAAAAAAAAAAAAACCAAACCAATTTGTTTGACCAAAATCAATATATCCAAGTTTACACATGTATGATGTTCTCCAGAATTATTCTTGGTTATCAGCTTGATCTGACAAAGGAATGGGAATATACACCAAATCAGATATGACATTAAAACCACCTGCCTAAAATTGTGCAGGTCCCCCTTGTGTCAGCAAAACAGCTCTGGTGCATCAAGGCATGGACTCCACAACACCCCTGAAGGTGTGCTCATCCCACCCGGATTGAGATCTGGAGAATTTTCAGGCCTAATCAACACCTGTTGCATCCTGGTGCCAACTCTTCCCCCAATAAGTGACGCATACACACATGGCTGTCCACATGACGTAAAAGAAAACATGAGTCATCAGATCAGGGAACTTTTGTCCATGGTCCAGTTCTGATGCTCACATGCTCATTGTAATCCCTTTCTGCAGTTGACCCATATGCAGCAAACTACGATGCACTGTGTTCTGACACTTTTCTATCACAGCCAGCATGATCTTTTTCAGCAATTTATGCTACAGTATCTCTTCTATGGGTTCGGACGTCAGGAGCTATCCTTCGCTCTACACGTTCTTCAGTGAGCTTTGAGCACTCAGTTGTCTAGCAATCACAATTTTGCCCTTGTCAAAGTCCCTCAGATCCTTATATTTACCCGTCTTGCCTCCAACACATCAACTCCAAGAACTAACTGTTCACTGTCTAATAGATCTCAACACATAGGTGTGTTGTAATGGGATAGTCAATGTTATTCATTTCACCTGTCAGTGGTTTTAATGTTGTGGTAGATTTGACACTTGGCCTAAAATCAATCAATCAATCAATCAACCAACCAACCAACCAACCAATAACATGTTTCTAAAGGGTTCTTGGCTGGATATAAGAATATTTTACTGGTATGGAACTTTCACATCATGACATTACAGGACTTGATGTTCACAGGCAATGACTGAACCGCTGAACACTCATTTTCAGAGCACACACAGAAAAAAGGAGTGAGCTACAATTTGCAGAGGTAAATACACAATGACCGTCTGTCTCTCTTACTCACTGCACCTCTCTCTCTTTGTCTCGTAGCCTTTTACACATCCCTTCAAGGACAGGATGGTGCAGTGGAGGTGGGATGGTAAGGAGAGCGGAAAGGGATAACAGAAACAAGGGAGGATGAGTGATGAGAAAAGTGGAGTGGGGGTTTAAAAAAAACAAAAAAAAAAAAACAAAGGCAAGATACACAGTTGAAAAGTTAGTACTGCTACAGTACTGTACTAGACTAAATGTGTAAATTTAAATGCAGTTTATTAATAAATATTTTGAGCATGATTGTGAATGTCTCTGAGCCATTTTGACCATGTAGTGTACAAACCAGCACACAGTGTTCTTGTTCAGAGACAGAACCCATGTCGTTTAACTCCAAACTACCATGGTAACAGCACCCAGCGATGGCAACAAATATTTCCACCAATTTAAAAAAGTTTTACTGATAGTATCTCAAGATACTATAATTCTCACACTAGAATATAAAACGGTCGAACACGTAGGATTATCTTACATTAATACCACACTTATTATATCAAGAATAAATGAAATAGTTGTAGAAAAGCAGCTGTTGGGCTGTGCTGGTTGAATGCTGGCAGGCAGATATCTGGCCCACAAAGAAAAATCTACTGAATGGTGCACATTCTAACATCAGGTTTCTGACCTACACATTCTGACCACAGCATCAGGTTTCATACATTAAACAAAACAGTCTGGGCTTTTGGGAAAACACTGTCATGTCTCAACTCTGGCTAAGCTAAGCAGCATTAATCATTTTTTAACAAAAAGTAAGCTCAAATCACACCATGATTGTGAATGATTCTGCATAGGCTTCAGAGTTATTCTATGTTTGGGTGCTCTTCAAAAGGTTGCACCAAAGTCCTTGTAGCAGCCCTTGTATCTCATTGACAAGGGAAGGCTATTCCCACTTGTGGATTTACCAGCAAACCGACTGGCTCATTTAAGTGAAAGGTGGGATTTTCCCTTAAACAGACACAATGTTGAGCTTTACAAGCCTTCCAATTCATTTTTTCAACCAGTAAACCCCTCTTGTACAAATCAGAGCCAGTTGTAGAGGACCCTGGTCACTTCCTATTACATCAAAAAAAAAGACTGAAAACACTAAAGGGCACCAGCAAGCAACTGAATGGGAGTGTGTGGGGGCAGCCTTTCACACAGGAATTTGATCTAATTATGGAAAGTAGAACAGAGCACTATACAAAGAAAGTAAGGAAAAAAATAAAATACTAGCATATTTCAGTTTTTCAACAGTAAACGGGATTTGGGGTGCGGATTGGGGTTGGCGAGCTGGGCAGCTCATTGACGTCACGAATATACATAAGTCACTGTTTGAAAGTCCTGTAACTGGAGCTAAACAGCTTTTAAAATTTAATAGCGGTGTTGAAATATTCATCTTGTGCTGTCTTTAGCAAATGAGCACATTTGTCTGTCCAAAAATATTTACAAATTGCAATTTTCTCAGCTTGAAACCATTAATTTCTTACTTGTACTGTGATTGTTTCAGAATATGCAGACATTCTAAACAGAATTTGGATTGTTAAGAGCTTATTTTTTAATTTTGTCATCACAGTACCAGCAAACAGTGACTCTGCAGAAAATCACTGTTTGCTGGTACAGTGACTGCATTTTTTTAAATCTCCGTGCTGCTGGGTTAGTGCGCGCAGTCTCTCATTAATCTCACTAGCCTACACAGTACATAGGATAGACCAGATTCACTATATGGGATTTAACAGGACTAGTTAATTATAAATTTGCTGCAGTTCATTACAGAGGAAAGTGTGAAATTAGAATGGTAATAAAACCAAATATGGGATTTTACAGTAAGTCCAAGAGGAAGAATGCTAATGGGGATAAAGCATGTGAAAAGGAGAACCACTGTGTATAAATCACACAATTACTTACTCACAGCAATTTCTCCACTCAGCAAGTAAGCCTGGCAACAGGTGAGTCAGTTTGGAAACATCAGACACACTAAAACAACCAACTGATTTCTGCACAGTCATGCCTCTTTTTTACAGACTGAGATATTACAGCAATAATTAAAAATTCATCCATTTTCTGTAACCACTTAATCCTCACCAGGGGTGTTACGGGCCTATCCCGGGGTCAACGGACACAAGGCAGGGACTCACCCTTGGCGGCGCACCGGCGCACACACCATTCATTCACACCTATGGTCAATTCACCTGATGCGCATGTCTTTAGACTGTGGGAGAAAACGGTGACTCCTGAGGAAACCCACACCACCACGAGGAGAACATGCAAACTCCGCACACACAAGGCTAGAACACAGATTCAAACCCCTAACCCTAGAGGTGTGAGGCAACAGCGCTACCTGCTGCACCACCGTGGGGCCCTAATGAAATATTTAGTCAAATGAATCACCTCATTCAGGTTAACATTCAACCAGTTTTTTTTTTTTTTTTTTTAATTTATCTACTGTCATTATAAGAGTAAATGAACCAATAGCACTATTTTCCAAAACATTAGGGTGTGTTAATGTAATTGGGTCTTTGACACTGATGTCCCGATGGTATAACATAGGCTAATGCCCCTAATAGACACAGGCTTTTTTGCCATGAACCTTTTAGAAATGAGATGAGGCATTCCACTCTTCTGCTCAAGAATACAATCAGTGCTCTGACAGGAAGATAATAAACTGCAGTCTTTAAAATTAGCCTTAGTACTTAAGGTCAGGGGTAATATGGACCAATCCTACGTAGATGGAAGTTCAGTTGTTAGACTGTGTCATTTTATCAGCAAGTGTGATCACCTTACACTCTGGTAATGTTTCTATTAAATGGGGTTTTAAATGACAAAACCAGTGTACGGCTATGAAAGGATTTCATGAGAAAGAGTTTCATGCTGTCTTATTGTTTGCTTTAGAGCTTGGCTTTCGTTGTATTTCAATTGTGCACTCCGAAGGACAAACTGACAATTTGCTTTAATCATGAATAATATCCTTGATCGGTAATGATTTATGTAATTTGGCTCAAGGAAAGGAGTGGGAAATATAATTAGGCAGAATGCCTGGTAGGGTGGTAAGCAGAGGCCACTTTGACAAATCCATTAAAAGGACTCGAGAGCATGAAGGCAACAGTGACTTTACTTATGAAAAAGAAATCTGCTGTATTACCCTCATGCATTCAAAAAGGACATGAAAAAAGGCTGGGGCATCGGAAACGGTCTGAACAGGATTGAGCCTATCTTTTCTCCTCTCTCTCTCTCTCTCCCTCCCTCTCTGTCTCTGAGCAGTGGCAGATTTCATCAGCATTTCTCATGACACCAGGGTGATGGATCACAGTAGGAGGGCCGCAGGATGTTTGCTGCTCCTTGCTGAGTTCCTCGCCTGAATGCCTGTGCTCTCTCTCTCTCTCTGGCTGCTCTTTCACTATTCTTTTTTTCTCTCTGCCCTCCTCCCATAGCAGACATATTAATGAGCATGTGCTATTAGTCGAAACATTGTTGACAGCTTCAGTGCACAATTAAGTGCTCAAAAACTAATTACTGTCCCTCTGTGAATCGCTTAACAGACACTGACTTTGAATTTTGACTGACATTAGTTAACTTGTTAGCAATCCAGGAGCAGAACTCAGCGGTCTGCAAAATCAAATATATAGATAAGTGTAATGAAAAAATTATGTATGATAAAATGACTCACTCACAGTGAAGATATTGTCTAGACTAAGGATTAGCTGCATCAGCAGGCTCAACCATCACTTACTCAGTAGATTTTGACAGGACTCACCTTCAAACATGCACTTCTGTGTTTATGGTAAGCAGTACAATTACTGTCACTTCACAGAGGATTTAGTTCAGTAGAAGTAAAGGTATGCATTTAAGAAGCTTTTTGAAATACATAAGCAAATATAGAGCTGCAAAGCAACGCTGCTGGCCATCATGGTGGTTGTTGCCTATTCACTTTACTCACTGCTATTTGTTGTACTTGTATGTCAAAAGAAAAATAGTGGATAGGCTAAACGGAAATAGGAGTGGAAAAAAAAATCTGACTACAGGGTGGTAGCAGCTAGCAGAACTACTCTGAGCAGTAGACACGACAGAATGTGGTAATACCTGGAGAAAAAAATATTGTATCATTATCACTGTGGCCACCCAATAAAAGGTTAATGGAACTGAATATGCTAACAAAAATATCTTACTGAAATCCTACCAAGAAAAATGTACTGGAAAAGGGGAAGTGAGTGAAATACATCTTCCCAGCTATTTGAGGACAATGCCACCGTGAAATGACACTGTATAAAGACCATAAAGTGACCAATATGAAGACAGTTAGTTCTCTTGAAAAGGACAGGTTCAGTGACTGTCAGTCGTCTGTCCTTTTTTGGGGGAGGGGTGAGTGGATGACGAAAGTTTTGCTGACCTTCCTAAAGTGCTGTCCTAGGCGACTGCCCGCCCTGGTATCTCTCACTACAGGGTTTGATACCTACAATATGCCAGCAAGAGAACTGTTTGTCAGGAGCAACACAAACAAAGCCAGGAGGGATAATGGTCTGGGAATGTTCCAGTTAAGAGAAATCTTAGTACTATTGCACTCAATGACATTAAATACAATGTCAGCCTAAGTGGAAGGATCAGATACATCAAACTGTGTTCTCTACCTGATTTCTTGAGGCAGAGTCTAATCAGCAGAGAGAGAGAGAGAGAGAGAGAGAGAGAGAGACAGAGAGAGAGACAGAGAGAGAGACAGGGAGAGAGACAGGGAGAGTTAGAAAGTGGAGGACCAGGGGACAGAGTGCTTAGCAGAGCTCTTTGTGCATTCCATCCAGCATGTCTGTGTAGCGGCGGGTCCTCTCCAGAGCAAAAGGGATAGGAGGCAGCGATTAACCTTCAGCTCGCACTCTCTGTACTGCAGCCTGACAGACATCATTAGAGCACAGACAGGCACAAAGATAAATGACATTCAACAACTCTAAACTTCATGCAAATTTGCCTCCCTTTATCAAAGTCCCCTGTCCAGTTTTTGTATTGCAATGTTGAGAATGCAAAATGTTATACATGTGTCAGGAAAACGGTGTAGAGACTGCACTGAAATTATATGGAAAAACACGCAGATATCCATCATCAGCTATCCTTAACTGCAGGTTAGAGGGGATTGTTTTTGAGAAACACAGCTGAGATTCACAGATTAGAGTGTTTGTATTTACATCTTACACCGAAAATTTGTTTTTGTAAAAAGATATTGGTAACTGTAGGATAGTGTTCATAAAGCTACATGAGAGGTACATATGCCTTTTATTACAACTGACATTAACCAACATAGATATTTATAAAGGGTTATTCCATCGTCATTCATCAAGTGCCCATAGCCATTATACTTCATGACAAGTGACGCTTGTCGGAATGAGCCTTTATGAATATTAATGTAGGTTTATATTTGCTGTTACTGAAGACTTATGTAGATGTTGTGTAGACTTTTGAATGCTGACCTTCAGTAAAGTGTTACCAAAATACCTTGCACAAGGTTTTTAGCAGAGTTAAGTGGTTTGTATACTCCAAGGACTTCATCAGACCAGTCCAATTATAAAAGTTAGCCTCCCATTGATATGGCTGTAAAGTAACTTTCATTCCTTGGCTATTAACTGCTTTTAATTAGCTAATTTGTTCTTCATCAGCTTATTTTATTTATGGCGGAACAGTCAGCCACTAATAGGCTAGTCATTCCAGTCTGGGTTTGGGGATATTTGTGGTAAATACTTGATAGAGGTCAATGAAGGCGATAAATCAGAGACATGTTAATTGCACAATGGGGCTGAGGCACTGTTTGGGTCACCTTCCTGAAGGGAGAACTGTTCAGCCTAATCAGTGCCTTATCATGATCACAGAGCCCACAGCACATCTTCCTCTGGCCCACAGTGACCCTTCAACCCATCGCTGCCAAGGTGCCTCAGAGAGAGGGGCAACTTTTACTGCTAATGAGGACAATAGTAATACACTAGGGGCAGTATCAAGACACATGCACAAAACTCTCCTTACTGCTCAGAACACATTGTAAAAGCAAGCTTGTTTGAAAAAATGTTGCAAAAATAGTGGGACATGCTGTGCAGCAGTGGGTGTAGTAATGTGTGGATGGGTGTGTCAATATGGACATTCTGAACTAGCTAGCAACGTATCACAAAGTTCCATCAGTGACTGTAGAGCTCCAGGATAGGAAAAAAAAAAAAAAACAGCAGACAACTTCACATTTCAACACATAGGACTGCACTGGTAATACTTGGAATTGGACTATGTCAAGTTGTTGCTCTCCGCAATCACGGTCCAATCAAAGTCAGGCACTTAATACACAGACAAAAAAGATTTCACTATTTTAGGTGGGAATATGGTAAATTGGCCTCCTCAGTGGTGGGTACATGCTGCATATGCATCACTACACTAGTGCTGTAACTAGCCAGCTGAAAACAAGAGTGAACAATGCAATCAGACTGTAATCAGCACAGTGCATGTGAAGTGAAACATGCATAACACATATCTTAGTGTAATAATAGTAAAATAAGCTGTATAAGGACCAAGCCAAGAAAGATTTAAGCAATGATTTGATAATGCATGTACTGTATTCCAGAAAAGCTGGACATTATACTAAAATCTCCACATTTTATAATTTTTGCATCTTTACCCTTAGACAAATACAGGTTTCTTGATCATGCTAATTCAGGTAGACCTTGTCTCAAATAATACATTTGATAAATGGAGGGTTTTGGCATTGGTCTCAATGGACATGTATATAAATGACACTGGACAACCACGTATATTCCCATACTGGTTTAAAGTGCATATTGCATCCCTAGCTCAAAGGGCCAGAAAATGCTTCTGTAATTCACAGTGACCCATCTTTCTTCTACTCTCCATCCCACACACTCTCACTGATGCACAAAATACACCAGCCATGACACACCTCCATGTGAAGCAGGAGATGAACATCACTCCTCTTCTGCCTTCCACAAGCTCTTGCTTTATACAACACTGTATTTGAATGTAATGGCCCAGGACTTCCCTTCTGATCTGATCCAGAAGTATTATAATTTATGACACACTACATAATGACATCCTGCTTAATAAAGTTTAAAGGTGTAAAGAGCAGGAATACAAGTCAAATAATAAAATTACAAGCACAAACAGGCAATTATATTTTCATATAAATCCTTGAGGGTTGGTCCAAAAATTTTACAGACATTTGCTGTCAATACTACCCTTAAAATAATATTTACATTTCATAATTAATCATATTTTTAGTTTGCTTTTTTCATATTTTATAGTTCAATATAACAAATTTATACTTCTGTTTTTATGATGGACATTCCAAAGATGCAGAGAGATTTGCTGTAATGTTGTAAAGTCAGATGGAATTTCATGGCAGATGAGTCAAACTGGATTGACACAGCACAAATATAATCTTCAGGATGTGAATCTTACAAAATTATTGTTTAGCAACACAGCCCCAACCAACGACTATTTAGATGATTGATGACTTCATTCAAATTTTATTGCCATCATCTTATTTAGAAAGAAAATTTAATTCTCAATTGACAAGACAAATAACAGATCTAAATGTTTGGCATACAACATGTGCAAAAGACATTAGCATTTTTTTAATGGAGTGCAGAAAAAATAATTTATATTGCTTGAACAGCCCTGAGATGTTAAAATAATAAGTTATTATAAAGAACAAAAAATGAAAAACAAGTGGTAACAGGCTTTGCTATATCAAATAGCTGTAACAGGCCACAGCCTATTGAGGTAGACTTTCTGCAGTAACGTCAACGCAAACATTACTTAAATACACTTGTTCTGCCATACTGAAGTAAATTTAACAGAATTGGCCATGCAAGCTGGATTGCAAGATAACACTGGTTCATAGATAAACAAGAAGAACTACCTGCTGTGGACAAATGATTCCTCACTTCAAAACAAACTGCATGCCATGGGTCTCAACACTGTCTATTCAACTTTAATGTGAAGTGCTCCCATCTTATAGATGATTTCGGTCAAACTGTTTTCTCATCCTCTGACATGTTTCAATTTTTTTTCTTTACAGAAGTGATATTACCAGCCCCACAACACAATGGTTCAACAACATAGACTTAATGAAACAATCATGAAATTTGTTTTTTCATAGTCAGTTTAGCTGCTTTACTGAAAGAGCCAAGCTCATAATCTTAGACCACTTAGTTACCAATGGAATAAGATCCATCATGAGTAAAATAACTCTGACAGGCAAACAAATCTCATTCAAGATTGATGACTCTTGAATGAGATTTGTTATTTCACTGTTTTATACTAATCTTTCAAGAGAAACTTATAGCCAAAAAATTGAATTGTGCATTTAAAAACCGAATCTAAAATTTTCCGGGTTTTTTTTTTTTTTTTTTTTAAAGAAAACGTATGGAAACATGAATTATCAAAGAACCATCTGAATGCATAAATCCTTTACATTAAATGGCTCTTCTCTATGATTTTTTTGTCTGCATGGCACCAAAAAAGCATTCCACTATTGTTACAAATCAAAGAACCTTTTTTTTGGTACTATATAGAACCATTTTCATTAAGAGTATGGAGGTGTAACAATGAACTGAGACACTGTCACATTCCAATGTAAAAATGTGGAAAATATGCATCATGGAGATGTGAGAATGTTTTGTTGCACTATTTTTGGTGCTCTCTAGAGCCATTTTGGTAAGTGTGTAGCAGTGTAACATTAATTGTGAATACAATTAATACAATTAATTAATGCAAATACATTGTGGAGAAAAGGCATTCTATTAAGATATCTTATGCAACTAAACTGTGTAAACATCAAAGTTTAATAAGTGCCAACGCCAGTCAACAACCCACTCCAGCACATCATACACCACACTCCTCCTGCCTTCCAGCGCTGGTCTTATTATACAACTGGATACAGTTATTTTTCTTCATTCAAATTTTGTTTAAAAAGTATAAATCCAGTATCCTAAATTAAGTCAAACTGTGGGCTGAGTGTATTGTTACACCTTCGTTTTATAGCATTTAAAGTAACTGCCAAGAGAAAATCAGCACATAGCTGCTGATGCCTTGAGTCTCACTCATTTAATAAGGCATGGCCTGTTATTCATTTCTGTACATGAACTTCAGTCCCTGTCTCTAAATGTGATCATTACACCATGGCTAACAAGATAACATTACTGACAGAAGTGTGTGTTAGACTAGAAACAGCATCTATTTGACAGAAGAACATTAAAAGAATCTTCCTCATATCAGTCAAACAGGCCTATCGCTAAGCCTGAACTCTTCATTTATCACTTACCAGGCTCATTTATCTTTTCTCACTTCACAGCAAATCGGAATGCGGCATAATGACTCTGGGAGCTCCTTCAAACGAAACACCATTCTACCTATGGGGCTTCTTTAACCAGCAAAGGCATTCAGCAGTGTAGTTTGCAGTAACAATGAATATTCACCGGCACTGATGGCTCCACTAACGGCTCATTCTCCCCTGTCTGAGCCTACTGAGGCAGCCCTCCACCACCATTAAACCTACAGCACATCATGCTTAAAGGAAGCAGACACTCTCTCTCCCAGGATGGATGGTTCCCTCACTTTCTCCCTTTGATCCCCCCCAAACAACTTCTCTCTTCTGCTGCCAATTTGGCTTTCAGGCAGGCTGGCCTCATAGTCCTCTGCTTTAAGCCTGATCAAACTCCACCTTCTCTCTCGCCATCTCTCTCCTCCTTCTCTCATATCCATACTTCTCCATTTCCATCTCTCTCCCTTACACCCGTCTCTTTCTCCATTTCTCATCTACTCCCTATCCCTCTCTTGTTTACTCCCTCATCTTTCTCTCCCTCTCCCTTACATGTATTTTCTCCTTCTCCTTAAGACCCACTCCTTTATTTCTATTTCCTCCCTTTCCCTCCTTTACTCCTTCTCTCATTCTTCTCCCCCTCTTTATCTTCCCCCATCTTTTTCCTGTCTCTTTGTCTCACTGTCTCTCCCTCCTTCCCTCCCTTCGACTTCAATCTCTACCCCATTTCTCCCTCTCTCTCCATCCCTCACTGCACTACCTTTTCACTCTCGTCATATCCTTTCATCCAGCCCTGACCAGCTCTGGTCATCATAGCTGAGTATAAGAGGGTCTTTAATCCCCAGCTCAAATCAGCCCTGATAGGGTTCAGACCCCACCACCTCTCAGCTTCCTCCTCCTGCACACTAACTATTATCCAGTGCTGAAGGGGCTGTACTGGATTCCTCCTCTCTGTCACTAATTGATGCAATTATCATCCTATTCTTGGAAAAGGGTTGCTAAAAGCAGGCGTGTGTTATGAAGGACGAGGAAAGCATGCGCAGAGGGAGTATAGTGGTTTGTTTATAGCTAATGAGAACAAGACTTCCTGGTCTCTGCCTGAGTGCCTTTGCTCTCATATTGTTAAGATGGTTAGTAATTGTACTCTACTTACTGACATGGTCTAACCCCTAGTCTCCGCTTTGAAGATAAGCAAGGATGCATCTTCAAGTCAATTCTAGTTACTACAATTCCTGTAACAGCTCCTGATAAATTGATCCCCCTTACAGGCCTCTAGTAATTGTATTCAAGGGCTGCTGTTAAAACTAGCCTATGCAAAGGATATTTAAGTTAAATTTCTCCAGTTACTCATAACTGAGTTCAATCTTTAATGCACTACAGGGTCTTGAGAGCTGTTAATAATACTTATACACAGGAGGCGTGTGTAACATTGCAATGTACAGTACATGTATGAACAGACATTTTCATTTAGCCAATTTAGCTTACATTTTGCTGTTGTGTTTGTGCATCACAAAAGGCGTAAATACGCTGTATTGTAAAAAATGTACTGCAACAGTGGTTGCTTGCCAAATTTAAGCATTAAAGAAGAACAGTCATGTTTGGCTGTATTTTAATAGTGAAACCTGCTGCTTCCAAATAGAGCGCTGAAAAACTGACAATAGAACAACACACAAATGCTAAATGTCCCGTCCATACAGACAAATATGGTAGCTCTATAGCAATAACCTGGTTCCAAATACAGTACTGTATATCAAATTTGTTAGCCTGATAAATCATTTACTCTCACTGTTTATATGAACCGATCCTTCGCTATAGATATAAAGAACAGGAGCACAACTCTGGTCCTGGAAGGCTGGTGTCCAGCACTATTTGGAGACTTCCCTGCTCAAATACCCCCCAAAAAGGGAAAAAGAGAAGAAGAAAAAAAAAACAAAAAAAAAAACACACACACAAACAAAAAAAGAAACTTAAATGCACTGTCATGATAAACCCAGGTACTATTCTCCAAGACTTAATGTGTTTAAAAAATAATAAATAAAGCATGTATTGCTGTGTAAGTTACTTTAAGCTGCAAGTCTAAAATAAGTGATGTGCTAAATATGTAGATGTCATGTCGGGTATGGTAGAAGGACACACGTGCAAGAATCAGCTTAAGTGCTTAAAGGAGTTTTTAATGAAACAAAACAAGATCAAACTCAGAGAGCTCAAAACTCAAAAAACTTCACTGAAAACTAATCAGAGGTAGTTCTAGTAGGATATCCACGAAACACACGGACATCAGCTCGAGGAAGGTAGAAGACTCGGTCGTATTGGCGAGCTACGTTTTCTTTCCGTGGCTTAACTTCAAAAAGCGCCACTCCAATAGAATCCACTATGTTAGCCGCTAGTGGGGACGGCTTCGCTCCTCACGCCTGTAGGGATAGATGGAGGGAAACACAGAGCATAAAGTCACAGCACCCAAACGTGCTAATGAGAGACTCTAGCTCCACAAAGTGTAGCTAGTACGGGAAGTCCTCCAACTGCCACTTCGAGAATAAACCGTGGTGGTAAGGACCAGAAGTCTCATGCACGAGTTGAGACCGGTACAGTTTTCAGGCGCAGGTATAGCATACTAGAAAGTCCATAAACCCGAGTAGTTTTTCACAGGACTGGAGATGAAGATAATGGTGACCACACAAAGACTCTTCGGAGAGACCTGGCTTTTAAACCCAAAACAGAAACACCGACAACCAATCACACCACGCAGACAATAAACTTCTAAACGAGACATACTTAACTTAAACGCAAGACAGGTGGACATGTCCTCAGGTACCTAGCAACACAGTTGATGAACTCAGTGCTAACAGCTGTGTTGCCTAGGTACCTGAAGACCAAACGCACAAAAACACATGACGTCAAACGCGTGCCCAGGGCTGACACACTAAAACTCAGGGGACGGGCTGCGTTGGAGGCGTGGCCGAGGGGGCTCAGACGTGACAGTAGATTAATGTAGGCTTCAGAATTATTTAACTAGTTTTGCATTTTAACAAGTAAGTCTGACTGAATGAGCTGTGTGTGAGCAGGTTTCCACTTTGAGCTGATTGTATTTTTCACTTGAAAGCTATGTTTACAGAATGAGCTGAAAATGAAAATTATGTAGTTGGCTAATGTCTTCCACACTGTGACAAGATGAGCTACTGAATGTTCTGCTGAAATGAACACATATGACTGAGAATATCCAGTGAACATCAGGATCGCATTGCCACAGGCTTATCCACAATATATTGCTGTATCGACATTTTGAACACAGCCCTGGTTGCTGGAGCACACCGAATTTTTTTTTTAATGACGAAGGCTAACATCTCGTTTATGTCAGAGCAGATAGTGGCAGAAAATCAAACATTTGATTCTGAAGCAACCGCAATATCATATCCCTCTTACCCAGAGTTCACTGAGAAGGTGATGAAAGAGAGAGAGAACAAACAACAAGCCCAAACAACAAACAAGAAAAAAAACATACACTTGCAAGCTGAGGTTCAAAAACAATTGAAGATTTTAAAGCCTTATGGTTTGAAGGGTTGTGAACACACAAATGTATTTCAGTACATTGAAAGGTGTGTTTTCACTGAAGTTCAGGCTAATGTTAGAAGTTTGACCTTTTCACGGTTTTTAGATGTGTGCAATAACTGAGTAAATTGCTGAGATTAGATTTGTCCACATCATTTGGTCAGAGGGAAAAAAGACTGGCTTTGTTTCCTGTGCACCATTTAACAGCAGAAGTGGGTATATTGGCTAACTCACAGTAAAAACACTTAGCTCATTATCTCATTAGATCCAGAATCCAGTAGATGAAAATCTGCGCCGTTTTGGTAAAAGTGGGGGCATGACCATGACTGTACTTGAAATTGCCGACTACACATGGCTCGTGTACTGATTGTACCCAGAGAAAATAGTGTGCAGTATGTTACTAACATAAATTTTTCCAGTACAACAAAAGGTACCCAGATGACATACACAAGCAGTGTGCAGTAGGCCATTTTAAACAAAGCTATGTGCCATTCTCCTAAAATGACATACAGCATTTTGTGATGTAGTACATCACAAATGTAGCTCTGCCCTCACACTGGAGTTACATTTGTGATGTACTGCATCACAAAATGCAACATGTTCTTTCAGGAGAATATAAACATGCCCAGTTAGAGCCAAGTGTTTTTATAAACCCCTGTATATATAAATGCTACTGCTATCAGTGCAACACTGACGTTTTTCATGCTCGTCTTAAAGTAAAGTACGTTTTCTAACTTTGTCCATTTAATCAAATGAATGTGCTGCATAGATATAATGATTAAAACAGTAACACTAACTAAATTAGTCTCAGCCGAACAGCATCAGCTCTTCACACAAATGTGTGGAGCCACACTGCTCATTATTCTGTGAAACTGGCTCATGTTGCAAAGTATGAATGCAAAGAAAATGAAATGACTCACCGTTTAGCAAACACAGGAAAGCATAGCTATCTTTGGAAAACACACAGATGTGGCGCACAGACAAATCCCAAGCTGACATTTTTAAAAGATGGTCATAAAACAATACCCCCTACCCATGGTCTTGGGTGTCTTAAAAGTCACCCAGGCATATCTAAACCAGCACAACATATCTTTGGGAGACGCAGGAAATAAGTTGCTGTTTCTGAAATAAATAAAATAATTATCTTGAAAACTATATGGATAAAATGTCATGATTTTTTGTTCAGTGAAATTCACCCAGTCAAAATATAAAACAAAATATTAAACAAAAGAAGGCAATGATGCAGTGATATATAGAAATGGAAACTCATTACTGTGTTCAAATAACTTCATGATGTATCATTTATACAAAATGCACCTTAAAACAGGCAGTTCTCAGCTGGCGAGAGATCATGTCATTGGACAGAGGCAGCAAATGTAGTGCTTACGTTGAGTTCCATCAATAGTCCTTTTGTTAAGGATCTCAGCAGTGTGTCTGACCAGCGTCTCGTAAGCCACAGTTGAGTGTCAGCTATAACTCACAGTCAGAACCCCTGCTGGGTAACGCGGTTCATAATGCCATCTCCAGAGTCCCTCTGTAAGAGACAACACAAAAGGTCCTAAACCAGGCCCTCTTTGTACCGAAGCTGAAATAATGACACAGTCTCGAGTTCCTGCACTGGCTGCATCATGCCACTCCTTCCCTCGTTTCCTAGACACTGTGCTCTGAGGACTAACAGCAGCAAACACTTGAGCGGGGAGGAGGACAAAGAGCGGGCCTTGGCCACGCCATATGTCACCGCCGCAAAGTCCTCATCATCCCTCTGAGCCGTGCCAAGTGGATTTTCTGCTGCATTGACACGCAGACCTCAGTGCTGTGAGGTTTTTGAACATCATCCACTGACCCCTCTGACTGCCCCCTCTGGGGAAGGCCACACAATGCCTCAGTCACAGAATCAAACTAAAAAGCCCAGGGTTTTTGTGGAGCTAACCACAGAGGAAGTGAAGGAGTACAGGACTGTTATGTCATGTGCTGCATGAGATCCGTTAGAGCCCCAACCAATCTGAGTATTAGGCCCTACAAATCTGAACATGTGACAGATACAAAGATTAAGTGAATTAACAAAAAACTGATCACTAATAATCACAAGATAAAGTTCTTCTTTAAAATGCAGTAGCTTTAGTTAAAAGTATTTTACTGACTGATATGATTTGGGGGTTATGTGTGTGTGTTGTAATATGTTAACCTCAACCAAGAGGTTAAGTTTGAATGTAATTTACATGTTTCCTCTCTTAATCATGATTTTGTGTTTCCTGTACAGCCTACATTGCTCAGATATAAGGGAGTTCTGTTACAATATAACACTAATTGCTTTATTGATGGATAACACTAATTGCTGTGATGATGAAGATTTTAGCCAATATTGATAAATCTGTTTGGTTTCAACAAACAGACAATATCAGCCGACCAATATACTGGTGTGGCCCTACTTACTATCCTGCAGAGAGTGATCAGAATGACTCAGGCTTCACTCTGTACATTTGAGAGAATCTCAAGGTTTAGATGACAATTTAATAACAATTTAAGATTTAATAATCTCTCTAGCTGGTATTATTTTTTTGTTTACATTAATTATATCCAGTAAAGCAGAAGAGAGAGCTATGCAAATACTATCCAGAAGGGCCACAACAACACACACTCCAGAGCTCTAAATGCTGCACTACATCAGCTAAAGATCAAGGGCTTCCTGAGGTGAATGGGTTGTGTAGAACCAGATGGAACGCTAAAGCATGTCATGCTGTGGTCCCCCGGGACGAGGTTTAAAGTAGGAATAAAATAGATGTCGAGTTTGTACTGCAACACACAGTATTTTTGTGCGGAAAGCTGCAGAAAGTAGGCACACAGCACCAAGTAAAAGACGCCAATTCTGACATTGAGCATTTCTTCCATGTTATTGGTTTTCTGTTGTGGTATCCTACAAAAGGCTTTGCGGAGAGAAAGCCCACGGTGTGAATAATTGAATAATTGAAGATCCGCGTATCAGTAATCACAGAAGCTCGCCTTTAATGGTAGTCACAAAGAGAAAAGCATCCTCTTTCGCTTTCAAGGTTTTCAGAGTGACAGCTCAGAATGTTAGTCATAAAATGAAACTCCCCTACAATGGATAATTATCTCCCAGTGGAGCTGTTTTGGAAAATAAACTTCCAATTGTGGTAATGGAAGAATTTCAGCTGACACTATATCAAAACGTAGGGTTCTCAGTGAAACACTTATCCTCAAACATCCTACACAATACAGACCAGATCAAGATGTCACTGACTTACCACTTTATTAGGTACACTTACCCTGCATCTACACTCCTTTTAAGCAGCTTCATTAATCATAAAAGTACACTTTGCATTTTACAGACTGTAGCCCCTCTGTTTCTCTGTATCATTTGTTAGCCCCATTTACCCTGTTCATCAATGTACACAGCACCCCTACACCAGTGAGTGGGTATTATTTGGGTGGTGGATCATTCTAAGCACAGCAGTGACACTGACATGGCAGTGGGGTGTGTGTATGTGTGTTGCACACAGAATCAGACAGCAGTGCTGCTTGATTCTTCGAACACTTCAGATGGACTGCAGTCTGTAATTGTAAATTACAAAGTGCTCCTATGTGGCCAGCGGAAACAATAAGTGTAGATACAAGGCCGACGTATGTACAATCCTTCATATTACACTGGGCAAATGTGTCTTGTACACAAAATCACACTGATATTGACACAATTGATACTGACACAATGGATGTTTTTTTGTAATAACAAAAAACATCCACTGGGCGTAATAAGGCAAAATAAGAGCCAGCAGGGATGGAGTCATCAGTATTTTACTGATAAAGATATCAATACTGATTCTGCTCATCAATACCGATATTTATTGAAACTCTTGATTGTACTCTCCATAATTTGTTGCAAAAAATAAACACAACAGTTAAATTACTTTTTGGATAAATAAACTAAATTGTCTCATGAGTTTCCTGTATATATAATAAGAAAGGGCCAATTGCTACAAATAGCCAACAAATGTCTGGTGGTGAGGTGCAGAGCATCACTGTCGTCTGTCCCACTGGTACAATCTAGCATCGACCATTTGAAAATGCCAGCTATGTTAGAATGCATTAACTAATACAAACAGCAGCACCATTTCTCCAGGAGCTTGTCCATATTTTAGTATTGACCAGTCAGAGACCGATTTAGTACCGGTTCTTGATACCCATCCCTAGTACCCAGATAGATTTTGTTCAGATTTATCACTATTTTCCAATATAAACATTACATATAATAATGTGTAGATTCACTGATCATTTTAGATAAAAGTAAATAAAATGGATATCTCTGCGGTGTAGGCAGGGTGGTTTCTATTACCACAGCTGTAAAGAAATTTGAGTCATTACATTTTTCTACAGTGAACCATCTCACATGAAACCACTCGGAATAACTGTTTACATTTCAGCAGCAGAATTACACAAATTTTGAAAACTCTTTGAAATTACTGTATATAGAGTGTATAGAGGGACACTGGAGGTTTGAAACAGAGACTGTGGGGTTAGAGCAGAGAAGCTGAAGGGTATCTCAGAGACAGCAACAGCTGCTTTGATCCTCTTCACCTCTTTCACTGAGATGAGACTCCACAAACCCTGTTTTCCCTCACATCTCGTGCTCCTAATTCTTTTCCGTTCCATTCCTCTCTAGCTCACTCTTACACGTTCTATTCTCCGTTTCTTTCATTTTTTGGGTGCCACTTTATTGTCTTAATCTGTCTGTAACTTGACTTTTATTCTCTCTCCACCCCCCTTTTTACTCTGTCATGGCAAGTCCGAAATGAATTCCAGCCACATTACCCGGTTTCTGCCAACATGGTCCTGTAGTTCAGACACATTGCAAATATGTATCCAGTTAAGTTAAATATGACAGGTAGTTAGGAAAAAAAATGCAGTGAGTCTGTGTGTGTGTGGGGAGGGTCTGCACAGTGAGCGGTAAGAAGAGCTCAGGGACTTGCTAGCTTCATTAAAATGCTTCAGTCGAGCAAAAAAAAGGCATAAAGGGCCCCTTGTGCTGCACCCTTGCCACAAAACCGAGACAGGCAGCTGTGAAGTCTTTCCTTCGTCAAGATTATTCAGCATTAATAGGATTACCTTCTTTAAATCTTTCTGCCAGGTTTGAATGTTTGAAATACCAGTGCCACATAGCCACAGCCACCTGAGCATGACTGAGTGGTGGTGGCTGCAGTCCCACTGTTCTGCGATGTGCTTCTATTGTTTCCAGGCGACAGGCGGCCCTTCATCTCTGCTGCCATTTGCTCTAGAGCAGCTGACCTTTCATATCCCAGCTGTCTGAGGCCAGATCATATCTAAAAGCACTACATGCTGCAATTAGAGCCGTCCTATCCGAGCCATGCAAGTGCTCTGACAGAACAGTATGGAAAAAGAAATGTAGAAACAGAGAGAGTTGTTCAAAGCCATTAAACACTGCAAACTTCAGCTCAATCCTCATGTGGGAGGCGATCCTCCTCCAGTGTGCCATAAAAAAGGGTGAGATTGTGTGTGTGTGTGTGTGTGTGTGTGTGTGTGCGTGAAAGAGAAGAAAGAAGATCCTGAGTGCAATAGACAGCGATCAATCCGATAAGGCTCTATCTCTCAGCTTCAGATCACAGATGTTAGAAAAATGAATGACTTAAAGCAGCACAGCCTTTAAGGTGTAAAGTGCCACCCAAAACGAAACACTGATAAGATATCTCTCTGGCCGGGAGCGAACCCAAGCTGTTCCTCGAGGGGAAAGTCCAGCAAGCCCCGCAGCTGGAGCACAGCAGTGCATGGCTGCAGAAGGCATAGCCCTGCTCTCCACCTGGAACTTGTAACGCTTTCACAAACCCACTTCATTTACTCCATGACTTCACTAATAGCCTGCCTCACACAAGTCCTGCTTCCTCTAAACTCCAGACAGCTCAAACATGCTTCTCTCCCATGCTAACAACATGCAACTTTCACATCATGAAATATCAGTGGGCAGTATATTATTTATCCAATAATTGGGAAAACGTAGTTAGTATTATCTGCCTGATGCTGGAATTGCTGATAAGTGACTCTGGAATTCTGCTTAGGTTGGTTGAATATATTACTTTTTTCCCCCCGCCATTTTTCTGAGCTTGAGCCTTCTGAGGTCTGATCCAGTTGTTTTATGCAGCAGTGAGCTGCCCTGTGAGTCGCTGTGTACTGCCACATAAGAAAAACATTGGAAAAGAGTATTTTTCTTTCTTAATTGTAGTTTAATGTTTATTTATTGTTAGGCCAAACAAAATTGATTTTTATGGAGGAAAAAGTCAGTGATTTTTCAGTTTGCTTTTTAATCAACCACCAGCATGAAGAGGAAAAAAACCTTAATTAATCCAGTATTAATGGCATTAACATTTTTCTTTCAGACAGTGGGACTCCGACACAGACGCTGGGTATTTATTACACAATTACACAACAGTTAGTTCTGACAGGCCGATGTGATTGGCCGAGAAACATTCCATCTGGGCTGTTATTTGTCATTGATGTTAAACAAGTATGATACTTTTTCACAATAACTATCAATCCATTAAGCACAGGCTACTAAGTGTCTGCTTTACACTGTAGCTAACATTTCTAAAAAGTCCATTACAAACTCACAGGAACTGAAATTCTACAAAGCCGATGAGTGTGCATGTGTGTGCCCGCACGCGTGCGTGTGTGTGTGTGTGTAATGGCTTTTGAGGCTCTATTAAAAGGACCACCACAAGGAACTCAAACAATCTCGAGTAATCATGAGTTCTGATGAGAAAGATAGCTTTATTGTTAGTGTATGGTTTTAAAATAAAAACTTCCCTTTTGTATTGATGTGCATTTTTTAAATGTACTTGGGCTTAAATGATACCATCACCCCCTCTGGTGCAAAAGGGAACTTTTGTACATACACTAAATATCCTCATGAAAAATACCTTTGGTTTTAGAAAATGGAAAAATTAATATCCATTTGTCCCAATTTATGGAATTTTTCAAAATTGCGCTCAGTGCACCTAATTTATAGATTATAAGTATGGATCAATTATTGTATAAGTATCAGACAACAGGATATTGGTGAATCCCTTCTGTTAGAGTATCATTCAATCATCGGGCGAGAGAGGTTTGGTGTACATTCTTTTATGCAGTATTGTATGCTTTGGGCTTTCCAAAAAGCACAACTATGCCTGCAGTTAGAAACTGGTGTGCTATACAATCTATCATCAGACCAGGACATATATCAGCACAGAAACAGAGGGACAATAAGCTATAAAGACATGTGCGTTCTCTCAGACACATGAAAAGCTATGATTGCAAGGCATTCCTTAAGTCCTTACAGAATGGATATGGAATGAAAGCTTTATCATGTAGATCACTACAATGCCATTAACGCATTTTAATGTAGTCAGAGTTGAATGCACCATGTAGTATATCAAGTTAGCGTCAATAGGTGTTCTACCCTAATTTAAAACTGACTTACGGAGAGGAAAGAGGCAAAGAGAAATAAAGAACAGGAAGAAGGAAGAGAGAAAGGAAACAATTTAATGCCAAGCCAAACGGACAATATGATCCTAATTTAAATTGAACGAATCAGCCTGAAACTAGCACATTTAATTCAATACACAATTAGGCAGCACGGAGTGTGCGTGTGATCACATGTCTGTCTGAGCACATCAGAGGATGCATGAGTGTTCATGTGTCTGCCTGTACAAGCTGGTCAATGAGACAGAAAGTGTGTGTGTGTGTGTGTGTGTGTGTGTGTGTGTGTGTGTGTGTGTGTGTGTCAGAGAGACAGACAGACAAGCAGATGAACACTGCCTCATTAAAATGACAGTTGGCCATTGAGGAGACAGCTGACCCATGGGGTCAGTGTGGCATGCTAAGTAAGAGAGTATCATGAAGCTGTCTCATAGCTGAGCATCTGGACACGTCAAAGTCAGAGCCTGTCATTTCGGCCTGACCCCTGCACATGCATGCAGACACACAGTTTCTTGGTTTTCAAACCGTCAACTGGCTGGAAGCTCTGCAGCAGACTAATCATTTTCCTCCATGATTAGGCACAGCAGCACAGGACGACAGTTTCAAATGGTGTTAGAGCATTCCCACAAGTTCAGATATCTGGCCAGCAGAACTTGGCAACAGACGACCTTGTACCAAGAACAAGGACAGTGGCACTGATAGGGAGCGTATGTCAGATCAGTTCCCGGATCAAGCCATTACATTAACATCAAGCGGTCTTTCACGCACTTCTGCCAAAAAGAGAGAGGATCAGATCACACATTGGTGACACTAATAAATTGAATGGCATTTGAAATATTTGTTATCTAATTTGAATGATAGTCAAGGTGCTTCAGAACACAGGGACATGAGACAGAGGGCTGCCTATGCATTTTTTCCCTTTCATTTGCATACATTAGGCAGGCCTTTCACAGCTTTTTCTAAAAGATGGGAAGAATATAACGGCTCCAGCGTTCAAGGACATGGTAAAATCAAACAGATTTATTACCATTTTTTCCTGATTTTAAGAACGATAGGCTGCTCGTGCAGAAGCATTAAGGTTTTTCGTCTACTCTTCTAGGAGCTCTACTGAGGGGTAATCACTTGATAATACAGTTCTAAGGGTATGATAATTGAATCAGAGCAAATTAAGGTCAAACTTTTGCAAGGTCCTTTTCAGTAGAAGAAGAATTGGAGTGGTACTTTATGGGAATCATGCATCCTATTTTCAAATGACAGTCAATTTGCAGACTTCTAGCTCCCTTTTAAGTCACTGAAAAACACATTTTAGGTTCCCCTGGGGATGCTGAGTACACTAAAAGGATGCAGGGAGATTTTAATATTTCAGATCAATTTAACCCAGTTTAAATGGGTAAATTTTAAAACCTCTGTACATTAAAGCCTGTCTCACACTAATCTTCTCTAATCTGCAATTACTCTTAAAAGAACATTAGGCTTTAACTTATGCCATCTAAAGCTTTATTAAATATGAAACAATTCAGGAGGGGAAATGCTACACACACTTGCAGTAAATTACAATTTGTTTCCTGCGGACTGGTACGAGCTTCAGATTTTTGGTATTTTTTCTCCTTTTCTCTATTTGTTTCTATTAAAGCACAAGCTGTCACTAGCTCTATGAACACTCACACAAACATACATAAGCACACACCCACACACACGTAGGCATGGTATGTGGACAGATTCACAAGTCCTGATTTAAGTTCTCCAAAAGGACTAAAGAAAACAGGTACAATCTTGCATTTTGTGTTTTTTATTTGCCTTTTTCCTTTCTGAAAACAAAACAAGAAAATCTTAAAAGTTGAGCGATTCATTAGTAGTGACAAAGCAATGTACTTAAATAATATTAGCTTTAGGCCAAAAGTACGTTGAAGAACTGGCAAAACTGCCAGCTAACCAATTCATGTAAAATAAAGACTTTAAATGTAAAAAAACCCCAGTTATTTAGATAGTGACTGCTAAAGATATTTTGATAATTAGTTAGCTAAAGTAGCTAAATCATATCTACAAAACTAAGAGAACTAACTATCTATCTAAAAGCGAAGTTAAAGCAGCAGTTGATCAATTGGACTTTTGGAAGTTACAGAAATAGTCAACTATTAGCCAACTTACATCCAGCTTAATTAGCTCCTGTACCTTATCTTATATTATTCATACCCACCATTTCTGTATATGGCATAGTGGATTTTTATATTGTGTTTTTTTTTTCTACAGATTTTTATTTAGACTTTATAAATTGTTCTTGTCTCTGTGAGTCTTTTCAGTCATTTCACAAGGGGACCAATAGAGTTTTCTGATTCTGCTAAATCAAACTAGATACCAGAGTAGCATTTAATTTCAGAATTGATGAAAGCAACTGCAGTGATTGTCACAAAGACAACAGACAACAGCAAGATACAAACATAGCTGCAGAGAGTATTTAATTTTTAGTTTTATTTGTTAGAAATTTCTACATTTCTAAGAAATGAACATGTACTCCCCCTTCATGATGACGGCAAAATAAATTGACCTTTTTTATATACACAAGCGTACATAGTGCAGTAAATGTACACTCTTCCCACACTACCAAATCTCACCCTGATGCAGTACAAAAAAGATTTATCCAATAAAATTACCTCTTCTTGGTTCTTCCAGATTCTCATCTAGATATATTCTAAGCAACATGCTCAACATATTGAATCAGATTATGAATCCAGAACAAGCATATGAGAGTAAAATTCATTGATAACAGTGTACTATATTGTTTTACACTGCTGCCTTGGTATTTATCTACATTTCACACATTTTAAGCATTTATGATGAGAATCTGTATCTGTAACAGACAAGTGAGGCTTCTGTTCCATTTGCATTTATTCACAGATAGAATCTTATAATTCTGAAGAGAATGAGAGAATTGAAATTTTCCATCTGTGTTTGGTCCATTCCAGAAAAGGATATTTCCAAACATTCAACAGTCAAAAGTATCAAGACAATGACTAAGATATACAGTTAACTGTCCTAGAACTAAGAACTAATACTGATATAAGCACACCACACATCTCTGACAATGTAAACCTCATTTCAAACTTCAGATACATTAGGTCTGGTTAATTGTAACAGGCTGTGAGGCGAGTTGCAACAGTTCTAT
Source organism: Brycinus macrolepidotus (assembly GCA_037974445.1). Lineage (NCBI taxonomy): Eukaryota > Metazoa > Chordata > Actinopteri > Characiformes > Alestidae > Brycinus > Brycinus macrolepidotus. Next base: position 16,818,508 of record JBBPCZ010000002.1, on the reverse strand, counting down.
AAAAAGTAAATCAATGCAAACATGCTTAATTCAATGCGTTCTATTGCTTTTTTACATTGATTAAACCAAATGAGCTTTCCAAGCTAAAAATACAAAAATATATGCATCAAAACTTATGATTATTGAAAAGAAGCTGTGACAAACATGGGCAAATTTGTTGTTTTTTTTTTTTTACCACACAGTAGAGCAGACAACATCAGCACAATAAAACAAATGTATATTAAAAAGTGAAAAAGAGTGTGTAGGCTGTACTTTGGCCTGGTTAGCTCTCACTGTGAGATCAGGCTAAGATGCTTCTGGAAGGTTCTACATTACACACTAAATGGACGAATGAAATAAAATAGGAGTGAATTATGTGACTACACACAACTCAGTAATCTAAAAAGCTATTTCCATGGTTCAAAGACAAACTCCATAATGAACCTCGAGAAATATCACATAAGATATTGCTATGGGAATACGAAGAGAGATCAAAACCATATTCTACTTAAGGCTGTTTAACTAGAAAATGCTGTCTTATATTTTACCCTGCATTATTCTGTGCCTGCACTTCCCTACTGCACCTCAGTCTACTGAATACACATCCCATTTTTAGTATGGAATGTGTAGTCAGTTTCTTTATGTATAAATTTTATAATTCATTATTTTGACTTTTAAATGATGCCTAACAGTCCTCCTCTGCAAACAGTCCTACTCTGAGCATGAGAAGAAATGTTTTACTCTATTATTCTTTCAACCATAGATGATGCTAAACCCAAATCTAAGAAGCAGCTCCACTAGAGCAGCTGTCTGACCCTCATATGTCTCTCAAAGTAGCAAAAAGGTGTCAATCCGGGAAACAGAGTCTAAATCTCTGTGGATTATCAGAGCAGCAGGTCAGAGAATAAGGGTGGGGGGAGCGGGGGTGATGTTGTTGTCTGGTCTGTGTTGACAGCAGAGGACGCAGTGGCTCTGAATGCAGATCTAGACCTTAGTGGAACTGCCCTCCATGGAGGACGTTATACATCGTTACACATCTACAAGCCTTTGAAAGCACAATGATCTGAAACCAAAGCAGTCATTTTGTTGTTTCTTGATTGAAAATCACCAGTAAAAACCACATCATTATTCTAAACCCAAACAGCCTAAGCACCATTAAACTATAAAATTCTGCATGGAAATGCAAGCCTAGTCCAATGTATAGATAGAACAGCATTCCATATTCTAGATATTAGAGGTGGCCAGTGACCACATTTGTTATCGTCATAGGATATCTCTTCTAAGCATATTATGAAGAATAAATGTATGTTTCGTTACAGATCATGATTAGACCTGCTTAATTGGATTCAGTGCAGTACAGTGTGTGAAACATTAAGTAAAAATGATTTCACTTAGTACTGATAGTAAATGTGGCCCTTTTGGCTATTTGTCTGTTCCAGTTTATCAAACCTAAGAAAAACTAAACATGTATTGTGAACCAAGTGTCAACCAAACATCTTAAAGCAATGTTTCTTCAAATGAACAGATTTCCAGTTTCCTCCTTAATACAAATACAGTCAAACAGCCAAGACATCTGAAATTTCCTTCTTTAACTTTGCACTAAATGCTGATAATAGTCGAGTTGATTGTTTACCAACCCTGGTCCTGGATGCTCACTGGCCTGCACATTTTAATGTTTTTCCCTGCTCCCAACAGACATGATCCAACTAATCAGCTCATTAACAACCCCTTATTGATTCCAAGTAGGTGTGCGGAAAAGCTCTAAAAATGTCCAGGGCAGTGGTCCTAAAGGACCAGGGTTGGGACACACTGATTGGTCTAGTTCCTAATATTCAGAAGAGCACCTATGATTGACGCAAGGAAAGTGAGGAGAACTGAGCCAAAACAGGCACCACACATCATTGATATTGGAACAAAGCTATGAATCTCTAAATGATAACTTGACAGGAGCAGGAAAAAACAGATATAAATGTAAAAAGATTATTTGAACATGGCAAACATAAATGGCAGCTGGTATTTTCAAATTATGCAAAAAAAAAAAATCTTGTCTGAATGATCTTGTTTGAAACACATTAAAATGATTTGTTGAACAACAGATGTATGGACGGACGGTCAGATGACAGGTAGACAGATGAGCTAGCTTGCTTGATAGTTTTTGTTAGAACACGGAGAGATGAAGAGTGAAAGGTGAAAGGACAGCTGATGCAGGTCTGAAACAAGATTAGCACCACCTAATTTACAATAGAAGAATTTTGGCAAACTTCACCCCATCTGATTTAGTGCAAGGTTAACTTATTCATACAGGAACACATTTAAATTCCATCAGGCTTTACTAATTTCATAAAGACTAGGTGATGCATTCATTTTGTGTCTCATTTATGTTTCAACATAAAAGATGCACTTCAACTCAACTCTGATGCTGATTTTTACTCCTTTTGTCAGGAAACTGGATGTCTTCATAACACCATAAAAGTAAGAAAAGTTTTATAAACTTCAACTTGTGTGTACCTTTGAGGCTCTTAAAGTAAGCCCACGAGAAAAGTAAATGTTATTTCTTTCAACTGCAAATGGAGGAACTGATGACTTTAACGACAGCAGTTGTCATGAAACGATGACAAATAACTGCGGCAAGGAACCGCATCCTCTTTATGGTTTAAAGCAAATCCTTTTCCCAGTTTTATTGAAAATCATTTATAATGCTGGCAGCTTTACTGAATCATATGCTAATTCCAAATGTAATATTCAAACAGTGAAGTTCTTGCACTGGAGAGATATTCAGTGTAAGGTCAGCGTGGAGTATGATGAATTAACTTCCGAGATTTACAAGTGAATCGCTAGAAAGATTTAAAAATTTAAATTGAGTCATTTGAGATTTCAAATTGAATTGCCTTAAAGAAATTCAATGAGGTTAAATGATTTAATCTAGTTTTCTTGTTTTTCTTTTCCCACAGACCCACGGCACACGTTGTAACAGACCTCATGGGAAAAAAGATAGCAAGCAGCTTTAACAATGTGATGCTATGTTTAATGATATTGATCTGCTACATCAACGGGACACCTGCACTTTCCTGTGTGCAGCACAATCTATATGTGCAGTGGACAGGTAATCACAGTAATCACGCTATCGGTCTGAAAGTTTATTGATGCTAGAGAAAGCCTACAATATGCTTTATGGCCATTATACCTTTAAAATATAACTGTCTGGGGAATACAAACAGCAGTGGGAACTTTGGCAATAATACTCACTACTAAAAGAAGCTAGTGACTATCCAACAGTTTTCAAGCTGTTAAAGCTAGTGTTTTCAGCTGAGGGAAGGTCAATATGTTGCTTCTTGGTTTAATCCACCTCATCTATAAGCAGCGAGGAAGTGCATATTGCATAATCTGCCTGAATATGACGATACTCAAACATAAATACAGAGATCATTTTCATTCTGAATTCACTGTGTATTATTAAGAATATAAAATGAGGGAGGCACGAAACAAAGACTCGACACAAAACACTCAAACTCCCTTGTCTCAGTCCTTGTTTAACTCCCTTCATTACCGTTGGGGATGACAGGCTTGTGCAACTCAGACAGATGCACTTCTGCCATTTATTTTCACAAGGTGAATCATTAGAGTAAATTGCTTTTGACAGAGCCTATTAAAATAATGCTGTTATTTTCTCCGCATGTGAGGCAAAAGCTCCGTCTCTTTTCTTATGTCCTCCTGTGGGACTCAGCTTTGCCTCTTCGCGGGTGCTCTGTGGCTCAGAGTTAAAACGCACTGCCTTGAACCTCACGGAGGCACAAATAAAACGGCAGTAGATCCTTCATGCAATGTGACAGTGCAGAGAACCTGAGGTGAGCAGTCCAAAGTAGAGCTAGATTGCAAACAAATAGGCGATTTTACCGACATTACACCATAAATGTACCAGCTGGAAGCACAGTTAACAGCTGCTCTAAGACATATCTGGGATGTATTTAATGTCAACACTAAAACAGACTAAGCAATGCATTTGTAAGAGTTATAGCGCTACATGAACATTATTACACAGCCAGTCAAGGACCAGAGAGAATCACACCAGTTACAGCCACCATCACATGCTTCAGAATACACACACTTATGCCTTTACATACAATTATAAGTTTCACCTGAAAAAGTAGTAGAGGACTGATTGAGATGAGAAGCCGCCTTCTTCCTTTGCACACAGTATATTCAAACTCACTGGCCCCACTCAGTTCCTTAGGGAAAGAAATTTTGCAGAACTAATTGCAAAAAGAATTACCAGGACTGGCTTACAACTTGTGAACCTTTCATTATAAATGGGTCAAAATCCAATCCAACCTATACACTTTAAACATATATACTATTCAACCTATATACCATTAAATGTGTTCATAATTCACTGTAGTCACATTTAAAATAGCATGAAATTAAAATGTGGACATGGTGTAAATGTCAGCCAGATGGAAAAGGGCTTTAAATTAGTCATTAGTTTTTCATAGTGGACAGTAATTGCTTCAGAAGGCTGAAAATACAGGAAATTGGCAGGAAATACCGCAGATTAGGAATGCATGATAATCTGAGAACCATATCAGTATTGGAAGATTTTTTTTTTAATCTGAGGTTTAGATTTGACTTATCTTTCAAACTGATATTTGAGGACGTATTTACTGTACTCCAGAAGAGCAGAATGTTCAGATAGTACTGGGCTTTTGTGCACTGAAAAACCTACAGGACTAAACATTATATTTTTCCATAGCACTAATCCAGGAACATGTAGCACCAGTTTCTACAGTTTCGTGTTTAAAAAGTGTAACAAATGTTGGCTGTCGGCACTTCCATGTTTGTGCTTCCCATACAGCTGCAGCCCTACTGATGTAATAAAAGCTCATATAGTTAATCTATTATGTTAGTCAACATTTCATATTACACTGATATACAAACTATTATTACAGTTATAATTCTTTCAAAGCACAGTACAGAACACTGCCATAGTAAAAATCTCATACTTATGCTCATCATAGATATGTGAAAGTCATACAAATGGAAATAATGAAGATAGTAGTGACTAAAGTACCCAGACATGGTACAAATAGTCTAGAGGTTTTACAAAGATTAATGGACTATTTTAATAATCCACTCATTTTCTGCAGCATAGAAAGCTGGTTTAGAGAAGCAAACAGCTGTTAGGGGGAAGAGACTATGTGAGAGCAACAGAAAAATATCCACAGGAGTAGGTGAAATATAAAAAAATGACATTCTGTACACTAAAAAGGTGATACAGCAAAATACCTGCAAATCACTAGCAATGCTATATGGTTTAATGCTCAAAGCAGTGTTTTCTAGACTGGCAGGAAAGAGTTGGGTTAATCCCAGGCAACCAGACAAAAAGCACCAGCCTCAGATTTACATGCATGTCACTGCAATCCACTGCGAAGGCAAAGTCTGCTGTCTCTCACGGAGCTTATTATTTCACACTCTCCAGGGGAAATGGAACGATTTCCCCCAGCCAGGGGGAAAAAAAGGTTGGAAGAAAAGAACAGGATGGGGAATAGTGGGTGTTGGACCCATCACCTACATCACCTCCAGACAATAGAGCAGCAACAGGCTCAATGGGAGCTGTTCTTTTCACACAGATCTCATTTGTAACACCACACCCGGTCCCTTTGTTACAGTTGATTCATGTCAATTGTTGTCCCAAAGCAAGCGCACTCAAATCATGAGCCAAAGGCCACAATACAATAAGAAATTCTAACACTTCAAAAACATTTTATTTTTCTGAATCACCATGCTGGCAAATTATTCACAATTTCTATAGATTAATTAAACATTTAAGATGGTTATTTTAACTACACTTTCATCATTGTACAGGTATTCACCATCATAATCTACTTATAAGTTCAGGATTGTTAACCACTGGCTGAACTGGCTAAACAAAACATGGCATTTGGATTAATCAAAAAAGTTTTCATAAAAATTCATAATTTCGTCTGACATGGAGGAACATACAGCAGGCTAAATGTAGGAAATAAGGAAATAAAATTGTTTGATTCTGAGCCACCTGTGAGACATTAAAGCTTCTCTCAGTGGAAATCAGCTGATGCTGAAGATGACTTTGAGACCACTTAAACCCTCACTGGAACCAGGAGATCAGTAAAGAGCGACTCAGTGGCTGCTCATCTCATTTTCACATCACTGATGTGTAACAGAAAGGACTTGAAAATGTTGGTCTCTTTTTATGTTCACTGCATGTTTTATGAGCGATTCAGTTCATGAACAATAAAGCGGAAAAAATGAACTGGTATTTTCTTTTTAACTAAAATCACATTTTTTTTGCATTTATAGCTTGCTGTTGTTCCCAAGACACATTTAATTTGGACTGTGCCTGTACAGAAAAAAACCCCCACAAATGTTCTTTTCAGGCTATAGCGCCGGTTAACAATCCAGGTTATCCACAAAATCCAAAATTTTAAATGGTGCCATGTATGGCCATTTTGAGACCAAAAATCTAACAATAAAGCAATGTCTTAAGCCTGTAAGATTGCACACACAAAAACTGCTGACTAAAATGTTTCCACAATGTGAAATGTGAGCTGACCCTTCACTTTGAAGGGTGACAATATTATCCATTACCTATTATATATATTATCAAAGCCTGGTCCTAGACTGCAAATAAATGCAACACAACACTCCTTGTGTTAAATGAAATTTATAACTTCATAAGACTAGCCCATATCTCTCAAAATGTACACAAAAATGAAGACTACTCTGGGTGGCATTTCCCAAAAGGCTTCCAGAGTTATGATTATTGTTAAGTGTTCAAAGTGATAATCACTGTACCATATTAAGATGGCCATTGTTCTAGGATGCTTTTGGGAAATCAGGGCCTAACAAATAGGAAAAGAAAGAGAGAGAGAGAAAGTGGGCTCTGACAAGTAATATTCCCATTTGTATTCCTCTTGGAAATTGAAAGCCTTGCATAGAGAGTGTGTGGCTGTGGAGGCTTGTATATTACAGCACAGAACAGAAGTGTGTAATCACCTACCTGCCAGCTATCACCTGTCAGCATCCAAAGAAAAGCACTGTCAAACTAATCAAATGTAGAACTAAGAGAGACAGAACTGAGAGCCATACATTGAAAATTTAAAAACGGCACACCTGGAATTCACTGACATGGACATGTGACTATATGATGATTTAACTGTATAATTTGCATATCCATCTTGCTGTCGCACACTGCACAAAACTGAAACAGAGACAGCTAATGAGCCTTACACATAGCTCTCTCTCTGGCTCATCAAATACTGTCTGCAGGCTTTATGGCCAAGAAAGAGACAAACACTGAGGACCAGTTTCCCAGACCAGATAAAACATAAGTCTCAACTAAAAAGAATTTTCAATGCCAATACTCCTTTGACACTGAAATTAAATCCAAGATTAGACTTAATCTATGTCAAGGAAACCAGAACACAGATTCCTTCAGGCCACTAAAAGTCCATGTTCTGTCTGAATCTAGCTTATTTTCTGAGGCAAAAAACTCCCCTGGTTTGTGCAGTGCTGGAGTTAGGAAAAAGAATATAGTTCTGACACATACATACTAACAAATAGGAGTGTGCAATGACAACATATCACAAACATAATATGCTTTTCCTGGCATATATCTTTGTGTGAAACAGTACATAAAAATAACAAACTGCTTTTGCTAGAATTTCGATAGGCTTACCAATGCAGTACAGTCATGAAAATGGAAATAATGGAACTGATGCACTCCGAGTGCATTACGCTGTCCAGTGCCACTTTATGTGACTCAGAGGAAGCATATGCTAGCCATCCCAGCGTTGGCACAATGTGGCGGGGGAATCCTATCTACGGGATGGTGTTGGAGACAACTAAATTGGGCAGAAAAATCAGGGGAGGAAATAATCCAAAGGAACAATTATCATCACTAAAAATAAAAAACCTTAAACTCTTCAAAATCATATACTGGGTATTGTAAAATTGTCTACAAATAACATGACCCCTACTAACAACCACAAAGGCAAAACAGCGTGAATGAGCATTTATTTTTGTGCATCAGTCGAAATTACCCCACTACAGTGAGCTGGGCGGATTGTACTCATTCAAATTCTATGCGAAGTATAAACATGCTGCATTAATGATATGAGATTTGAAAAATTCACCCTCACTAGCATACATAAATATTCCTGAGGTCACCAGAATTTTATTCCTTAGACATCCTCATATTAGGAGAATATCATAGGATAAATCTAACAGGATCTAATGCCCTTTGAACAACAATGCCTATAGGGCCTCCTTCCCACACAATCAGTTTATCAGAATGTTGGGAGATAATTTCAGACATACACATACACACATACACACATACACACATACACACATACACACATACACACATACACACATACATATATATATTTTCCCCTGATAATGAACCCTGGGGTTAAATTGATTGAATAAAAAATAAACAGAGATGAGGGTCAAAATAAAAATAAAGATCAAAAGGGTAGGACAGAATACTATAGTAAAATAGGAGCTGGGGAACCTTCCCTGGCCCACTTCAGATCCCTGTGAGTTATTGCCTTTATTCTAAGAGCACGCTGGCTCTCACCGCTAATAAATTGCAGTGCTCAATATCAGAGCAGGGAAGTGTCAGTTATGAAGACTGAACCTGGCACACAATTTGTTTTCCATCTCTTAAGCAGGCTGCCTCCTGCATCTCAGAGAACATTGATTGTGCCTTCCCCCCTGTGACGAGATATTGGAGCACTGGAAACAACCAATAAGTGAATAAAATAAAACCAGAGCTCTAGAGCCAGGCAACACTCTGCATGGATCACTTTTAGGGTCATTTCATTTGAATTCCTCCTGCTAGTCCGTGTGTGTGTGTGTATGTGTGTGTGTGTGCAGCACAGCGCTACAATGCTATTCTGAGCAACCCTTAATCAATGACAATAAAATGACTCTATTGTTTTGTCTGTATTTATAGTGACTGGCTAGAAGCAACCATAAAGCTGAATGTGGCCCATTGATTTGTTGACCACCGCAGCAGATAAAACCATATAAAACCATCTTTTCAAATAATAAGGCACTATATACTTCATAATTGTGTGTGAAAGATGCACCCGTCAGAAAAGTCTATTTAGTTTATACTGATAACAATAGAAATCAGGCTATTAACAATTTATGAACAAGCACTTCATTTACTTCATTTACCCATACTGCACCGGAGAAGAATCTCATCTGAAGATAATTCTCAGGTCTGTAAAGAGCAATGAAAGGGGACTTGTCAGGTACTTTGAGAACCCTCTCAGGCAAATCGGCACCAAGCTTTACAGCAAAGCATTTACTCAGTAAAGCTGATACAACTATCTGTACAATAGTGACCAAAACATCACGTCAGAAAGCAGTTTACCATGCACGTGATGTTAAAAGCATTTATATTCTTTAAAGCACCCTACATGTTAATGTCTTTCAAATCAACTCCAATTAACACGGAAACACAGCTTTTTGAGGTAACTCGAGATTAAGCAGTTAATTATGAATTTAAGGGTATGCCAGCTTTAAAATATCGCAGTCTTTGAGGAATTGTTTAAGGGAAGTACATGGTATGCTTCTGAATTTGTGTCACAGCTGCTGCTATAGCAACTCTGCTTTTGACCGTCCACCTCCATCTCGGATAGAATTTGCAACAATGCTGGATGTGTGCGATTTCTCTAACCCTTGGCTGCTCTTCGTTCATTCTGAACCACCACTGCCTATTTACATCTTTCAGCGAGTGTCACCTTCAGTCCACTCAACAGCAAAGTCAATGGATTCTAGGATCCTGTTCCAAAATCCACAAAAGTTACAAGGACGTTGTATAAGGAAATGCAGTAAATGAAAGAACATGGGGAAAGGACTGAAACAAGCCCATGCTTGAGCACACAGAGTATATTACTTGGATTTCGAAGGTGATGATTAAAGACCAGTTCCGATGCTTATGTATTAGATTATGTCAACACTAGTTTCATTCAGCAAGTCTTAAAGGTCTCCTTGATGAAAATGAGAATAGTAAATTATTTGTGACTGTGGGTTGGTTGAATGAAAAATGAACACAGTTGCCGCTTTCTGCACACTGTAAAGTGAAACTCTCCAACCCTCGCATGAGCCTAGTTAGAGAGAGATTGTGTGTTCATTTTTCCATTTATTTACCTGATAAATTTCAACTTTAATTAAAATTAAAGTTGCTAATGAAAGCAAAATGACGGAAGGATGCCCATTTGACAATAAACTACAGAAAAACCTAGGAATGCACCAAAATGGGCATTGTGTGTGCTAATGGAGATAACTGATATTTGAGAACTAAATCCTTCTGGATTACCATTCCAGGGGAGTAGAGCATTTCTGCAGGGTCACCAAGGCAGTAACGAAAAGGGAGACATTTTAGCACAGCAGCACAGCTTTGCTTAGGCATTGTTCTGTTCTGCTGCAGCCTAAAGAGCCATAACAATTATCTTTGTCATTTTAGTTGTTCTACATTTTATTGGAACGAAACAGTCAAACATTTTTTGACACATCTTGACATTTACAGGCCACATTTAGGCCAACTTCTTGATTTCTGTTTCATAAATTCACATCCCTAATCGACTAACAAATTTTTTTGCAACTCTACAATAAATTTCCAATCTTCGTCGAGTCTAAATATCAGCCCAATGCCTATCATGTTTTAAGCATTTACTTAGATAGAAATACAATTTTAATATCATGTATCTGTAGAAACATATGCAGTATCTATTTTTAGAGCATGCACGGTAAAACCTGAAAAGATATCTTCACTTTAGAAATAAAATAAATAAATAAATAAATAAATAAATAAAAAAAACCTGCCTGGGGAAAAAAATTAAACTAGTATGCTTTGCATAAATACTGCTTCAGTCTTGGAAACTTTAGTACTGTGAAACTACCTCAAGTTGTAGCACTTACTACTTGAGTTAGTTTCTCCATGTGCAGTAAATGAGTAAACCTAAGCGCTACTCCCTGAGGTAGTTTCATAGCACTAAGGTATACAGAGTCTTCTTAAAATTTGTTTACATTTTCAGGGCTGAACTAGTGTTACACACCCAAAGTATGCTAGTTTATTTTAAACAAATCACTGTGTATAATGTAATACAGATTAGAGGCAAGTCCATTTTTTCTAGGCAACTGGTTTTCTAATTTGTTTTAAAGTAAGGTTAACTCGTCAAGGTTTACAGAACACGATATATTTAACTTGACATCTGAATGCTGCTCTTACTCATTCCACAAACACACACACACACAAACACACAATCACTCACAAATACCTAACAAAATCACCCTGTCACAGAGAAACATCACAAAATGGGGTTAGATGAAAAGGGGTTTACCAATACCCCAGGAGCCCTATACCCTTGCTGGAGATGGAATAACACAATTTGATCATTTGTGATTACAAAACAATAACTACAGATAATGCAGTTATGGTGGGACTGGGAAAATCAGCCATTCAACATCGATTAATTTATATTTGTTTTGAACACAATTTTACCATAAAATATAGAGGACACTTCAAAGGCAACATGCTACAACATTTTTCAGCCGCTCACGTCAGTTAAAGAACAAATAAGTCACTTGTCACATTTAGTGTGTTGAGTCACTAAATCACTGACAGCACAAAGGCTTTTGTGTGCTGGGCTGCCTCCACCTGCAGCAATACGGAGCTGGAATATCACTTTTGATCAGAAGGAGAATTACTCCCCTCCTGCCACGGTGCACTACAGTGACACAATGCGCTGTCTGGCAGTGCTGCAATGCCCTGCTCTTTGTTCTAGCCTCTCGGAGGGACGTTTTTTAAATAAACTTCCTCACCTCTTCTCTCCTTTCTCCTCACCAGAGGGAAAAAAGCTCTGTGGAGTGGATGCCATACTCTTACGATATTTAACAGCACACCCACATGGACATGCAGGATGCACATTTCAGCTTGACACCGTTGAGACTGCAGCTTGGTAGGCCTCTTCTCTGTGGATTCGTCTCACTGACTACAATGCAGGGATATTCGCTGTATGGTCTGACATGGTCGGTTGCGTTTGGGTGCTTCCAAGACACACACATGCAGCTCCAGCAGCAGGTAATATGACAGGCAGATAGGAGGCAAGCTCTGACTGAGTTGATGGCAAGAAGGGAGGAGAGAAAAACAGCAGCCAAGCTTATGAAAGGCAACTGTATGAGAATTTAAAACGATGGTGCCTCAGAGAGTGAGGGGTGGGCAATGTGACAAAATTTTATCATTGTGATAAACACCACCACAATAAGTGTGGCCAGTGCGGAAAAGATAACGCCACAATGCAAGACACTGTCACTATATGAGATAAGCATCATAATATTTCACATTTCTGTGGATTGTTACAATAGAGAAAAAACAGTAGTGTCACGTTAAAAAAACAGCAAGAAAAACTACGAATGATTTTATTAGGCCAGTGATAATACTTTTCATGGACATATTTGCCAGTGCTGATTCTGAAAGCTAAATAATATGTAGAAATTGGGACTACTGCCTGGTTTAGCATTACAGAGAGACATAACATCAATTTCTGTGGGTTTAAAAATGCAGTAAAATGAACATAATGCAGACACTGTAGCACAGTATCCTAAGGTCTTCTAAACATTCTGCCAATGAACATCTAAATATTCTGGCAATATCGTTTAAATTGATATGATTACATAACATTATCATGCATCCCTAATCTTTATGCAACATTTTATGCACTGGACAGAAGTAAATCCAATTGAACAGGACTGATATACATTTAGTGAGTGTTCTACTGTCAACACATATCATTGGATTTTGTGCAGCCAGACCCCCAGGATTTGCCTTAAAAAGGAAGTGAGTTGCTGAGGCACAAGAGGACTATTTAAAAGAAGGTCTTCATTGACTAATTTATTTCAGGGTGTCTTCGATCCAAAACTAAAGACACCTCAGAGTCTCTTCCGATTACTCCATGGCGTAGTTCTTTCTAGAAAAGACTGGAGATTTTGCCATTTGATTCACCTGCTTGACAACCATTTTATACCAATACATGATTTAGTGATAAAGCTTTGGTAATTGAACTCAAAAGACTGCATTGCAATGTTTCAAGTAGACACACCTCGATAATAAGAAGTACAGAGCATGTCTGCTGTGTAATAGTGGTTAAAAAAACCCAAAAAAAACATTAATGTTACCGAATATGTTCCGTAATGTGTTCTGTTTAGTAATTATTTTTATTAGGGGCCAAGCACAAATGGTGCAAGCAACTGCTGTAATTATTCCAAATCATCATCAGCCAAGGAAGTCTATGGCAGCCCATAGAATCCCTTTGTGAATTTTGATGAAATTTGGCACATTCATACAGGAGAGTCCACAGTATCTAGGCACCAAATTTGAGGTTAATACATTCATCTGTTTAGCGCCACGAACAGGCCAAATTGCAAGGTATATTTTGCGGAACCTAGAGTTGTGATCTTTTTTTCCGCCTGAATCTTTTGGTCATCCTGAATTGAAAGTACCCACTGACATTAAATTATGCCATGTTGGATTTTCCGCCATTTTTGTGAAGCACCCAAACAGGCCATCTCTCAGATACACAAAATCTTTGGTCAATTAACAAAACTTGCTATCAGTGCTTACACCCATGCTTTTAACATGATCAGGTCAACACGCCATTATGACTCTACCCTACTGTAGTGCTTGGCTCCTTCATTGCTGCTTGGAGCCATATTTATTATTTTATAAATGTGCTGTTAATTTTCACTGTGTTACAGCTGCTATTGTCTAATTCTAGAAATTATTTTACACAGGCAGCTAATGATTGAGCAAGTGTGCTGTCAGGTTGTGATTTATTTTCCCCTTCAGCATGTTCACAAATTTTTTTTTTGGGGGGGGGACAGCTCCTACAATCCCATACAGTTATTGGAACTGCACACCAGGGATTTTCATCCCTAAGATGCCTACACATCTCACTGAAAACTGGATGATGACTAGGTTCAGTTTCCATATGCTGTCAATGGGTGAAGCACAGAATGTGAAATGTTAAATACAAAACTGTTGTACTTCATTTTTGTGTTATAAAACTAGTGCATGAAAACATATTTCTGAAATATTTCTGAAACCCTTTTACAAAGGGACACAAACATAGCACGGCAGATTTTATCACTAAAAAGAGTGCAGTTTAATCGCATATGGTACTAATATCGAGGGGGGGATTAAATATGAGTGTAACATTAATTCTAGAGACAGGAGTTCAGTTCTACCACGAAAAAGCTTACACTTGTCTGTGCAATTCTGATTAGTCTTGTTTTCCATTTTACAATTCAGAGGAACACTAATCGAGCCCTTCTCCAAGAAATTCATCCTGACTTGCTGCAATATTACTCAGACCACCTGATGGTGCATCCAATGGCACCCAGCACTCTTGTTTAGGTGGCACTCAGCAAGGCATGAGCGGATGGGGTTACTGGTTCAAATCCCAACTGTGAAATTTTATTGATGTGCCCTTCAGCGAGCCAGGCACTTAATCTGAATTGCTTCACTGAATATCCATTTACATAAATGGGCAAAATGTAATCCTTTGCCTTGGATAAGAGCTTTACTTAGTGAAAGCAGAAAGAGGAAAAAAAAATACAAAAAAGAAAAAAAAAGCCACACACACACAGATTTGAGTGTGGTCCATGCATAATAACAAGGCTTTCTCACAATCACATGTTTGCTACAGTTCCGTGCAGTCGGGTTGGTGAGAACTAGAGTAGCTTAGAGCAGTTGAATTGGCAAGATGTAATTACACCAGCCACCATTCTCTGATTCACTTGACCAGGAACCACACAACACACAAATTCCACAATGGCCATGCCAGTGGGCTCAGACAACCAGCAAAGCCTCTCAATAATACCCAATTATAAGCCTCACCCCAGAAATATGCTTTAAATACACCTCACCAGCCTGAGGGAGAACAGAAAAGAGTGCTCTGGGGCTTAATGGAACTTGCTGGAGCCCTCAAATGACTCTCTCATGTTCTAAAATAAATAAAAAAACAATATTGTCTTCAAATCCAAACTTATTACTTGTCCTTTTCGAAGAAATGAAGTTCAATATCCCAAAACCTCTTTGAAAGGCAGCAATATCCACTCAATGCGAAGTTGCAAGAAAACAAAAAAGGAAATTTTTTTTTTTAAAAACGCACACGCGCGCACACACCAGTTGAAGTACAAAGTTGGAGCAGTGGCATCCATGGTGCCTTCTGTTCTATTTGCACATCATTAGGACCAAGTTTTAGAAGTCAGAAAGATGATCATTATCTCCCGCCCTTTGTTTAACACACTCTCTTACTGCTGCACAAGTTCCCCCCTGAGAATACCTTTTAGAAAAAGAGACAGTAATATCCTCCAGGACTGCCTAACACCACGCAAATTAAAGACGGCTGGAAACCTAACAGTAATGAGCAGATTTAACCCAGTGGTGAAAGAGTTCGAAACCCAAGAGCTCGTAACAAGGACAAAGTGGCCTAAGTGTTTGACTGTGAAGTATAATGTCCTAAAAGTAGCCACATCAATTCTCTGCTGCTCTGACACACACATTTGAAATGTTAGGACATGAGAGTGACTGCTCTATCTTGCTCATAGAGAACTTGTGAACAGAAGAAGCAGCAGCTTCACTTGGCAGCATGGCGACATCAACGACTGAAAATCATTCTTTGCTCATGCTTGGAATTAATTTCACACGTCAATATTGCCAGCATGCTCTTATTGGCCTCATGGTGTGGCGTAATGTCGCTGCATGTCAATGCAGAAGAATCAATTAGCCCTGGCTTTTATTGAAGCTTTTCCAAGATCCAATCAATACGTCAATGTCAAGAAGCCAGGCTCAGAACAGTAATTAAAGAGTGAGGGCCATCCCCTCCCACCTGTATGTGTGTGTGGGTGCCAGTTATTGCACGTCTGTGTATCTAGTAAGAACAGACCATGGCTAAAAGGATTACATTTAGGGATGCACAGTCACATCACATTAGTGTCAACATTAACAATGATTCGTATGCAAAGGCAATTCAAAATTAAAGAAATTAAACAAATACAAATAAAAATCAAATGAAAGACAAAATAAGCAGTTAGAATAATTATGTACTCTAGAGGAGCAATCCAGTTGTATTCTGTCCAAATTTTATAATATTTAATAAATATTTATGTATCAGCACAGTAAAGGTGGGTGACATAGTTAGGGCTGTGGTGATAAGCAATTATGGAACAATCTATATATTAGGATAAAATTATCAATAAATAGTACATTTTTTCAAAACCACAGCTATTTTGTAGATATACACAGATCGGCCATAACATTAATATTATGTATTACCACCTGCCTAATATTATGTAGGTCCCCCATGTTCCAGCAAAACAGTTCAGACCCATCAAAGCATGACTCCACAAGACGTCTGAAGGTGTGCTGTGGTATCTGGCACCAAGACGCTGCCACAGATGCTTGATCGGATTGAGATCTGGGGAAATTGGAGGCCCAATTCTTAATTCTTAAGATTTAAGTCCATTCCTTAACTCTTGTTTAGGGCACATTATCCTGCTGAAACAGAGCACTGCAATTAGAGAACACTGTTGCCATGAAGGGGTCTGGAACAATGGTTGGGTCAGTGGTACATTTAGTAACCTCTAGAAGAATGCCAGGACCCAAGGTTTCCCAGCAGAACTTTAACAGGCATTGTCAGCTTGCCTTCTTCCCTTAATGCATCCTGGTGCCATCTCTTCCCCAGGGAAGGAAGGAAGACACACACACACACACACACACACACACACACACACACACACACACACACACACACACACACACACACACAC
>JBBPCZ010000002.1:16789769-16801573 GCA_037974445.1 Brycinus macrolepidotus | reverse complement strand
CACACACACACACACACACACACACACACACACACACACACACACACACACACACACACACACACACACACTTCATCAGACCAGGTCATCTTCTTCCATTGCTCAAGGCTCCAGTTCTGATACTCACATGCCCATAGTAGGTGCTTTCAGCAGTGGACAGTGATCTCTGACCAGCATAAGGCTATGCAGACCCAAACTACAGTGCTGCCAGCACTAACATTTTAATAAGAATGTACAAAGAAAATGTATTTTTGCAGTTTGCCTTTAGCACTAGGTCACATTAACAGCACAAAATAAAATAAACAAACAAACAAACAAACAAACAAACATTTGAATCAAATACCTACCCATGAACAACTATCCAAATAATTGGGCCCAACCCTAATGAAGACATTTCATTCTTCTGAGATTTGATGAACTGGAACAGGCATAATAGAACCAGTAGTGCCACATTAAAAAACACTGTCAAATCCAGTTAAACAGGACTACTATCCACAGAAGGTTCTGAAAGGGATATTATGACATAACACAATGTACTGTTATGTTAAATACTGTTGTAATGCCCACCTGATAGCTTTGGAATCAGCACATATATTCATGAGATGTCAGATACCTAATTACATTTCACACAAAATAAAAATGGCAACATACCAATGACCATAATGTGTGTGCATATTACTAGAAAAATAACATATGGCCCCTTTAAAAGTATGTTATGTTTTTTCAGGGATCCATTTATGATGTTTGTGTGGGCTTACACACCAAAAGCAATCATAAATCATAATACAGGTTGTTAACAGGCTTTTAAGACTGATATGTTAATGAATTCTGTATTGACTAACTGTCCAGTACTGTGCCTCATTCAAAAAGCACTTCAGGGTAAAATGCTTCTTATAACTTCAGCATGAATGGGCGGGGCAAAATTGCTGCAGGCTGAAGTGGCAGATGTGAGTATATTTTTTTTTTGCAACATCACAAAATAATGAATTCAAAAAAAGGCATCTTTGCATCTTAAATTCAATACATGGCCTGTGTGGACTGCAAAGTGAACATACGTTTTGAAACTTCACCATGGTTTACACAATACATCAAACGTTTTCTTTAAAAAGTGAGGACAATTCCAGGATCCAGGATATGGGCCCTCTAAAACAAACTCCTTGGAGGACAAAAAAAATCTGCGAAACATTAACACTGCAATCCAGGATGGACAAGTGCTGCAGAACACTAAGGGTCTAACAGAAAAGACTCAAAAATCCTCTAGTCTTACAAAACACATCTTGAAAATGACAAGCATGTCTTCACCAAGAAAATGAATTTCAGCTGCCTAGGTCACAAAAGTGAATTGCAATGCATCAGTACAATCTGTATTGGATTTCAAATAATCTCTTGCAAGTGAAGAGCGAGCAAGCAAGACCCTGCTCTTCACGGCGACACAAAAGACTTCTTTTGCTGTGTGATTTGTCCGGGACAAGGGGAAAAAACCCCCCAAAAAAACATCTTGAATGCAGCCTGTCTAAACCACTTAACACTTCCCTCCGACACCAGCACAAGATGCCTGCAGGATAACTTAGCAGAGGAGGCGAGAAGAGACACACTTCCTCGTCTCTGTCCTCACTGTCCCTCCATGACCAGAGCTTAGATACATGATGCAGTGAAAGGAGCTGGAGGGATGAGCGACAGCAGCTGCTGCCCAGCTGAAAGTGTAATTGAAACCAACATGTGGCAGGATCAGGGAGAGGTGGATTAGCATTTTTTTCTTTTGCCAGATAATGACCTGCAATGTTTTTATGCAGAGAGAGAGAGAGAGAGAGAGAGAGAGAGAAATACTATCCTGGCAAAATTTGACTAAAACGCATCACTGCACTGACAAAACTTTAAATGACATGTAGATTTCCTTACAAATAGTATTTATATCAAACTGTTCTAAGAAATGTCAAGTGCATTGATCCCTGCTCTGCTTCAGCACTGTCTGACCACCTTTGCTTAATGGCCGAGTCTGAATCTGACGGATCAATGGGGCTAAATGTTGGCTAAATGTCAACAATACACACTACAACACACAAAGCCACGTTTAGGAAAAAAAGAATCAATACCACCGATTTTCCCAAAACATTTTTAAAAACAAATCAACGGACACTTAATGGGGGTTATCAAAAGTGACTGCAGCAGAAGACCTAAAGGACAAACGCTCAGCTGGTGCACTCCGGATACTTCAAAGAGAGATGATGTCTGATGACTTTTAAACAGCTAAATATAAGCACGTCTGCAAAACCTTAGAACATATTACTGGAAAGGGAGAAAGAAAATAAGAGAAAAAACTTCATTCTGCAGGTGAAAGTCCTTGACCGTCCGTGGTGCGGAGAGAAAGGGCCCAGAGTGTGAAATGGGCTGCAGCTGTGTCTCAGACTGATGGAGCGTCAGTGGATAGAGGCGAGACGCGACGGAACATCTTCAGAGACTCATTCTCGGAGCCCCCCGGTACAATATCATGCATGAGCGACCCCCGGCTCCACTTCACACGGACCTACCCGGACAGAAAATAGCTCTGCTTACCTGCAGTCCCGCCAAACAAACAGAGGGCAGGAGGCGCGAGGACTGCGTGCCGTTTGGGCAGCGCGAGGTTCAGACGCGTCCCAGCTGGAGTTTAATTACAGGGCTTAAGCTGCGTTCACTCACAATCACAGCCAAGCGCGCGCAAAACGCAGGCAGGCAGAACCGAACACGCGTGAAGGTGAGAGAAGAAAATGTGCAGTTCGAGCCCAATTAGTCCGATGTCCAGCGCGCACACACATACGCACATACACACGCACGCTCGCTGTAAGTGTGAACTGCGTAAATCCTTCAAGTCCTGAAAGCACGTGAGGAGAAACACAGCGCGTTCATTTCTCACACATACAGACGCACGAGAATTTCATCCCTCAATAAAAGACGCTGTCACTTGCAGTTGGTGCTGAAACAGGAGAGAGAGAGAGAAAGAGACAGAGCTTCCTTTCCACACGCATGCACGCGGGCGCGCTTGTCCAAGCTTATCCTTCAGGGGCTGTGCAAACACTCTCCAGTGTTTATATCCGTGCCACACACACACACGGAGCTCTGCCCATTAAAGCGAGAAAATTTCTCTTACCAGACAGTCCTGAGTCCCCACATCCCCCCGACTGCCCTGCCGCTCCGCCGTGTTGACGCGCACGTCGCGGAGTGTGTGTGTGTTTGTGTTCAGCATGTCGGCTTGAAGCACAACAGTCCGCTCGAGGAATCCTGATAGCGTGCTCTAAGCCAATCAGAATCCCCTCTTACCCCATTACAGCCAATCAGGTGCAGCAGAACATGGCTACTTTGCATAGCATGGTAGATTGACGTCGTGAAGTAATTCGCCAAAACTTGCACGAGCCGATTCCCCATCTGAGTGCAGAGACTTTACGTTGGATGAAGACGTGTCAGATGGGTGTAGCATGGAAAAAAACCTGAAATGGACTCTAAACGAGGGGACGTCCATAATAAAACACACAGTTGAGTTGTGTTTAATTGCTGTGCCATTCAGAAACTGTGAAAACTCCCATTCATTCATTCATTCATTCATTTAATCGCAATGTGCCTGGCTGGACCCCATTTTCAATCCAGAATGTTAACATCACACTAATAAGTTTTAAAAAGGTGGGCAAACCAGTGGGCGTGATCTGTTAGCAGAGTTAATTCAACAAATACTCAAAAGAGCAAAGTGGGAGGGCAAATGGAAGCAGACTATAATCATCTACTCACAGCCCAGTTTAATATAAAACAGGACAGAGGACATTTCAAGGTTTTCTGAAAGAATGTGTAAGCCGTCTGATTGTGCTTAGGTGGTTGGAGCTCATCCACCTGCGAGTGGAATTAACACTCTTAGTCACCCTCTTTGTTCATCCAAAGTAGATGGGACAAGTGGATTATAAGAGTGCTACCTTAAAGGAACATGCCTAAGTATTTTTCTGTGATT
The DNA here is from genome assembly GCA_037974445.1 of Brycinus macrolepidotus. Lineage (NCBI taxonomy): Eukaryota > Metazoa > Chordata > Actinopteri > Characiformes > Alestidae > Brycinus > Brycinus macrolepidotus. Next base: position 16,797,603 of record JBBPCZ010000002.1, on the reverse strand, counting down.
ATTTTTTGCACAGCTGTGCCCAGCTATTTGAAGTTCTATGTATTTTAATGAGAGTTTTATACATCTTTAACCTGATTCTCCAATCTTTGCTTATTACTAATGGGTTGACTGATTTCCATTTTGCTTAAAGTAGGGGAGTCCAGCTTTGGTCCTGGAGGGTCATTGCCCAGCGCACTTTGGTGATTACGCTCCTCAAACACATCTGGTTCAACTCACTTGTTAATTGCCAGGTTTTGTAAGGATGTTTGAGGAGGGGAACTGAAAAACTGTGCGAGAAACGGGCCCTCCAGGACTGGAACTGGCTGGCTTCAAGGAGTTGGCTACAATTGCCATTGTCACAAAGAAATCTGACAAAGGCGTGTTTTCATAAGTTCCCAGTCTGTTGTTTTGGGGCTATAAAGAGCGATCCACCCTCATCAAGCATGCCAGACAAGTGGGAACCATCCCTCTCTCTACCTGCTCTGCTTGACAGCCTCTTTATGAAAGATGGGTTTTGGCTCAGAGATGCTCTTGGAGAGCATACGAAAGAATAAAGACACTTCATATTTTCCTGAGATGGAAGATTATTGAACATGCACTGCATTCAGAGAGAAACCAATGAATTGTAATAGGGAAGGCAGTATTGGTGAGACTGAAACAGAAATAGGCTGGGTGCTCTCACACCTGCCCTTTATCTCCTGAATCTGTAAGATTAACTCAGTCCCTAAGGAAGCACAGACCCAAAGGATTGCAGCCTACAGCTTTAGATTAAATCCAAAAGATGCAAGAGCTAATGAAAGAGCGATTAATGCAGGCTTAAGAAGTGAAATACATCTAACTGAGATAAATGATGCAAAGATAAAACTTGGCACATAGCTGACTTTAGTAGAAAGTGAAAATGCGGAGGATGGAAACCTAGCGGACCACCTGCAGAGAAGCGTGCGTCTTAGATAGCCTTTGGCAACAAGAGTTAGTTTTGATTGATGCTATTATCTGAAAGTCAGTGATTACTTATTATAGAATTACACTTATATTACTTTACAGGCCCTGGAGTCATGCTGGGTGATTAAATGTTTTCTTTTTCTCATAAAAATGTGAGTTGATGTGATACAGCGCCCATTTACTGGATGATAATATTTCAGGGTTATTCTCTGGTCAAAAGTAAACGTACAAGCAGAGACTTGTACATTTTTGTTTCCCTTTTTTAGAAACAGTCATTTTGAATTTTATTTAATGGGTTGGAGGTGGACAAAACCACTCGTTTTCAGTGCGATATTGATATGAATACTTTAAAAATACTGATACTGATACTTTAAAAAGTATTTCCTGTGTACATAAAAAGAGGAATTATTCAAAAGTCTTTGTATTACTATTAAATAAACTGATTGTTTAGTAAAATAACTCCAAACAATGTGCCATTATGAAGCATTCACTCTGTGTGTGGGTGTGTGTGTGTGTGTGTGGCAGAGGAAAAGTCCAGCTATCCCTTTTATTTGCTATACTTTTTCACATTTCACCATCAGACATTTTTCATTGTCTTGTTAATAAAATTATTTTAAACTTATTATTTGAAGAAAATAATTAGTTCATCATTATTTCATGTGAGGATCGATTTTCAAACAAATGTCAAGATCAGAAAAATAGATAGTTCAGCATCCATCCACCCTCCCCCAGTATGAGGCCTGCCCCTGGGTGGCCAGATTCCTGCAATTTGGTGATTATCCTTCTCAAACAAAACCTGATCAGCTTATTGCCAAGTTTAGTCTTGGAATTGGAGCATAGAAATCACCAAACAGTGCTGGACTCCAGCCCTCAGTTCCACTCCCTTAGTCTAAACCTCTGTTCAACGCTTTTAATATATCAGTTCAAGGGCCAAGTTGTTGTTCTGGAATTTCACCTGGTTTCAGTTATAGCTCTGAACTGAATTGAATCATTGACTGTTTTTTTTTTGCTATATGTTATCCTCAGTTGTACAAGCTGCTTTGTATGTGTCCAGAAAGTAATTCATGTGATTAACCTTTATTCCTTTTAACCCTTTTTTAATATCTCTATAGGATCTGCATAGGATCTAAACTGTCCTCACGAGGCTTAGAGTCTCTACCATAACATTGAAGTTCACTCGAGGGATATGTGAATTGATTGCTGAAGGGATTCATTCACAGTTTCAAAAAGAATTCTGGAATTCAATATCTCATGCCCTATCCAACGACCCACTGGCTCCCAAAGGCTAGTCTGTTGAAAGAGGTATTGATTTAAGCCAATGTTAGCTGCCTCCTTAAAGCACTTCAACCTCTTTGAGTAACAAAATCTTGGAGTAACACTGTATGAGACATCTACAGTACAAAAAATGAACTGAAGTTGCAAATGCAAAAATCGAATGTGTTGGAAACCCAAAAAGACATTGGGGCTAATATTCCCTCTTTCATCTAATCCAAGTATCACCAGCAATAAATGTAAAATGCTAATTTTTATACGACAAGTCATTCAGCAGTGAAAGTCTGTCAAACCAGACATGATCATATATGGATAATGAAACCTAAAATGGTAGTGACATGGGCTTTTATATTCAAATAAAGCAATGAACAATGATTTTAAATGTGATCAGCTTTGAGACCTTACCTAACTTTTCAGAATGCTGCATAGTTTGTCTCTTTATGTTAGAGTGAGGTTGAATTCTCCCATTTCTATTTCACTGTTATATTTCAAGTCCACCTGAGTGTTCAGGAGCTCTTAAGCAGTCGTCCATGACTTTCTGATTCACTGGGTTGTAAATCTGTGGTGACATAGAGCCCAAAGTCCTTTAGTGCACTGGTTCTCATACGGGTCCTTAGGGACCCCCGGCTGGTCCACAGTTTTTGCTTGATCCAGTTCACAGCACATAGAGCCTAACTTTGAGGACTGGTTTGAAAACTACTGCCTTAGTCATTTGTCAACATGATGAAGATTAGAGAATGCACAAATGAAATAAGACAAAAGATATTCTAAGGATCACAGTGGGAAATTTGCAGAAGACGGTATCATTTTATGGCCACAAAGTTTTTTAAAATGCCAGCCCCCTGCCAACAAACTATTTGGAAGACAGTCCAGAAGAAAGGCTTATATTTAATCTAACAACAAATGTTAGTGCCTGGAGTTTGCTAGACATTACTGGTACTTTAACTGTTAGTCGTCAGTTGGGATAAATTGAGCTTTCTGGTAGATTTGTTTTAAAAATAGCATGTTTATACAGCAGACTTTCATCTTTACTGTTAAGTGTAGGAGAGGACTCTTTGTTATGTTGGCAAGGGACGTTTGCACAAAGTATTAAATGCAGAGGTTCCGATAATTGCGAGCCAGTTTGTTGGGAAAAAAAAAAACCGACAACAAAAAAAAATAAAGATTAGATTTTCTCTCATATTTTCAGTGTGAGATTAGGCTAATTAACCACAAGCCTTTTTTCATGACCTTTTCTATCCAGCTTTAATAAGGGTGACAATAATTATGGAGCTGGCTATAAAAATTGCTACAAAAGAATCTACTGTGAGCTCAGAATCCTTTGCCAGAGTGTGAACAGCGGTGGTGTTAAATTATATAAACAGAAAATTACCTTCTGAGATAAACTTCTTTTGAGTATTATTATGAGTATTATTGAACAATTTATTGACTGAACGTGAACTTATTGGATTCTCACAACCCTACTGTCCTCGGAATGAATACAGCAGACACTGAAGGTAAGAGTTGTTTACTGTCAATCAATAAATTAGCAAGACATAATTGAACCAGCCTCACCTGATAAAATGTTTAGGAACTCTATTGTACAAATCATAGAAGACTACTCTAAAAATACAATGTCCATTGCACAATATTTTCTGTTGAGATCAGGACACAAATGCCCCAAACAAAGTTCATACCAATTAGAAATGAAATATACATATGATAAAAGAATGTGCTCAGTTTAATCCTTCAGTTTAATCCCTCCACTGCACTCCAGGTGCTTGCAAAGGCAAAAGTAAAAATGACAGGCAGAAGGATCCAGGATAAAATATCATATACAGAATACAAAAATATATGAAGAAAAATCTGAAATGCTTGCTTAAATTAGTATTTCTGTTATGCTCTCTCTCCATGAACACTGAAATATAAAGATGTATTATAGAAATTAGTTTTTACCAAAAAAACCAAACAAACCAAAAAAAAAAAAAAAAAAAGTTAATAGTTCAGTTTAAATCTCATGTGGGACTGATTTTGTTTACTTTAGCTCTGAACAGTAGGGCAAAATTGTCTAAATTAGTCCTAGAGGGACGTGTAAATGTGGCACCTTGTTATCAAATGTAATTTTCCGCTACCCCTTCACCTGATCAAGCAAATCATTTTAATTTTCCTCTTTGGAAAATTTGCTTGCATGTTCAATCTAATAGTGTGCGTTCCAGATTAAGATATTATCACCTACTTGTTGTCTCCATCCTACATGGTCTTTCATGGTCTCACCTCGTCTTATCTCGTTGCTACATTTTATTTTCTTTGCAACACAATCAGTCAAGACACAAACCTTCTGCACCTGCTTTACCATCTATCTTTTTCCATAGTACTCATCCATATTTTCCACTTTCCTTGCATGTACGTATCAGTTGTCCTTCTCATATCACTTCTCAGAATCTTCTACAAAGAATCTTCTACACTTTGCAGCACTATTAATCATCGTTGTTTCTTTTAATACACAGTTTTCAATAACTCTTTCAAGTTTCTCAGGTCATCTTGCCTTCCCCTGCGGATTTTCACATACACTTCATGTCCAAAAGTGTGTGGACTAATCCAACATATTTTCCAAAATCAAAGGCGTTAATGGGGCTGCCATTAAAGCCTTTGCTCCTCTGGGAAGGCTTTATACCACATTGTTAAAACATTGCTTTGAGGATTTGATTGTATTCAGCCACATAAGGATTAGTGAGGTCAGGTACTGATGCTGGATGATTAGTTCTGGATCACATACCCCTCTCCAAATCATCCCAAATGTATTGGATGGAGTTCCATAGTTCCACTGCTCTTAAGCCTAATGCTGGGAGGCTTGGCACTGGGCATTGTACTGCTGCTCCTGAGCATTCTATTGGCAATGTTCTTCTATGGAGATTACACGAGCTGTGCATGTGCAACTAACACCAGTGTCAGCAATGGGTGCACCCTAAAGTGCCTGAGTTCACCAATTACAAGGCCTGTCTGGATACTTTTGGACATGTAGTATATATATGTAGTGTCCCAAGCACCCTGGGGGCTTTATTATCTTATTGATAAAGTGTAGTCCTCTGAGATACTTTCCGCCTTTGGTGCTTTGGAGACTTTGAAGATTCACTCTTGGGAGGCCAAACTGGTTTTGCTATTTGTATATCCAGGTCCATGGTAAAGGGCTTCTTTGGTGATTCAGTTTGAGGGGGCCACACAAAACTAACTTTATTAAGGGTTTTGGGCATTTGATCAGTTTTTTCGTTCAATTTAGATGCTTCTTTTTCAAACATATCTGACAGAGAACTGACACTGCTTTGTGAAAGAGAGTATCTCCAGTCAAGTCTTTCAGCGTTCCTTTGATTCCTGGTGTTCGGTAATTCTTTCTGAGATCCTTGACCAAATCCTTCATCGAAGTTTCCTTTTGATTTGAAGAGCTGTTTATAATGGGTTGAGCAGTAAAAGTGTCCATGGAGAGAGACATAGTTGCCGAGGCTGCTGGAAAAATAACTTGATTATTTAAAGACATAACACTGTATTTTCAAATTTCATCTCATCTCACGTCTTCTAGTCATTTGCATTACAGCTATTGCAGTATCTATTGCAAAATATCTATGCAGCACCTCACAGTAATTACACCCTGCAGGATTGCTGATAACAGCACATTTGCAAGCGACAATTCAGTGAAGTGTTACAACACATTTGTAATGTATCTGAATTGTTAATATGTGAAGGCATAGCAGGATATTTAGACTAGATACTAATTAATAGAATAGTTAAATATAATTGTTTTCCATTCTACACTGTAAATATGACATACCTTAATTTATTGCTACAGTGTTCGCAGGAGAAACATGATTTATGGAACTTCTTTTTGTCTGCTATCAGGCCCTCCATGGGGTACACTCTCTTCCGACACACTGTGCACATCTCCGACTTTGGAACTTGGATCTGACAAGAGATTCTGGTTTGTGATACTATCCTCAAAGCAACGTTGCAACTTTACAAAGCGTCAAGCTTCCAACTTCAATTATAAATAACATGCACATGTAGCAATGTAAAGCCATATTACTTAATTAACTTAATATTACATTTAATTAAGTAGTTGGAATTTATGTATTGACAGAAACAACCTTACAGTATTTAGATGACACAAGACAAGTTACTGAAACTGATATAATGAGAAAATTCCTAAACCTTTAAAATGTTAATTTCCATCCTTCAATTAAATAACAAGACACGTGGCTTAACAATACAACAAAAACATGTGCAGCCTACATGTTCTACTGCATACAGGGCTGACATGGGACTGGTTCACAGACGGGGATTTACATGATGTGGACCAGCCCCCATCAAAATCTAGCTGTATTTTCCCCTGCCTCTGTCGCTTCAGCATTACACTCCTGACACTCTTCCACGGTTGCAGTAGGAAACAATAATAAAACAGAAGGTAAACAAAATAAAGATGCATACTGGATAAAGTAGACATATGTCACACGCATACAAAAAGGCAGCATATTAGGTTCCATACATGCCCAGGCCTCTTGGTGTGTAAAAAAAAAACATACACATATAAGCACACACACACACACACACACACAATATTGCTCTCTAAAGAAAAGAAAGAAAAAAGCAATCCAATCCATTTTTCGAAAACAGCCGACACATATTACTGAAAGCTAGCTTGACAGAGAAAAATATTAGCTAGGTAATTACTGTCTTCAGATTAGGCCAGCTAACAACTTTGCTCTAAAATCTGGTCAATTTCATCTTCTATATTGCTTCCTCAATTATTTGCCATAGTGAGATAACCAAGCTGGCCAGCTAGAGATCAAATGAAAACTGAATAGATCTTTAATGTCAAATGTGACATAATCAGTAGAGATAAAATGCTGCAAATTAATTTAAACTAATAAGTCATATTTTGCAGTAACCACCTGCTTTGAATTTATTTCACTCAACACTTGTTGTTGCTGATGTTGTTGCTGTTTCACATTTATATGGGAAGTTGGCTTTGTTGTCCAACACTGCAAAAGAACACACCCTGTTGTGTCAACCAGCCCCAGTTTCACAAAACAGGGCAGGTGGCAACTTCAAACAGGGCAAGCCTCTCTATGAAAGCCATTAACTGACTAACTAATGGAGCATCACCATTTGAGGAAAAGTTACCTCCTGAAAGTACTACAAAAGTTAAGGCATTTGCACTTTGCTGGTTCTATTCTTATGTGTACACTGTAGAGAAAATGTTTGTGAGCCTCAATGCAACATAGTAGCCAGCCCACCAGGAATTCTCCGGATCCTCCCAGTTACCCACACCAGCATGTAAACTGAGAGTCATTTCTTATGTTCAAAAATACTGAAAATAAGTAATTGTTAGCTGTTTATTTTCCTCAATCTGAGTGTACTCCCTCCAGAATATCAGGTAGAGATGAAGCAGGTCATGAAATACAAATATATATATATCAGTATTTAATATAAATACTTGCAAATGAAATGCTAATCTAATTTATTTTCTCCACACTCACGAACTGCCGCATGATTTCAGTCTCTTGTATGCCTTTAAGTGAGAACATAAACAAAAACTGTATGCATTACATTTAATTTAGGCATGCAAGGATATGCTTTGAAATGTTTGTTTAATAGCAATCATGAATATAGA
>JBBPCZ010000002.1:16767595-16789408 GCA_037974445.1 Brycinus macrolepidotus | reverse complement strand
TATACACATATATATACACACACACACAAATGGGGTGCATTCAGACACACACACAATACTGGGTTAGCGAGTGTTTCAGCATAAAGAAAACATTTGCTCTGCCTTGGCTTGCAGTTAGTACCCAATTCCATCACACAGTGTCTGTTTATCAGCCACAGCAGTTTCCTTTTGGTTTAACAGCTCCTTTGGTTCTCTCACCTGCTACGCTGTAGCCTAAGCTTTTGAACACACTCTCACTTTCAGTCCATGTCTTGTGGAAATTCTTCAGCAGTTCTTCAGCAGAGGCCTCAGGTGATACTCTCGCCTCTGGGGCCTTTTTCTTCACAGCATCAGCATAAGAGAAAGGAACGCTCTGCGTGAAAACGTCCTCCGAATGCTTAGATATGGTCGTGGAGCTTCTTGTTCCACTTATCTTTGTGCCAATTTCTTCGACAGTGGAGAAATGCTCTGTGATGGTTTGTGTCTCAGAAAAGCTGGCTGGATCGACAGACTTCTCTAGTGTTACTTCTTTGCACAGAGGCAGAGGAGAGGTCTGCTGGGAGCTTGGCTGAGTTGTGTGTTGAGGCTCACGCTTTGAAATTTCAGATGCAATTTCACTCACTCTTGACACCTGCTCCTCCTGTTTATTTTTTTGTTCTTTGATACACATGCATTGCTCATCCATTTCAAAAACATTTTTAATAACCTTGATGCTGAAAGCTGTCGTTTCCTCTTGTTGACTTGCTTTTTTCTCTGTGCCTGGCTCTGGGTCTTCAGTTTCACTGCCAAGCCTTTCTCGGGTGTTGATAAGCTCTTTCGCAGTGTAGACCTTTTTATCCAGTGTCTCCAATTTACTGACCAGTCCAGACAAGTCAACCTTGGGCAGATTCTCTTTTTTGTTCTCTGACACTTCAGTCACAGCTTCCTCAGTGGCTAGTCCAAAATCAGAAGGCTCTTTTTGTACAAATGTTTTATTTATCTCCGCTTGTTGAGTCTCCTCAAAGAGGTTTCTCTTGTCTCTATGTGATGTTGTCATCCTTTCTGACACAGCTACTTCTGAAGATTCTTTGTCTTTATACTCCTCCAGAACCTTTGAGTCTTCAGCAGGTTTAGAATCGATTTTGATCTGCCGATGAAATGTGGCTGGAGTTTCCAGTATCTCTGACTTCTTACCTGTAACCGGCGCAAGATGAGGTACAGGATCAGGTGAGGCTCCACGTGAGAGTTTAGCCGTCACTTCTCTGAGCCTTGTCAGGCTGTCAGCTCTGGCCAGAGTGGGTGATGGAGAGGCTCTGCTTAAACGTGATGAGGGGGTTTCAGATCTGCGTGGTGGAGGAGTCGGAGGCATTGGTGGAGGGGATGGTGCTACTCTCTGTGGTGAGTCTGTTCTCCTAGTGGATTCAATTGTGATGAATGTGGGTGAGGGTGAGCGCATTCTTAACAAAGGTGATGGTTCTCTTGGGTCAGGAGGTTTTATGCTTTTCTCTTGCTGTTTTCGGCTTTTGTGAGTAACTTTTTTCTCTTCTATTACTTTCTTTTTCATTTCAACCTTTTTGGAGCCGATGGTGATTTTTGAAATCCTTTGTGTGGCACTGCCTGAAACCAGTTTTTCAGATGTAGCCTCATATTCATGCTTTTCAATAGCAGCAGCATTTCCTTCTAAGTGCATTAGTTGTGCTTGAATGAGATTTTGCACATGAGCAACAAATTCTTTGAGTTTCTGCATGTTATGCTCATCTACTGCTTCTTCCAGATCATTCTTTTCCTCTGGCTCAATAAGCCACTCTGGGATTTCATTGAGCAACGTCTTCACAAACTTGGAGTCCATTTTTTCTTCAGCTTCCAGCAAATCTGTAATACAAGACAGCAACTTCTGAGCTTCTGCACATCTTTGTGATGTCTCTGTGCTCTCTACTGAGGTCTTGGCAGGCTCTCTTTGTGCTGGCTTCTCTGACACATTTATTGGAACATTTCTGCTTTCGTCTTTTGATTCGTCAAGACTCTGCTGGCTGCCCACTTCCTCTTTCTTTTTAGGAGGAGCCTTGACCTGCTTTTGAGATTTTGGAGTGGCACCCTGTTGCTGCAAACTCTGCTGGACTTTACTCTCTGTGATGACCTCTTTGTGGACCTCAGTGTGTTCCCCTTGGATTGTTTTGTGTGTCTGCATCACAGCGATTGCCTCTTTTTTCTGATTAGATGTTGAAACTGGATGTTTTGCCTCATAGGGGGAGGCAAGAGCAGCAGCAGTGGTATTGTTTTGTGTTTGTGTCTGGGTTTGATGAACCAGTTCTTTATCTTTTTTGGGTTTAGCCCTCCTCTTCTTCTTCGGTGTGGCAGGGGCCTCCTCAGCCTGCTTTTGCTTGATCTGTTTTTCCACCTTAATCTCAGTCTCACTGCATTTTCTTTCTCTGTTTTCTCTCATCTGGACATTCTCCTGTTTAACTTTCACACCATGAGCTTGATCCTCTGGCCTTTTTTCTGTGCTGTCATCTCTGCTGTTCTTGCTGGCTTTCTTTTTGTCAGATTTCTGAATTTTTGCCTCAGATTCCTTAATTTTGCTGTCTTTGTTCACCTTTGCTGATTTAGCCTGATCGGCAGAACTTTTTCCTTTGCCTTTGGTTGTGGGGGAATCATTTTTCCCACTTTCCTCAGTCTTGTTTTTTTCAGTAATTCGAATATTTGTGATGTGTTTATCGATAGCTTCTGTCTCCAGTTCATTGCTTACAGATGCAGTTTGTTGATCTTTTGCTTCTATAGTGGCAGAAACCTGTGATGTACTACTAACAACCATCTGTGTAACAGAGCTAGAGGTCACCTGTTGAAAACTGGTTGTCATGGACCGGTATTTTTTCTTCTTTTTAGATGAGGCGGACGTGGTCTGCTGCTGAACAGAAGTGGCTTGGGATGTCTGATTAGAGATAATGTGCTGTTTAGTTGGGGAAATAATGGCAGATTCAGAAGGAGATTTCTCATTTGTGTTGCAGATCAAAGACTTGCTTGGGGGAACATCTGAGAGACTGGCATGCTTGGATGAATCACATGATTTTATGTCTGATTTGGCTTTGGTCACAGCTTCAGCTTTCTCTTGAGTGAAATCAAATGATATGCTCGGCTCAGATTGTGCTGTGCTCTTGCCTTCTGAGGAAAGCATTTCAAGTGCTGAGCTGACTGACTCATGCATGTGAATTTCAAAGGCCAGGGAGCTTGGTGGTGTGGAGCTCTCCCCTATTTTCTGCCTGTATTTTTGCTCTGCTTTTATTAATGGGGTAGCGAATTTACTTACTGGGGATTTGCTTGGGGGTGGTGGCGAGGCTGGTGGGGTCAAACTCATGGGAATAAAAATCTTCTTAGGAGGACGTGGAGACTCAGGTGGCTGCATTGAAATGGCTGACTGGATCTCAGATGAGATCACAGTGGATGAAACTGATGAAACAGTATTTTGTGCCTGTACCTTACTAATTTTGTCCTCAGTCTCACTGCCTGTAGACACTTGATTAATTTTTTGGGCCTGCATATCCATTTTTGTAAACTGCATGGCTGGCTCCAGCTTTGGCACTTTACACAGAGCTGGGGCCTTGACTGGTTTCACTGTTAGTTTGGTAGGTTTGGCTGGTATTGTGTTGGGAATGAGGTCTAGCTCCTGCTGAGAGGGAGGAGGGGGAAGAAACTCTTGTTCAGTGTCAGAGGTAGGAGGAGGAGTAGGTGGGGGAGGTAAATGATCAAGATCTGACTTCACTTGGTCACTGAAAGGTGGAGGAGGAGGACTGGGTGGAGGAGGGAGGTCATTATCACTCCTGATTAGAGGAGGTGGGGTAGGGAAGGAAAGACTATCATAGTCCGGTGGAGGAGACGGAGGGAGAGGGAAGTCAGACTCTTGTAATGGAGGAGTGGTTGGTGGGGGTGGTACACAAATGTTATGGTCTCTGTCTTTGGTTTTATCTAATCTGATTATACCTTTGCTCTTTGATTTGAGGTTGCGGAATTCTGTTTTTAAAGTTTTAACCCCGTGAGTCTGAACGATTGTTTTGTGTTCTAGCACGGTGGTCTTTGACACTGGTGTGTCTGTTGTAGTTTGAGCTACAAGCATGTTTTGCTCTTGTCCACTTTGCATTGATCTGGTGGTTACAAGCTTTTGTACATTCGTCTGTGACTCCCTGCTTTTGGTGAGATTTTTCACTGCAGCAGCAGGTCTCTGTGTCTGAATCTCTTGCTGGGAAGTAGATGGGGTTTTACCTTTGGAGACCTTAACCTTTCTTATGGGTTCTCTCCTGGGGATCTTTGGACTTGCTCGTTGTGCCGTTTCTAGCAAGCATTTTATTGTTCCTTTAACATCCCCTTTTATCACCTCCTCTTTCTCTGTTTGAACCTGTTCCTGTGTGTCATACAGGGCTTTAATTGACAGCTTCACATCACCTTCTGTGCTGGCCCTGCGTTGCATTCTGGGAGATGCAGCAGGTTCCAGTAAGAGCTGAATTGTTCCTTTGACATCTCCCTGGACTCCGATTTCTGGCTGGTAAACCTTTCTCTCATTAGAGGCCTCTTGCAGACTCTGCAAAGCGGTATGAATATTGCCCTTCACAATCTCTTCTTTCTCCACTTCTCTCACTGCTTGCGTGGCTTCCTCCAGAGATTTCAATGCACCTTTGATGTCACCTGGAACTAAATCTTCAGTAACAATTTCAACTTTGGTGGTAGTTGAGTCTTTCAGAGATTTCAGTGCCCCTTTGATGTCACCAGGAATGATTTCAGGTTTTTCCACCTCTTTTGGCTGTTTTTGGGCTTCCTCAAGAGATTTAAGGGCAGTGGGGATGTCACCTTTTACAACCTCCTCTTTCCCTAGAATGGCCATCTGATTGATGGACTGTGTCAATGAGTTTAGAGTGGCTCTCAAATCACCACCCAGTATCTCCTCTTTCTGAAGATGCTCAAATGAGACATGGGGCTCTGTCATGAAAACCTTGACTGCATTATGAACATCCCCAGGGACAATATCTTCCCTGTCCACCAGGCGACAGATTTGAGCTTGATTACGGGTGAGGCTTTGTTTTGTTTCTTTAATATCACCACAAACAATTTCCTCTTTTTGTAGTTTACTTGTTTCATTGTCATCAGGCTCTACCTGTAGTTGTTTAAGGTAGTCCAGAGCTCCTGACTCAATACAGGTTGAATAAAAGTTCACATTTCCTTTTTCTGCGTCATCCACCTTAATTTTGACAAGCTCTTCTGTATCTGGATTACATAGTTTTTGCAGACAACCTTGTACATTGCCTTTGATGACATCCTCTTTTTTGATGCTAGTGTTTTCATCTTTATTGAAAAGGGAGTATATAGTCATGCGAATATCTCCTTTTTCATCCTCCTGAATAAGAATACCATGCTTGCCCGTGCTCTGCTCTTTCAGCAGGCTGTTTATGGCTTCTTGAATGTCACCACAAATTATGTCCTCTTTCTCCACGTTGGTGCTAGTCTGCTGGTTGAACAACTGTTTTACTGTACAACTGATGTTGCCTCTCTCTTGTGATTCTATAATAATCCCTTTCTCTTTTGTCTCTCGTCTATTGAGGAGGTTCATCATGATGTTCTGTAAGTCTCCTTTGACGATTTCTTCTTTCTGAATCTCTGGAGCCTTTTTATTCATCAGATTGTACTTAGCCATGCGCACATCCCCAATCTCATCAGTCTCTATAATAATGCCTTTGGATTCCACCATTCTCTGACTATATAACTCATCTAAGGTTTCTTTTACACTTTTACCAAATATTTCAGTTTTCTCAGCATTGCTCTCATTGAAGTCAGGTAATGGAGTTGTTTCAAATAGCCAAGTTGTTGTTTTCACATCTGCTTTCGGTATTTCTTCACGGACAATGTCCTTACTCTTCCCATTCTCTTGGATGCAATCAAGTGGATTTTTCTCAAACAACCACACAGACTGTTTTACATCTCCCTTCACCTGTTCTTGCATGACAACCGTCTTCATCTCGTCTTCTGAGTTTTCGCCATGAATCTGATCAATGGTGCAAGTCTCAAACATCCATTTAGCTGCCCTAACATCTCCTTTATGAATCTCACTCATGCTGACAGTACGAACTAACTTCTGTGACAACGAGTCAGATTCAAAACGCTGTTTGTTTGCCTTGACATCACCCCCTGTTATGTCTTGGACAATTTTAAAAGAAGTTTTGCTGTCATCATCAATCTTGTCAAGAGGTTGGGTTTCAAATTTCCACCTAGCAGAAGTGACATCACCTTTCTGAATATCCTCTTCGGTAACCGCTTTAATAAGGTAGACTTCATCAGTATCTCTAATGGAATCAAGAGGCTTGGTTTCAAACAACCAGCGTGCACCCACCACATCCCCTTTGAGTATCTCTTCTTTAGTAAGTGTAGTAATTTCATGGTAATGTCCCTCCTTGTCCTGAATGGCATAAAGCGGCTGAGTTTCAAACAGCATGGCATATTTTTGAACGTCTCCTTTCTCCTCTTCCTCACGGATGATTTTCTGCAGTTTTCTCATTTCTGACACAGATGAGACCTCCTGAATTTCATCTAATGAGTAGGTCTCAAAAATGAAACGGCCTTTGTCAACATTGCCTCCCTGAACATCTGTCACTGTACGTGAACTTAGTTCATTTGTGTTCTCATGGATCGCATCTATGGGCTGGTTTTCAAAGAGCCATTTGCAGTTTTCAACATTCCCTTTCTGAATGTCCTCAGCTTGAGCAGTCTTCAGCTGGTGCATGAATTCCTCTGAAGTGGACGTCATGACATCAGAGGACTGGGTCTCAAATATGTATTTCATTCGAGATACATCTCCAGACTGGATGTCTATCTCAGTCACTCGCTTAACAACATGTTCTTCCTCTCCACTGATATTGTCCAGGTTCTCTGTCTCGAAGAGGAAGCGAGCCATGCGCACATCTTTTCCCTGAATGTCTTCTTGTTTTACAGTGGATGCTTTTAGCACATTCTCTGACTGATCTCTGATGGTATCGAGGGCCTGAGTTTCAAAAAGCCAGGTGCAAGTTTTTACATCACCTTTATGAACCTCTTCAGTTTCATTTTCGTTCTTAAGCGCAACCTTTTCATAGAGTATATCCATTGGCTTGGTCTCAAACAGCCACTTACAGGTCTTAACGTCACCCTTCACTATTTCAGTTGTCTCTTTAGTAACACACTCCTCATCTTCAATATTGCTGAAGTATTTGATGGCATCAAGAGGTTGGGTCTCAAAAAGCCATTTTGCTGTTTTTACATCACCTGATTCAACCTCTTGCTGAGTGATGCCCTTAATGACTTGCAATTTAGTTATACTTTCATCAAACTGGTCAATAGAACGAGTTTCAAACATCCACATACAGCTTTTGACATCCCCTTTCACAATCTCCTCACGTCGTACAGTTTTCACTTCATGATAGTGACCCGAGCTATCTTGCATGGCATACAGTGGTTTGGCTTCAAAAAGATCTTTGTTTGATTTAACAGAGCCCCTGGTTACACCTTCAACTCTAATCCTTTGACTTTCATCGTATCTGCTTAGATCATAAGTTTCAAAGATTTGTTTGTAATTTGTTACATCCACTTTTTCAGTATTCTCTAAATTCACTGTTCTCGTTATTTTCTTTTCCTCGTCCCTGATTTGTTCTAGAGGCTGGCTCTCAAACACCCACTTCTGGTGTCGAACATCTCCCTTCTCCTCCTCAGCTGTCACCCTTTCTTTAAGCTTCCCCACCTCTGCAAGTTCCTTCAACTCATCTTTTGGAGCAGCTTCAAAAAAGTGTCTGGCAGATTGAACATCTCCTCCAATAATTTCCTCTGTGCTGACAGGTCTGGCATTTGAATCATCCTTTAATGTGTCCATGGGCTGGCTCTCAAAAACCCAGCAATTTCTGCGCACATCACCTTTGTATTTCTCTTCATCTAGTTGTTCCATATTGACCATTTTAATAATTTCTTTCTTTTCCTCTTGGATATCTTCAAGTTTCTGGTTCTCAAATAGCCACTTTTGGTGCCTAACATCCCCTTTCTCATGTTCTGAAGTCACAGTTTTCTTCAGCTTGCCCACTTCACCCTCCCCATTTTGGATGTTCCCTAGGGGCTGCTTCTCAAACACCCACCTCTGGTGTCCTACATCCCCCCTCTCCTCTTCTGATGCCACCATTCTTTTCAACTTTCCTACCTCTGGCAGTTCTTTCAGTTCATCTAATGGTGCTGTTTCAAACAGATGTCTTACAGATTGTACATCACCACCGATGATCTCCTCAGTGGTAATTGGTCTGGAGTTTGAATCATCTTTCAGTGTGTCCATGGGCTGGGTCTCAAACACCATACAGTGTTTGCGGACATCAGCTCCAATAATCTCCTCTTTTTGTTGAGTATGTATTCTTTGCCACTGCTCATTTATGGAGTCCAGTCTTTTTGTCTCAAACAACCATCTTCCCCTTTTCACATCACCTTGGTTATTGTCTTCCATGGAAATACTAGAGATTAGTCGGACCTGAGAAAGGTCTTTGTTAATTATGTCAAGGGGCTGTGTCTCAAAAAGCCACCGTGATGTTTTCACGTCACCTTTCTCTGTCTCTTCTCGGCGGACAGAAGTAATTTCTACCACTTCACCCGAGTGCTCCCTCAGTACACACATACATTGAGTTTCAAACATCCAGATGATTATCTTCACATCAGCTTTGATCTCCTCCATGACAGACTTCAGACTCAGAAGGTGCTTTTCATCCATGGTTTCAGTGTCACCCAGAGAATCCATTTCCTGGTTTTCAAACATGTACCGCATGGTGGCCTCTTGTGTGAACACAACTTCTTTGGTTTGGTCATCATCACCATGTAACTTATTTAGAGAGTCTATTGGCTTTGTTTCAAACAACCAAGCTGCCACGCGAACATCTTTTTTGCCTACATCATTATAAGAAAGCTTTTTTGCAGCATAAGTAGTATCTGTACCTAATACATCCATGGGTTGAGTCTCAAACATCAAAGCAGTGTTCTTCACATCACCTCCAGCTATGATTTCCTGTTGAACTACCTTTCTGCTGTCCTCATCATCATCTGAAGTGTCCTTAATACAGTCCAGAGGTTTGTTCTCAAACATCCACCGCATGGATTGCACTTCCCCTCTCAGGATTTCATCCCATTCCAGATATTCTCTTTCCGGGCTCCTGCTTGGGCTGCTTTCGCCATGCTCAAAATGGTATGCAGCCTCTTGCACATCTCCAACCATCTCCTCATCCCCATCTATCTCATCTACCTCATCGTAGAAATCTCGCTCCAAGTCCTTCCTGACATCAGGGTGAATGTGCTTGCACAAACGCTTTAGTTCTAGTAGTTCTCTCTGTTTAAAATATTGTTCTTTGTTGATGGTGTGCTTTATTGGGTGTGTTGTTTCTCGGAAGCCTGTGTCCTCAGAAGTCTCCTCTAACAGGTCTGGTGGTGGAAGAGGCAGATAATCCAAGTCCTCATCATCAGTAGCAGTCATGAATCCTGAGTATTTTGTCTCAGCTCCTGCCGCTCCTACTGTAACTTTTGATGTGCCAGGTATCTCACCCTTGAAGCCTTGGTGGGATACATTTATATCTGAAGCCAACTGTGAACAGTTGATGTCACGTTCAATCTTTTTTGGGGAGAGAAAATTTGCTTGTTTCATTCAATAGAGCTCTTTGGGAAAACTTTTATGTCAACTGAAGTGATATAACAAGATAACAAGCAGCTTTGAAAAGGACATCGCTTTTTTGGCACTAGTATTTATAAGGTTTTTCAGATCAAATACTTGACATTCATGGTTGATATAGTGAGGGGATTTACATAAAGAAAAATGAAATGTTAGATAATGGAGCTAAAAGAGCCTATAAGTGCTATGAAGGTTGGTAACAAGTATTCTGTACAGTACCATCACCAATATCACACTTACGGCCCTGAAAGTAACTGCTATACAGTAGAGTATCTACACATATTTCCTGCCTGGACCTGCCTGGACTGTATAATTATGCAATATTCTAAAAGCAGAGTGAACTGAGTGAAACAGTCACCTCCAAGGATCATTACCTTAATTTTCTTACTTGGAGCAGCTTCCTCAATTGTTTTCTCAAAGTGCCGTGCCAGTTCCCTGGTTGAAAGTTTTGGGTAGTACTCTTCTTCTTCTGCAATTTATATTACAAAATTTGAAACCTTCAGACTTCTCACATAGTGGCGAAACTAACAGCAAGGACAGGAAAAGTCTATAAATGATAGATTTGGTTATCTCACCATCGTGATTCTCGGTACTTGAGGCCACTCCATAGTGCACACTCAGATCACATGGAAGCTGTAAAAAATACACACATAATTCTATACTATATAACAGTTAAAACACAAAATCAAATTCAAATATAAATCTCAAGAAAAAGGTCTGTTTTACCCATGAATTGCCCTTCACTAAAAGTTTCTAAGTTAGAATATAATGTAGGTTTTTAGTTTGCTTGTTAAAGCTTTAAAAAGTGCTCCCCTCAACTTGTAGTGTCACTTTCATTACGAATGACTTTATTACTTCATTGAGGTGCTTTGTAAAGTGCTCCAGCAAATCACAAAATCTACATGCAGTGTGGTTTAAAATGGAGAGAATAATTCAAAACTAGCAAAGAAGAATGTTGGACATTAAAACTGATAGAGTATAGGACCATTTCAAATATTAGTTATCACTTTCGTGTGCATAATAGCAGACCGGTAAATTCAAATACATTCTGACCATTTGTAAATGTAAATTAAGGCCCTGTAATTGCCTGTGTAGCTTCATTGTGCAGGCTGTGTGACTTGGTCATTAGAAGGGCTGACTAAGGGGCTTCTGTACCTTTTCATCCTGCAGGCCTCTTCTGTTTCCACTCCTCACTGACATCTCAGAAGAGTTTGACACTCCCTGTATGAAGGAAGGCATGCTGTCATGAGATGCATGCAGTAAACATGTAATTTACATGTAAAAAAAACATCTACGCCTACAACCCTTCTCAAATATTCTTCGAAAACTTTTTAGTCATGCTCACTTAACATAATATGCATACCTCTCAATAAAACATTATTCTCCTCTCTCACAAACACACCTACTTACACACACTCTTCTCTCTCTCTCTCTCTCTCTCTCTCTCTCTCTCTCCAAAACAGTCCACTCAACAGATACTTGAAGCGGCTGCTACTCTATCATTTCAAGCAAGATTAATTAATGCTCAAATACTGTGCGTCATCAAGAACAGTACAGAACACCCTTTAGTAATGAATCACACTGCAGTGAAATCATGCTAATGGGACTGAATTCACCAATCCCAGTCAACACAGCTGGCTGCAGAATGGATATGAGGTATCATTTTGTTACTGTTATCTTAAAATCTGTCACCTGCAGAACATTGCACCAACAAGATCAAAATGTCATGTGAGTGCAAGTCAAACACAAGTTAGCGAGATGTTTACACTTCAGGATGAAGTCCTACAACACTATTTCCTGCTGTTGAGTTTGTAAAATAATGGAAGTGAGAGCAGCTCTCCAGGCCTCTTCTCTCGTTCAGTATTCAGCCTCATCTTTTCTTTGCGGCTGCATTAGTCCCTGCAGGGGGAGCGAGGCATGCAGGCAGAGGCACTGGTATGGATGGATGGGCTGGATTGGATTTGGATTGGCAGGATAGGATTATACAAGCTTTGGCTCCGATGAATCTGCCTTACCATTCTTTCTCTCACTGCTAGTCATCTGGTATTCGTGCAGGTGCTGCATGCATGCAGTTGGCATTTGTAAACGCTACGATGCAGAAATCTGTGCGCTAAGTGCAACTCTGTGATAGTGAGATAATGTAAACAGACTTTACTAAGAATTAATACTGTAGCTTAAATTACAGCTTGGGTTTTAATTGGGGTTTAGGCTTAAGGGTTAGGTAAAAGTAAAAACTTTTTTCTGTCATTGCAGACATGTGGGGAACGCTATTCGAGATCTTATAATTACCTGCACAGTTCGGTGTGTGTAGTGAAATTGTGTGGCCGTGTGCGCAGAAGAAAGCTCTTCACTCTCAAATTGTCTTCGAATGCTGGCCAGTCCCCCAGACAGGGAGCAAACCTCAGCTTCCTCCAGGACCTAATGAAGAAGAAGGAGGGGGTTAGAGAGAATGAGTCACATCACCTGACACCTCGGCAAAGCTCATAAGCCAAATCAGTAGGGGTTACATAGCTAGAATTGTCAGGATTACTCAGTTAAACCTGATTACCCAATTTAACAATGTAACAATTAACAATTAAGTGATTAATTTGCAATGTGAATGATAAACAGGGTGTCTGGAGGATACTGTAAAGCCGCGGTCACACTAAAAATGCAACTAAAATTTGCCTGCTGAGAAAGCCAATGCACTTCAGAGGCAAGGAAGCAGTAATGAGAAAAAAAGCTTGCTTCTGAATAAATTTGCAAGAGAATTTGTAATGAGAAGAATTGCCACTTTTGTCTTCTGGGTTTGTCAGACGTTTGAGGATGCTCCCAAGGGAGTCCAAAATGAATGTAATTTTCAGACAGATAAATGCATTCAGTTTCAACACAGAACAGCATAAAATATTTTTATGCTGCCGTCAGTTTTGAACTTGAACCATTATAAAACTGGGTTCCATGTACATTCACAATGTGGGTAGTGGTGGCGAACGTACTTGTCAGCCTAGGGGAGTTTGGTGGAGCATAAAGTTATGTGTTGGAGCTGAGCCCCAGGCAGCCCCAGCACAGTTTAACCCTTGCTTTTTTAAAATCTCTTGCCTCAGTCTTTTAAACAAATTTGCTGGATCACCAGCCTGTAGCTGCTGGAGAGTAGCTGTAAGCAGTGTGTTTAGCTTTTGGCTACACAGGTATGACGAGTTAAATAGACTGTTATATTCATGCTGGGAAATGATGTTGAACTAGTTTTAGGTCTGTTTCTTTTAAATCCCTATTATTTAAGTATGGGAGTTTCCCCTTCAGTTGTGTGCAAACAGCTCTCTGTTGACTTCTGTTCCATGGTTTTGTTTTCCAATTAAAGAGGTGGGACTCACTGTTAAAATAAATACAACTTGTAATCATCATTTTCCTAGGTTTCACTGGTATTCTATTACTCTGTTGGGGTTATAAAAAAATAAGTATATAAAAATAAAAATATTTATAAAAATAAATTATATATTTTTTTCTTGGTTAATAATTAATAATAATTAAATTCTCTAAATGACTAGATTACACAATTACCAATATGATCAATAATGACAGACTCGGTCACACCATTCTAGCACCAGCGTGAATGTGTGAACACACTTACTGCCCTTTCCATTATCTTTCTTCTCTCTTCGGGTAGGACTATATTTGACTCTGAATTATTTACTGTCAAGATCCTAATTCACACATATGTAACAGTTGTCACAGTCTCAACCACACAAACACAGATACACCTACACGAGAACACAATACACCACCATTCAGCTCAGCAATAATGGTAAGAGGGCATAAAGTGATCAGTGTGAAGAGTAGCCAGTAGGGGGCAGAGGTGGCATGTAAAGCTGTGTATCAATACTATTTTGAGTGACCCCACATGGGAGTGGAGGAGGGAGCTACCAAGAGAGAGAGGGTGTCAGGTGGCTGTAGAGACGCTGAACTCATACTGGCCAGCTATCGTCACATTCCATTCCTAAACCATGACAAAGCTACCAGCCCCAACCCAAACAATCACATCATGGTTTACATTCACACTGCCCCTGTATGTGGCCTAGGACTTCGGGCTTTAGAACAGTGCCCAAACCTCCGTCACTGGAATGTCACTGGCAAATTGTAACAGAGTCAAATGAAATTTCCCAAAAGGGGAAAACATTCTAGAGCACACAGTATGTCTGCCAACAGTTACACATTTACAAGTTTGTTTGAGATTTAGGCCATGATGAGGGTGAAGGAACAAAAAAGTCCTTTATTTGCATAATGCAGTGCCTTCAGATCTCTCTCTCTCTCTCTCTTTTTCTTTTTCTCTCTCTCTCACTCTCGCTCTCTCTCAGCAAAAGTGAAATAAGAAAACACTTCACTTTCCATTGTAGCTAGATT
Source organism: Brycinus macrolepidotus (assembly GCA_037974445.1). Classification (NCBI taxonomy): domain Eukaryota; kingdom Metazoa; phylum Chordata; class Actinopteri; order Characiformes; family Alestidae; genus Brycinus; species Brycinus macrolepidotus. Next base: position 16,775,376 of record JBBPCZ010000002.1, on the reverse strand, counting down.
TGCAGAGGCATCAATTACTGCTTAAATCAATGAGCTTCAAAGTGCACCTGAATCTTGTTAAGTGTCTCCTAGTTTAGAGTAATAGTTTCAGTTTCGTGACTGGTTGTGTGTGACGAGCCCCTTTGAGTGATGCAGCTTAAAAGCCAGCCAGTCTGGAGAGAGGGCATGCGGTCACTGATCTCCTATCCTAGTTGTGTTTGTGTGAGCTTCTATTACGAGGGGAACTGGGACTTGTGCCTCACTAGCCCAGCTCTGCCTGACTGCTGCCAGCCACGCTTCAAGTGGCAGTTGGAACACAGACTGGGGTCTGGAGGGAAACACCGCTAGGCTAAGGCTTCCCTGAGGCATTCACGGTAGATGGTGATAGTCTACTTTCTCCCTGTGTCTCCCCTCTGTCTCTACAGGCTGAAGTCGGTGAGAAGGCTCTCACAAAGAGCGAGTCCGCAGGAAGCGGACCAACCTTACTGGCCACCATTGCACTCGCATAGAGGCGTGGTCCCTAAGCTGTCAGAGTAAATGTCTCATCTCGTCACTACAGACCACGTCGATTGAAAGCCCGCTCACCCAACTACCTGTATCGATTCCCGAACAGTATAGGGATCTCACGGAAGTTTTCAGAGCTGCTAGGGTAGCCCGTCTCCCTCGGCACCGGCCGTGGGGCTGCGCTATTGACCTCCTGCCGGGTGCCACACCACCGCGGTCATGAGTCTATCCACTGTCCGAGATGGAGAACAAGGCAATGGAGGACAATACAGGGGTACATTAGCCGGTCCCGGTCTCCTGCATCTGCCGGCTTCATCTTTATTGAGAAGAAGGATGGTGGGGTCAGGCCCTGCATAGACTACTGCGGGCTCCACGAGGTCACTGTGAAGTATCCGCACCCTCTTCCGCTCATCCCCCCGGCCATCGAGCAACTCCGTGTGGCGAGCTTTTATACTAAGCTCGACCTATGGAGTGCATACAATCTCATGCGCATTAGGGCAGGTGACGAATGGAAGACTGCGTTCAGTGCAACGTCCGGCCATTACCATTATCACGTAACGCCATATGGCTTAGCTAATACTTCGTCCTTCTTTCAGGCGTTCATGAATGACGTCTTTAGGAACATGTTGAATCAATTCGTTACTGTATATCTCGACGATATACTAATTTACTCAAAAACCCTATCTGAACACGTAAAACACGTTCGTCAAGCCCTTCGTCGCCTGCTCGCTCACGGGTTGTACGCCAAAGCCGAGAAATGTGAGTTCCATGTTATGGAGCTCTCATTTATTGGGTACTGGATTGGACCCTGGGGGGTGGGCATGGATGACAAGAAGATCAAAGCAGGGTCTGAGTGGCCAAAGCCCAAAAGTATCCAGTTCTCTGCGTCTGCAAGAGCGGCATTTGAGATGATTAAGTCCTTGTTTACTACAGCCCCTATCTTGAAACTGCTGGATCCAGCAAAGCCTTTCACAGTGGTGGTGGATGCCTCCGAAGTCGGGTTAGGTGCGGTGCTGTCCCAGAGCCATGGTACCCCCGAAAGACTCCATCTGTGTGTGTTCTTTTCTAAGAAGCTGACCGATGCAGAACGCAATTATGACATCCCCAACCGCGAACTGCTGGCGGTCAAAGCAGCGTTGGAGGAGTGGCGTCACTGGTTTGAGGGAGCTCGGCACCCCTTTGTAGTGTTTACAGACTCAAGTATATCCGGCAGGCTAAGCAGCTGTGCCCTCGACAGGCCTGATGGGCTTTGTTTTTCAGTAGATTCAATTTCTTCAATTTCAGTTTCCTCCGGGCCTATTGCCATAGGCACCAGCACGACAGGATTAACCTGACGGTTAATACAAAACAGGATTAACCGTCAGGTTAATCCTGTTTTGTATAAGTTAAAGTTATGCGTATTTCTCCTATTTTTACTAGCCACCATTGCGAGTGAGCCCCTTTTTCCCCTCCTCAAGCCTCAGTCCTACTGGGAGTGGACGGACTTCTGTGATCTGGATCCTACACCTGTGTTGTGAAGGACTTTGTTTCGTGTGGAGCTCCCGAGCTCATTCTGTGTCTAAGTTCATTAAAACTTGATTTGTTCTGAAGTCTATCCCGCAGTTGTGTCCTCCATACCCACACAACATGACAATAGGTTCAATACAGTGTTGACTCTTGTTTTGACTGAGGTTTGTCTTGATTCTACAGCTATATATTAATTATATCCTAATTTATAAACTACATAAATTACATAAAATGTTTTACCATTATCTAAGTTAAACCTGAAAAATAGCAAATCCTAGCATTTATAAGCTCTTTAGAACTAAAAAGCTGCATCATAATGTGGCATCCCACTCCCTTCTTCCCACATTACTCTGATAGGAGGTGCCCAGATGCCTAGTTTTGATCATTGGCAGTGGCTTCCATGAATTAAGTTAATAAAAGGCCTTTGGAAAGAGCAAGGTGCATATTTTTTATTTGATTTAGTAAATAGTGTGTATATATTTTATGTTTAAGTGCATTTGTGTATGAGTAAGATATCATACCCCGCTGGATGAGCCTGGTGCATCCTGTGTGGAGACTGCAGCCTGGTACATGGCCATGCGTTCTTGTAGCGGGATAGGTTCAGAGTGAGGCCTGCTCCCCTGCCGCTCTGCCCCCTCACGATTACCAAGCCTGGATACAACCACCACGCTGCCTGCAGCTGCAGATAATAATAAACAATGACACACATTAATAGAAATAAGCCACTCTGAGACAACAACCTATGTACAACAATGGAATTAAGACATTATGCACTGTATTTATGAAATTTGAATTCTGAAAGAGTTTTGCTTCCCAGCTTAGTGCATCAGTTTAATGGTAATGGAGTCTTACTTTTAAATGATCGGTCTACTATAAAGCCCGGCCTTCAATGTTCCACAATTTTAGCATTGAGAGACCGCAGCTGGTACATGGAACTAATAATAATAAACTTGATTATGATGATATCTAAACAACAATCAACTGGGCTCATTAAAAGTGTTATTTGTTTTAAAAAACACCAGAATTGGAGGACTCAGTTAATAGCAAACAAAAGAACAGCTTGCTAAAGACCCCACGATACAATTACATAACATTCTGCACTGTGCAGGCTGAAAAATTGCATAAGCACTCATCAAAAAACAGAAGCCACTTTTTTTAAATATAGCCACAGACCATAAAAGGAGCTCATATTCTGAGAGACAGGGATGCTGGATGTTATCCTTATGCTACGCATTTATCAAAGGTCATTACTTAAGGGTGTAAGGCACATGCATGTTTACCTGGGCAATAGCCCAGTGATTTTTCCCCGCAGGGTGCAGAGGCTTAAACTAGCAGACAGTTTGCTAACTGTGTCTTACAGGATCACCTGCTGCTACCTCTGCATTGTTAGAGCATGCAGTCACTCTGTTACTCTATCTAGTCTATACATAGTCAGCGAGGCATTCATACGGGATGTTGCCAGATTGAAAAAGAACTCCAATGAATCAAGACAGTCCTCTTATACTGGAGCATCATTCAAATCAATTATACACACGTCTCAATGGCAGCCCAATTAAACATGGTAAAATATGGATTTATGTTTCACCACCTATCGTAAAACATTGTTAAGATAATGAACTACTGGCAGGACACAGGCACACACACACATATATGCTACAGAGCATTCTCATTACCTGAAGAGAGAGAACAGTGCATCTGAGCCCAGCCAGTGTGTTTGTTTATGTTTGCTCATTCATAGATGCACAGTGCAAAAGAAAAATACCTCATTTGTGCTAATGTGTGCAATATCACTTGCCAACTGCCCTGACTTATCGAGTAATTAAGGTGTCAATAAACATCATTTGTTTGAGATCTGTCATGGCTCTATAACAGAGCACAGTTCTACAGTTCATGTAATTCTACTCTAATTGCTCAAAGTAATGGCATTGTTTATTTATTTATTTTCTTTTGTGCAGAACCTGTGTACATGGATTCTGTGTAAAGATGTTTCAGCCCTCAGACAATGTTTTCCCCCTCAGATAGCACTGGAAAACTTGAAAGGAATCAGCCATGCACTAAAATAGAAAAGTCAACTGCCATAACAAGAAATAACGACCCTAATTAAAAAAAAAATTTCTAATATTTTAGACAGCACTGCTCTCAAAAAAAAGGATAGGACAGCAGAGATGACAACAGGATATGTGCAAGAACCACTCAGTCTTTCTGTACTTGCAACCAATAAAAATGTTCAAATGACACTGACCCATTATTACTGACTAGTGTTAAAAAGCTATGCATGGTTATGTTGTTCCAGTGTTGCTAATTAAGTTGCCACAGGACTTCTTGAGAATGAATATAGCGAGCAAAAGCTTCAACAGCCTCATTATTATATTATAAAACATCATTCACAGTTATTCACAGCAACAAATCAGGATTTGAATCCTTATAGAACAGAGTTCATGTATACAATTAAACAACTGAGGTCCACTTCAGAGTTCTGCAGTATTAGACTGTGATCGATTATAAATTCATTCACTATGTCCATTCATAAATGACAAACATGACAATACAAGCAAATGCTGCCACACTTCAGGATGTGTTGGGCTTCCCCGCTGTGTGATATTGTTTTGGTATTCATATTTTCCTTTTTAAGATTACCGAAACCCTAAGCAGCAATTGCAAATGGGTTACATCACTCTCACTCTACATGACATAAATAAGGACTTTGCGAGTCTTTGAAAATAGCTGTCTTAAATACAGACTACGCAGAGACTGAATCACATGATGTGTGGTCTCATTGGTAGAATATGGCCTCCCTGGGCCCAGACCAGTCTCTGGCCCTATTTTAACACCACTGGAATGTGGGGCATGTTCATGTAAACCAATCAAGCTGTCAAGAGGAATGAGCTTAGGCCATAGCTCGGCCTGAAAAAAAAGTGTGGTTACAGCTACTTACATGCCTTGAAAGCCTTCAAATAGTACTGTGTGCCTTTGTGGGTGATAGTTTTGCTATATTCTTTGATAAAGAATGATCTTGGAAGTTTGTTTTGCAGTGCACAGTGGTGCAAATAGTGGTCCAGAGTGAAGTTAAGAAGGGAGTGAAATGGTATCAATGGTTCTGGGCTATCTTGTGACGAGTTATGTTCGGTGAGAGCTCGCATGACAGGAAAGTGAAGTAATCTAGGCGCCATGTACCTGCAAAAATAAATCTGCCTTATTTTAAACTAGTATGGCTAGAAGGGTCAGGTTTCTAATGGAGAATAGCAGCAAGAGAGCCTGACAAAGGTTAGAACTGAAAGTCGGCTGAACTCCGGGTCATTCAGCCTTTAAATACCACTAATTAAATACCACTTAAATAAGCAGAAAGTGAAGGCACTGACATCACCACCAAGTGCTTACAGGAAATGGGTCCAAAATACCAGTACAAAAATGTTGCTCACTCTGCATGAGAAAGAGGTGCTGTTCAAACATTCCAATTCAGATTTCATATGAAGCAGCCACTCAACAACCAGCACAACCACCACAGCTATGATTCTGAGCTCATAATCACACAAAGAACAGACCAGTGGTAACATAAACACAAATAGTGAATTAAAAGAATGTTTTTGACATTCTAAGGCATGAAAAATATAAAATATTCTCACCAGTGATGTGACTAATCACTTCAACAGAAGGCCCTTTCACGCTACATAATCCACAAATTCTTATATTCACTTCTACCACACTGCACAGCTCGCCATGGTATTCAAGAAATTCACCCTTTTCACATCGCCTGAAGATTTTATCTGACAACCCATTAATGTTAAAGAAGCAGTGGTTGGTAAAAACATGATGGGTTACATTCCCACACAGGGATTCAGACCTAGTTCTAGACTTAAAAGGCTGTTCAATAAAGAATCTCCTCTGACACTTTAATTTCATCCAAGACAAGGCATATTCTGGCCATCCTGAAAAGCATAAAGAGAAAGCGAGTTTCATTTTTTTTTTTATGGCACAGTATATATCAGATGCCTAAGCAATGCCAGCAGCACAATCAACAAACCAAAAATTGCTAAATAGAATAAAATATAATATGGACAAAATTGTTTATTTAACTACATGGTATAGATTGGATTCAAAGTCCATTATCAGAGTGACAGAGGTACACCCTCTGTAGTCACGTTGCCCATTATCTACTGAAAATGCATGCCTTTTACTTTTCCTCTCTCTAAGAGCTCTACGCAATGGAACAATCCATCTGATCCCACTAGACCTTCCAGACCACAGAAAGAGGCTCTTCAGTCAATAAACACTTTAAACAGTAAAACAAAAAAGTTATTCCCATAATTGCCAATTATATCGCTTAACACCAAACAAAAAGGGACCATTCACTGGGAGGAACCCAACTTACCAACTATTTGTAGCTCTAGTTCTAATGGAGGAGGGTGAGATGTGATAGAACTCCACAGATTGGAACAGGAGTGCTCGGCCTGGCCTGCAGGTCGCCTGACGTGACAGTGGTCTCGTGGCGGTGGAGACCAGCTCCTCCAGCAGCCTCACTATGTTAACTGGAGAGCAGAGGCACAGCTGGTTTTATTTCCAAACGCTCCTCTCCCCTGCCCTCCCAGCCCCACGTACTTCCACCAAGGCTTTTTTTAGAGACTTTCATGCCTTCCATGCTGAGTTCCAGAAACCCACTACCCTGGACTTCCTAAAGCCGCAGAGGCCCTCGCATTCCAAATCACCATTCTTTATTCCATCATTACAGATGGCGATATGGTGGTAGGAAGAAGGCACAACAAGAAGACCTTTACCCTGCACTTCAAAAAACAAAAACTGGCAGAAGTTATGAATTATGAATACTGTCAAGAGGGTATTTGTCAGGTTGGAAACATGATGGAAGGTTCAGTGATTTTCTTCTGTCCAAAGCATTTCTCCCCATAACAGATAAAGGAGAGTAGCAAACTGTTGACCAGTGCTTTATCAGCCATGCCCTGACTCATAAACATAAACTGTATCCTTTATCTGCCTCTTCTGTTCTCTTCTCTTCTCTTCATGTTTTCCTGGGTATAAATTACAATTCAAGAGCCACAAGTATGTCTGGTTATTGCTTTGCTCATTTCATTAACACAACAGAGGCCAGCTAGATCTGAAGAGTTCTTATATGTTTGCCTTCAGCACTATCTCTCTATTAAAACCCCAAACAAAGCATTGCCCAAAACATGTCTCAATGACTGTCCAGATGCTGGAATGCAGAGCATGGAATTGTACTCTACGGCTAGACTGAGGGGAGGGGTAGGTTTAAGGTCTTTATTTTGTGTTATTGCTGCAGTGGTGGGGCCTGGAGGGTGTCAAGTAGTACAGCATAGATACCTGGGGTTTGGAGAGAGAGAAAGAGGCTCAGCTGGACATCAGACAGCCTAGACTATCTTCTTCAGCCCCCAAAGGAGAGGGATGAGGTTGCATGAGTTAGTAATGCAGTGGGATCTTGTAGTCTAGCATGGAGGTAAATGACACCACCTTGCTGTTTCCTAAGCCAGGCTGTCACCTGTGCTCAGAAATAAGCCAACCATCTTTCCACTCCACATCAACAGCGACGCCAGGAAAGTCTCAAAGCAAGACTATCCAAAAACACCATAATGAGCACCATCTACTGACACCTGCTACCTATGTACAACATCAGAGGAAGAGAAAGAGAGAGAGAGCACGAAAGACATGAATGCAGAAGATCAAGGAAAGGAGACACAGAAACTGAACATGAATGTACTAAAAAAGACACTCTACTGTATGTATAGTTGGACAATGACACATTTTTTTCTTTTTAAATGAGACAA
>JBBPCZ010000002.1:16745254-16758211 GCA_037974445.1 Brycinus macrolepidotus | reverse complement strand
ATAATGTTAAAAACCATATTTAGAAGGTCGTAAACAGGTTTTCTATGCTCTAACTACGAAAATATTCGATTTATAAAGAAGGAATCCTACTTCGCGGAAATTCACTTATCACGGCAGAGTCTGGAACGGATTAACAGCGATAAACGAGGGTCGACTGTATACTACGCCAACCTGTGCTGACTATGTAAGCAGCACCATTGATTTGACAAAATATGCTGAACTCCGATATACAAACACTAACCCGACTTTAGAAGTATGAATTCCCAGCCAAGGGGGCATTTTCTTTGATTATTTTTAAAAGTCAGAAATTCAGTTATGAGCTCTAGTCAAACATGCAGACTCCAATAGCTAAGGAGTGCCTTTCCTCTGCCGAGTCAGTCCTTAATTGTCCAATAACCTAAACTTAAATAAACAAAAAAAAGGTTTTGTTGTGGTTTCTTTGTTCGTCAGTTCTCTTCACAGAAAGGTGTTAGTTTTCATATACAGCCGTGGAAAAAAAAGAGACTGCATCATTTTTTTTCTGGTTATTGCTTTTGCAATTTGTGGGAGTGTGTCTGTGTAAAATGTGGATGTCACTACTGTTTTATACACTACTGACCACATTTGATTCAAAATTCCAAACAAAAAAATGTTTGGAGAAAATTTTAAAATAATACATATAAATAATTTATAATACCTTGGAAATGTTAAACTACACAACACTCTTACATTATTTTACAATTGTAATAATTAAAATAGTAATGTTAAGTGCACAGTGTGTGCATGTGTGAGCTCTGTTTCATCCCATCAGCAAACCGAATCAGGAGTGAAGCTGCTGGAACACAGCACATAGAACAGCTGCTATACAAACACTACTGCACTTACAACACATATGGAGGCATTTCTTACTTTTTACACAGCTCACACTGCAATAGTTCATAAAAGAATAGCAACCGGTGCATTTTACACACACACACTTCCGCAAATTGTACAAACAGTGAACAGAAAAAAAAAGGGAAAAGTGGTCTCTTATTTTTTTCCATGGCTGTATATATATATTGTGTTCATTATATCAACATCTATCAGTATATCAATATATCTAGTTTTAAGGACACACGTACTGGTCTAACTTGCAATGCCATTGATGATAGGACTAGTCTAGAGACTAGGCTTCTTCTGTGCCTGTGAAGTATCATTGCAGGGTACTAAAGTCTATTGCTCAGCTGATTAGATTAGACACATTGCCACACATATTACCACTGTGCTGTGTATGTACGGGGCCATAAAGTCTGGCCTGGACAGAAGTGTTGGCGCACTGTATCACATACAGACAGGAATGTGTCAGCATTCATCATTCCTGTACATCTTTCCCCCACACCCTGCGGAAAGGGCACACTGACATCACAGGAGGCAGCCCAAAATAAAATACACACATCCAAAGCCCGCATAGCAAGTGAGAAACAACCACAGAGGGAGAGTGTGTGGTTACTTCTAAGTATATATGCGTCTTTGTGTGTATGCGAAAATAACATTTCATATTGAATATTTTGAAATACAAGACAAAAATGACAAAAATACCACAATTCATCACGAAATCTTTGCTGCAATGAAATATTTAACTTGATATATCACATAAAAAATTTAAGCTGGGTTGAAAAGGGGGCTATATTGTACAAGTATGTTTCATGAGGTGGAAACCACATGCATATTTATCATGAAACATCAATAAGGAAATCTGTCACCATTCATTTTTAATCAAAAACCTGCAGTGCCAAGGGTGCTGAGCTATCCTGACATACTTTCTGTGGAAGTTATCTCTGCATGGTAAAGGCTTATTTCCCCTGATTAGCCGAGAAACAAGTGTAAACAAGCCTCCACAGTCAACAAAAAGAAAGCTGACGCCAATGCACCAAGCAAAAACCCTAAAAGCAAATAAACCCAGCTCCCTCATCTGTAGCATCTCATCAAATAACATTTTAAATTAGCATTTACTATAAACAGGTTCCAGGAGTCAGAGCTTCATTATACACTGAAATCTCAGCTAAAATATTGAAGCTAATCAGTATGTTTTTAAATTTGAATTAAACAGTGGCAATAAAAAAGAAATACAGTGCAGTCCTTAAGTATTTGGACAGTATTTTGACCTAATTTTTCTATTGTTTTAGCTCTGTAGACTCTCTCTTTGAATTTGAAATGAAACAAGGACCATGAGCTTACAGTGCAGGCTGTCAGATTTAATTTAAAGAAGTTAAAGCTAATTGAGTCTTTAAGATACAGAAAAGCACACAGCAATCGAGCTCTCGAGTTACAAGCTCTAGTCAAACACAGCATATGCAGACTCCAGTAGCTAAAGGAGAGCTTTAATGACAGATGCGACTGTCATTTTCCAAGTATGATTGTCATTTCTTAACTGTCACATTTTCTAAACTCGATTAAACAGTAAAACATCAATGTTATGGTCCTTATGGAGCTAGAGCTTTGCAGGATTTGTTGTTAATTTGACCAACTGTTCTGATCACAGAAAAGTTTTATCATGCGAAAGGTTAGGTAGATTTGGATGCATTATACATTCATTTATTTATTTTTTGTTATGTTTTGAGTTCATCTCAGACAGTATATCTGTTTAGCTCGGCCTTGAGTTTAAGGACATGCCTCTGATGAGAGGACTAATCTAGGATTAGGCTTCATTTTTGCCTGTGCCTTAGAAGTATCATCACAGGATACAACAATCAGACAAGACAGATATATAGGGAGTCCCACTATTCACATCCCTTCCTAATCAAAATAATGTGAGGACATTAATTACTAAGGTGTGGGAACCGTATTCTAATGTGTAAGGGGTGGATACAAGATAGCTGACTTGTGGCCATGACCTAGTAAGGCATAGGAATAACTTAATTACCTGATTCCCACAATTTAACTCTCACAACTTAAATACCTTGTTTCCACAACATACTAAGTCAGTTTTATCATCCCAGAATTGCTATATTGTGCCCATGCATTAAGATCCATTCCCCACATCTTAATAAGTTATTTTTATTAAGAAGGGATGACACTAGCGGGGCTCTATAGGTAGTTTTGAAAACTACTTTTGAGGAAAAGTACTTTTGATCATATTAATACTTTAATCAATTGTATGGAAACCCAGTATGTGATTTTAAATGACAAGGAAAAAAAATCTTATACTGAAGTGTACTTTCTGCATAAGTCAATACGTGTCTGCAAGAAATGCCCCAACTTCTTCCAAAGTCTCAGAATGAGGGATTGTTATGGGGTGATTTTATAACATTATAAGATGAAGTAGTTTGTAGTCCTGTTTTGCTAGTATAAAATTATTAGCCAATTTAAAGCAGAGAACAGAGAAAGAAAGTGAAAGTTGGCATGGGAAGTACAGCTGGGGGCTGAGGCAGTGGGGTATGGTGTTTTTTGAGAGGTCAGGGCTATGATTAAAATATTGTTGATGACAGTGTCCCTTACTTTCCATTATAAAGCTCCTGTCCTGTGAAGGTGCTGCTCCCACTGTTTAGCAGGAGTACAGAAGAAGTGGACTGTGGTTCTCCAGTAGAGGTTGAAGGTCTGGAGTACAGCTGTCCAAGTTTTCCTATAAAAGTGAAGGAAAACAAGAGAGAGCAAAAACGAAGTTTACAACACTTATTTGCATTTTTGAAAGTAAGTATGTTGTTTAAGGTACCGTTGTATACTTTCACTTTCCTTGTCTCAAAATTATTGTTTGTGCATATTTGTTCTCTTTGTTTCCCTTGTCCCTCATATTTCACAAAAGTCTGGTGTCTTAAGAGGAGACAAGCACAAAATGAGGTTATCGAGGGGGAAAAACAACCCTGTTAGATTCACCAAGATGGCACTAGCTTTAATGTAGAGTAATAGCAGTAAACTCTGTCTTTCATCTGAAAACATCAAACCGCCGCCACATTTTTGATGGGTGCAGTCCCGCTGCTATGGCAACACTGAAAAGTCCCTTCACTAATAAAAAAAAGTACACGAGTAGCCTATAAGTCTGCTTCCTTTTTTATCCTCAGGAAGCTAAAATGCTAAAACAGTCTTTTTCAAGCACACACTGTCGTCTCTAAGTGCTTATCGGGCCTTCAGGCTGTGAAAACTTGCTTTTGTCTCTAAAATCTATTTGCAAATCAAATGCTCCCCTGACGGTGCTTCCGCCAGAGCTCCTCTGAGGGACTGTGGGTAGATTGTGGCGGGAAGAGAAAACCCTCCTCTAATCACCAGCACAGACACAGAGAGCGCTCTGGTGTGCTTTGTTTGCTGAAACACCGTGTCTAAGAAAATCCGCCATGACAAAAGCAGGAACAACACAAAACTCAAGGCGGCTCTTTTCAGGAATATCTCCCCCTGGATCAAATTATCGTCTTTCGCTGACGCTTATCCCTTCCTCTCCTTCTGTCTCACTGTGTGAAAAGTTCTCCTTGCACTTTTTAAACATCTCGCAAAGTCACTGTGAAGTTCAATACCTTCTGCTTCACCACAAATAGAATATCACAGGCTGCCCTCTGTTATTGCTTTTCATAATCACGAGGGAAGATTTGCTCTGTGGGAGTGAGATAGAGAGAACAGCATTATAGGAGCCGTCATACATCTCTCTCTCTCTCTCTCTCTCTCTCCCTTTCTGTCTCTCTCTCTCTCTTTCCCTCTGTCTTTCTCTGTCTCTCTCTCTTTCTCTCTCTCTCTCTCTGAGCTGGAGTGGAGGTTCTGGCTGACTCTGAGCTGCCTGTCCATCCAGAAGAGTTGTAGAGCTGCTCCAGGCTTAAGGGGATAGCACAGCACTGTCTATCTGGGATATATTTAGTATGGGGTTATTGAAAGGGGCTTTCCAGTAGAGTGCTGAAAAAGGAATCGGGCTGTGGACAGGGGACATTTACCCAAAACAAACCCATAAACCACTTCACGCTTCAACTACAGTCCTGGAGCACTCCCTACACACCCCTCCCGCCAACCACCACCACCAAAAAAACCCCTGCATAGATTTGTGTTTAACTGTCAAATTTGTGACATGTTCTGGAACTGCATCAGATATGTTAGGGCAGAAAAAACACTCCAAAATATGGCTGGAACTATTGATTATACTGGTAGTCAAGTAATCTACCACTTGTTTTGACAATGAATCTAGTAATCATTACGTTTAACCCCTTAGACCCCAACAGAAACCTATAACACTCTTTGGGAATCCTGGCATTTTTCAGCATTATACTTCCCTACAATTAACATGATAGCTTACCAGGTTATAAAAATCACAATAAGTCACCAAGCCATTGATATGGAATGAGATTTGTGATCACTTGCTAAAGCAATTTCACTCATGGCTGAACATGACCTTGGCCATGTGTTCAGTCATCCAACTAAAAGAACGATGAAACTACAAGACTAAACAAAGATTTTAAAAGATACAGATTTTGAAATTAGTCCCATGTCATCACCATTATCTAGGTGAGCAGAAATCCTCTTAGACACGACTCCATCTCTGATCTCAACACTCTTCAGATAATTTATGGGATAAAGACTTGTGTGGTAATAGCTCTGCCTTAGGAAATGTTTGGACTCTAGAGCACACCTTTAAAATGACCTGCGGTTCTCATGTTTATCAACTAGTGAACTTATCACTAATCAATTTATTTTTTAAAACCAATTACAGTCAGCACAAACCTATACCAAAATATAACCAAAATTTCACATTTTAATTGATTGCTTTTTTGTATGAATGAACCACTGACATGCAAATTCATTGTAGCCAGTATAATCTAAACACTCTCCATATTCAAACAGCCATTTCACACACACACACAAACATCGCGACACCCAGGTTTGCAGACACTTCATCCACTCCACAGTCAAGCCAAAGTATAGAGCCAAACTAAATCTAAACATAACTGGAAAAATCATTTAGCACTTAGATATCTTATAAAAATAACAAAATCTAAGAGGTAAATGGGGAATTCCACTGATTTTCCAAATATTGTACACTATTCAATTATTAAAATGTAAGAAAAAAGAGTCAATTTACTGAGTCAGAATTATTTATACTGGCGGTGATAAGAACCAGACATCTGAAGTTTTTAATGTCCTTTAAAGCTATTTACTGAAAATATTACACAAGATGGCTAAAAATTACCTTATGCCTGAGACAATGTTTTTGGTCTAAAACATATTTTTAAAAATATTTCCATGGTGGAGAGGTACATGCAGAGCGCTATGAAGCAAAATAGTACCCACAAGAAACCTATTTTTTCTGATTTACCATTATTTTATCATTATCAACATTACACATAAAATCTCAGCAGACACATGTAGGTTCACTGGTCATTTTGGAGAGTAAATAAAATATATTTGCACTGCAGGAATCATGACCTATGGTTAATATCACACTAATGTACAGGGTCAGTAAGTTTGCTCACTACTTTGAATTAATTTGTTTGATTGAATTATACTGAAATGCCTTTACTCTTTCACATTTTTTCACTCAGGCTCAAATGTACCGTTTCTTGAATAAGAGACATGGTGGCTGGATATTTGACTGAATAAAGCACCAGGGGTCTGCTCAGCCACGATTATGGGCATAAGCTGTGATTTCCCAGCTTAGATAAGACAGATCAGGAAGAGAGATTGGATGTAACGTGGACAGTGCTTGTACTGGACTGCACTGGCGTGGGAGACTGAGGGGATTTAGGAGCGGCACTCTATCTCTTCCTCCCAGCTTTACTGGGGTGGCCCGTGGGAGAGAGCGAGAGAGAGAGGGAAAAGTAAAAAGGCACAAGCATAGGAGAGAGAGAGAGAGAGACTGAAAGAGCTGACGAGGGAGAAGTCACTCTTGTGTAAATCTTCATTTGGAGGAAATGTTGAATTTAAATGGCAGGTCTTTTGTTGCTGACGCTCATCTTTTGGCACGCGCTGGTCTCTGGTGATTGGCTGTGGGAGTGAAGCTCTGTTTTGTTACTCTAGTTTGAGAGAGACATGTTAAGCTGCTGTTAAAAAGCCGCATCCAGCAACAATCCACAGCTCCAACTCCATATTCAGCAACAGCCAAGATCAGGAGTGGAAAGTTCTTAAACAAAAGAATGCAAGAACGGGAAGATCTAAGCTGAAAAAAATAAATCTGTACAGACGTACTTGTGCCTGTTCATGTAGCACTTGTGAATGTTTTATTTATTCATCACATGTGCACTGTGAAGTGCAGAATGCTCAGTACCAGTCTGACATCTTTATAGCTTTTCTCTCTCTCTTTCTCTTAGACTCTGTACTACTGGTCCATCTCACACTCTCTACTGTGCGCGAGCTGTAAGACTGTGTCTTCTCTTCAGCTCTCTGAAGGAGAGGATTACGAATGCACAATGATAACTGCCTAAAATTAGTGTTTAGACAGATGTTTCGATTTGATTGCTATTTCAATGTGAAATTTGATTATGTATTTATTGAAATTTTGGCAGCGCTGGGTTACCATGCATTTGTAACTGCATAGACAGAATTGTTATATTTCTCTGTAGTCCTGATTCAGTTAAATTTAGTTCCAGTTTCTACATTTTATAAATGTTCATGCATATGTATTGGCATTAAACCTCTCTGATATGTATATAAAAATATTAGATATTTCCATTGACCCACATTTCTATTACTGGTGCATAATAATTCAGCTTAATAATTGTTGTGTAATAATTATAATCTAATAACAGGCTTACCCTAGTATTTAACAGACACAGAGGTTCTCAGATGTAGTCAAGTGGTTGGCTTGTATATGTTGCATGCCCATTACATACTAATAATGATCTTGGACAGCATTTTATACAATATTTTTACCCTTGTTTCAGGGCACTCGTAGAGTCATCAAGAGACCAGCCACATGCAAACCTCCTTAACTGCAGTCACTGATAACTGAACATTTTTTTCTATCATTATTGAATATCAGCAACACTTTCAGACTCAATAAAACAATCCTTTTCTTTGTTTAAAGTTATACTGGCTAACAGAGAAAAAAGGTCACTGCTGTAATCATTCAGTAGGACATTAAAAAACACATTTTATTTTCAATAACCTAGCAATAAAAGAACAAGAGGAGTTTTTTACTTTACCATAATTTGTTTTCAAAAATTATAATACAGTTAGACTAAGATGATATTAATATTTATCAGCATTTTTCATACAAATTAATTTCAGTTTTTCTTTCTTTCTTTCTTTTTCTGGTGCTTTTTCCAAAACAAAACAAAAATTTAATATAGCCTGGATCTAGACTCGATTTGTCCAGGCTCACTGGTTGGCAGAAACACTAGCGATATGTAAGAGATCCCGGTTCTGAACAGCCAGGAAAATAAAACTCTTCCTCTGTCCTAGTCAAGCTACTGACCAACTGAAAACCAAACCTTTAAGGCATTCTAGAAGAGGGAGTCATATGGGCATTAATCTGGAACAAATTACTGCTAGGAAAACATCTATGTTAAAAGAGGAGTTTTGCTGTTGCCAGGCTGGTTGTCTGTGGCAGAAAAGGTCAACAGCCCATTGATGTCCACTATAATATCCCGAAGTCTTCCACTCCACCACAGCAGTGAGAAGATCTTGGAGAAACATTTATATCTGTGCACACAGCCAGTTATGGTATATCCACTACTTCAGACCAGACCACGCCACAGGTTCTCTCTTTCTTCATTAAAAGATAATATGATGAGTCTGCCCCATGCTGCAGACCTTCACCCGGAACTCTTCAGAACCTTTGATGCACAGAGAACCTTGGGAATGCTGAGGATTCAATAGTGTACAGCCCACGCAGGAGCCGAGCTGCTATAGGCTCTCTAAATGGTACAGGTTGCTCCCAGGCTGTTTGGAGGAGACAGGGCTTTGTCTCTGATCTGACTGGAGAGAAGGTGAGAGGAGTAGAAGTAGTAGGCCGCAGGCGAAGAAACTCTCCCTCTCTTCTCTTTCTCTCTCTCTCTCTCTCTCTGTGTCTCACCCACTCTCACTTTTCCCTCTGGTGTCTCTCACTCCCCCATTCCCCACTGCTCTGTTTATGCCTCCAGGATGTTGTGGTGCAGTAATTAGCACCACGCTCAGGTCCGCTTGAGCGAGTGTTTGGTGAGTAAAATGTGTGTTGGTGTGTTTATTTTTTGATACTCAAAGAAAGTGGTTAAAGAGAATCCTGGGAGTCTGAGAGATGCACCAAGAGACTGCCTATACCAGTTCTTAAATACATCAAAGGTTTAGGGATGTTTGTGCGTGAGTGTTGACTTGGCTTTCTACAGAAAGGATGCATAAATATGTTAACAGAAGTGCTGCTTCAGCAATCCAATACCAAATACATTGACGACACCCAAATACACAGGCCAGGCACTGATAGTACACATGTGTAATGTCTAAAAAAATACAGAACACACATGAGCCCTGAAAAAGTAATGGGCTGAACATACTTGATTCAACATGTGCATCGCTTCCGCATAACATAAACATATAACATCCACCAGAGCTGGGCAAAACTGATAAAATATAGCTATATCTTCCAGGTTCTAAGATAGTATTAATAAAATTAATAAATTAGCATTAATGAAGTTTCTCAAAGGATTTCACTTTTTTCAACATTTCTTCATAATTAAATCACTGAGATTTAAACAAGGTTATTCAAAGTGGCTTAATGTGAAATGGTGCATTGAAGAGAAACTCTTTCTATTGCAGTGAGGGTGATAAGAACAACCCCTTACAACATCCAGGATGAAGCTATATGCTGTAAATGGAGGCATTTTAGGCCAGAAAATTGTAGCTAAAATATTGTAAAACAACATGCAGGGATCACGCAGCATATTTGAAATTGTTTCACATAAACAGTTGTCTGTGGGGTAGCTTTGTCACCATTGTGAACAGTTCTGACTCAAGAGCACTTCACATCAAACCACTTTGACTGACGAATTCAGTACAAATCAGAGAAGTTCCTCATTAAAGAGCATTAATACAGTATTCAGTGCTGGTGTTCTCCACCAAATGAATTTCTTACAAAATCAACACAGACTATTGAAATTGGACAATAACGTTCATGTCCATTTCAACATTAAAAACACAGAAACATGGTCTACTTCTGTTAAAAATCCTCCTGGATACTGTGGGGAAAAACAAACAGAATTTAAAAACTAAAAACAAACTGCTTAGCAATTGGGACACTATTACATATACTTTTTTCAGTGCACACACTAGTACACACAAACACACACACACACACATACACACAAACACACTCGTACAGGTGCATCATCCAGTGCAGATACAGTAAAACCTAATTTCACATACAGCCTCAAAACACACTCCCTCTTGCAACCATCTCAGCTGAAACCTAATGAATGCAAATCTCTGCTCTGCTGCCTTCATCATCCTCCAGAAACTTTTCACCCTCCCATAGCAGAGCTGGAGCCTGTCCCGTTTCTCCTGTGCACGTGTGGGTAGGGCTGATCAACCATTTGGTGTTAAATCTGGCGTGGGTGAAGGCATCATTTCTGACGCCCACACACTTGGTCTGGAGGTCAGAGATGGTTCAGATTGTCTGTTGGAGGAGGGAGAGAGAGGCGCTAAGTGGCTGTGCTCGGTTATGATGTTGAAGGGAACGATAGAAAGACAAAAAAGAGAAAACCAAGAGAGGAGAAAGAGAGAAAGAGAGAAAGGAGAGGGGGGCATGAGAGAAAGAGGGGTCTTAATTACGCCGCTCTCCTGTTAATGCTTTAGTCTGATGCACACTGCTGAAATGACCTTCACACTTCCCATTACAGCCACTTTCACTCTCTCTGTCTTTCTCACACACACACACACACACACACACATACACACACACACACACACACACACACACACACACACACCACTCAAACTCATTCTCACACATACTCAGTGCCTCTCTACACTCTCTCTCTCTCTCACTCACACACACACACACACACACACACACACACACACACACAATCTCTCTCTCTTTCTCTCTCTCTCTCTCTCTCTCTCCCTCTCTCAGCCTTTCACGTTTTCCTCTCATTTCTCTTTGCCATGGCAACTGGACCCCATTTATGAAAAGTCCTTGCTTTTTATACTTGCTGCCTTTGTCAGGCACACTAATTTCTACACCTGATGTTTACCCAGGTAAGAAAAAAAATGATTAGTGATATGAATGGGAAAACCATGGATATATTTTGAATGCTCTAAACAACATGGAAATAACTTCTGTTAATTGAGCCTCTGTCAAAGACGCAGAAGCCAAGAATCCATGTAAGGTTTACAGCTGACACTGAAGGCACACTCTTTTGTACAGTGTGTCTGCCCTTGGCTCCAGGTAAATGTATTACACTGCCTGATGGACTGTGATGGATTTTTTTTATTCGCTATCTTCAGAATACAGCCAATTTCTTACTGCATCGTTAAAATACTGATTATTTTAAGAGAGGAAAATGCATTGTTTAGGCAGACTGTGTCAGACTGTGCCAGAGGATAGTGCCTTTGTGCTACATAATTGATGTAGAGGCAAAGAACATATTGCGCCCTCCGCACTCTCACGCTCACACACTCTCGCACACAACACACACACACACAGGATTCTTGGCTTCCCAACGACATGCTAAATGAAAAATTCTCTCTGGACGTATACCAGCAGGCCAGACCATGACAACATGAGGGATGACCGATAAGAATTGGCAGAGACATTCCGAATAGGAGCATTGGGAATAATACATAAGCCTGATCTTTAATTTAAGATGGAGGAGCATGAGGATGGATGGTGCTGAAGGTGAAAGGCGGATGAGTTAACTAGTCTCCATCTTTCCACGTCTCCCTGTCCTTCAGCTAGAACGAAGGTCTTGGAGAATACATATCTCGCTAGAAAGATTTAAGGTGGGCAGAGGGCCCGGTGCTCCTTATCCCACCGCCTTAATTAGCTTTCTCACCGTTCCAGAGCAGGAATTTATAAATCAAAAATGAAAATAGGGTGAACTTTTTTCCATTTCCCAGGAACAAAAAGAACAAGCAATTGAAGTCATGCACAAAGTCTCCAAATCTACCACATTCTGCATTAACTAGGAATGCATGATTGGAAACATTCAAGCTGCAAACACACAATCAGCAATCAGGCAATTTTTTTCTTATTCTGATTTTAGCTGATCTGTGTTTCAGTGTTATGATGCAAATAACGTGAGGCAGGTGAGTGCATTCACTTGAATGCTGCTGTTACACTTGCACCAAAATGTTCGTAGTGTAATTAGTATAACTGTGTTCAATAGTAGCCTAAATACGCAGCATTTTACTTTCAATGTTATTGAAATAGCCTATTGATTTTTCATTAAATAATTTAAAATGCTAGTTCAGCCCATGAAAGATTACATAATATTGTTTTTACTGCGACTTTGGCTAAAAAAAAAAAAAAAGTACTGGAAATGTGTGTTTCATGTATTCCATTAACACCCATGCAATGTGTAGGTTTTGTGTTTTAAAAAATAGTAGAAAAATTGGCCAAAATAATTAGCCATCAGCCTATTTGGCTGTAAAGCAATTGGAATCGGCCATAAAAGAAGCATGACTGGAGCCTCTCTAACAATGACTTGTAGCTGAATATGCTTGATAAAGGAACAGTACACCCCGCTGAAGCAAGATGTAGCTGGCCTTAAGGACCACACATTTTTCAAAACATGCAGGAACATTTTAGAAAAACAGATAATACTTTTGTTTTTTCCTTCTAAGACAAGTTTGGATAAGTTTCACCAGCATGTACTGCATTAAACCAATTGTCAAACAGGTCTGCATCCTGAGAAAAACTGCCCCCGCATAGACTCTTACTCTTCTGCTGTCTCTCTCTCTCCCTCTCTCTCTCACACACACACACTCACACACTCACACACACACTCACACACACACACTCACACACACACACACACACACACACACACACACACACACACACACACACAAACACACACACCAAAAACCAAAAATTTGGGCAGAGCCATGGATAAA
>JBBPCZ010000002.1:16721614-16736934 GCA_037974445.1 Brycinus macrolepidotus | reverse complement strand
CTGGAGAAACTACACACACACACAAAACATACAACCTGCATCCTTGTGTCCAGGGCTGCATAAATCAATACTCGGTCGACGGGCTCCTTTGGGGGCTCGACCGAGACGGACCAGACGTGACAGTAGGGTGTCTCAGATCTTTAAACTAAGCTATAAATCAAACACATGCACGGGTTCATGGAATGTGGGAAAGTAAAATATTGATTTGGACCAATTTTGCTTCAATCAAGAATGCTTTTTGAATGTTACTGAGGGATAATAATGTGAGTTGATATTTTTTGACTAGCATGTGCTTTTGTTTCTTGAAGGAATGTATATTTTAATGGCCATATCATGAAGTTTTCCCTAAGCTTCGCTGGATATGTTTTCATATTCATATTGAGACCATCAGAACAAAACCTCCAAAAGAAAAGTAACTTCACAAGAAAAAAAAATCAACTTCTAATATATTAATATAGAAATGGAATGAGATTTTTTTCCAAATCATTGCGGACCACTTCTATTTGTCCACTCTTCACGAAAATCTGGACACAAATTGAAAATTTACCTTATGGGTGCATGTAGGTTACTATCAAACCAATAGTACAGAACACTAATAAGGTTTTAAATACCAATAGTATATTAAGCAATAAAAACAAACATACAGAAACAGATCAAATCTGCCAAGCTTTATTTGGTACAGAGAAATAATGCATAAATAAGTAGACATTTCATATAAATGCTTAGTCCTTTTTTTTCTATAAAATCATTTTTTACTGTTTACAGCACTACTATACTAGGATTAACTACACCTTTGTTTAAGAAGTGATCTTAAATCATTTTCACATGTTTGATGTTTTCTGTATAATTAATGGAACAATCTTTTTTATTTGTCTGACATGGAGAACTTTTCAGGCAGATCCTAACCTTTAGGACGCCACCTTCATTAAATATCCAATTGCTGTAGTGCAAAAGGAGAGGAAAATATACAAATGCATACCCTTTCTTATCACAAAGAATGGCTTCCCTTTGTAGCATAAGAATAGTGTAATCACACATTCACATTCACTAATGCTCGACTTAAAATTATCTGAGTGAGATTATAACTTGGAACTGAGTGAGATTATAACTGGAAAAACGTAGACAAGGTGTACTAATTGTGATACATGGGTATATATTTCCATGTTGGAACAGCGGGTATGTCATGCGTCTTCTGATCCGGATTGTGGTTAGAAGTGCAATGCAGCTGAAAGCAGGAGTGATATAAGGGACACCCACAACAGAGGAAGTGAACTGGCCATTACCGGTGCCATAGAAGAGCTCGTACTATTACCTGTAGAAATATAGGTCATATTCAATGCACCAAGAAATCATGTATAGCTTATCACCTGGATTAAGTCATTAAATCATAGGTTAGAGGCAAACATCCAATGAATATAAAACTTTATGCTCAAGTACACACTGACCTGAAGTCTGGGTGATGTTGATGGAGTTCACATCTATAGTAAAGGTCAAACTGCCGTTTGTAATTGCATTAAGAAGGGCAGTTCTTATTGCAGTTATGTTAGGGATAGTGTCATTCGAACTAAACGTAATTGTGGAGTCAGAGATAATGGAGCCGCTCCTGGAAACACACAAGCATGTGGACATAAAGGTTTAAATTCTGAATCAACTTCAAAAAACAGAGTCTTTTGTAGATGCATTGTACATGCTCAGCTTACCTTTAACAGACATTTGGCCAAATAGCTACTAAATTCAACTGAACTGTACATTAAATATACTCATTCTATTCAGTCTACATGTACATCTAATCTTAAACCCAGCCTTAACACTAAAACTGTTTCTGATAAACTTTGCTTAACTTAAAACATCTGTGGATCGTCTATAGGGAACTTTCAAAATAAAGTTGCTTTCTCACCGGAATCTCCAAATCAACATGCGGATGAAGTTTCGGAAGAACTTCTTGAAAAAAGGTATAAGCTGGAAAAAAAAGATTATTATAGAATTTAGATTACATTGATCTCCAATACTTGTTAGTGTATAGTGTATAGCTGTGTCACGCCCAGTCTCCAATAAGTGTGTAATAACACTTAACAATGCATCCAACAACAGTGTAACTACTGGTGTTGTATTCCCAGTGACAGCTGGATTGCAGTACTGCAACTTTTGCAATAACGTGTATCAACTTGTGTAATTACATGAGTAAAGCACTACTGCAATTCATCTGCAACAGTGAAGTGAACATATCAACATTAGTTATACTGTTATTGTGTGCATTACTAATGTTAGGGACACCTAATACAAAGTAGAAATGTATTAATAAGCGGTAGTTTAGAAATAGAGAAATTATACACACACACAAACACACACACACACACACACACACACACACACACACATACACACACACACATTACCTGCGTGGTGATATTGTTGGCTCGTGTTTGGAAGTCAGTAGAGCTGGTATTGCTCAGACTTGAGGTGAAGGTTTCATTGATGCTGAAAGACATGTTGAATGCAGCAGCAGCTGGAACTGCAACCGTTGTTGTACTTGTGGTCGTGACTGTAGTTGAGGTTGAAGAGGCTACAGTTGTTGTAGTCTGTACAGCTGTTGTATTCTGTACAGCTGTAGTGTTCTGACTGGCCAAAGGAGTAGTCTGTGATCCATTGACTGATACGTTAGCCGTGCCTGCTGAGGCTTGGGTTGGTATGACTAAACAGATGACAGAAAAAAACATGTCAATTAATAAAGTTGAACACTTGCTTTTCCAAAATACTTTATTAGTTTAAACCAGCATAGCATAACTGTAAAAACCAAAAAATATCAATTTTTTTAGGAAATTAGAAATTAGGAGTGGACTGGGTTCTATTGGTAGGACCTGTTGGCTGGGTTCCATTGGCAGGACTAGTAAGCACGGTTACACTGACAGGAGTAAATGTTGGTGCTTCGGTTGGGATAACTAAAGAGATGGCACAGAAGAAATTGATTAATAACAAATTACTAAATAGAATATTTACTATATCAGGACTGTCAGACTGCTCAGTATAATACAATACATCACACAGTACAGTCTCATTAACAACCATATAGGCATGAAAGAGTAGGAAAATTTTTTCTAGACAAATAGTTCCAGTTTAACCATCACAGCTCTGTTACAAAGTGACTGTTTTACATGACTGACCTGGTGAACTGACGTTAATTGAGTCTACAGTAATGTTAAGCCCAGATGATGAATTGCTTGCTATGTCCCTTAGTGTACTGCTCACATTGGAAACATCAGGAAGAGTTCCATTTGAACTGAACACAATCTCTACATCAGTTGCAATGGAGCCTCTCCTGAAATCAGAATACAAAAATTTCATGTTAGATTTTCTTTAAAAACGAGAGATCAGTATGATTTAGACACACACTGTCCTGCAAAAGAAAGCTTTTCCTTTTTCATTTTATGTGATTCAAATGCCACTCACCTGAATCTCAGCACCCTAACTAGAAGGAAGTTTCGGAAACTTCGTCTGAAAAACAGCACTAGCTGATAGAAAAACAGAATTCACATAAGTTTCAATGGCCTCTTCATTTTTTGTATACATTGTGTACACTAGATTTTCTTAACCAGATGTTTTATCTAATACTAAGACTGATGCTTTACACCAGTCAAACAAGCACAGTGTTACTGTGGGCTCATGAATCCCTAGTGTGGTAAAGTGCTAATGCAGTGACCTCTCCCATGGATCAGCTCTTTTCATGTAGGGCCATATGGAGTAGTGGTTCCTAATAACAGTCCTGAAGACCCCATTCTAATGAACTGCTTTAAATCGTAAAGTACAGCAACAGGCATTGTCTTGGATTTCCAGAACTGAAACTGGGAACCCCTTCTGTAGGCTCTCTATGAGCAGATGTGCGAGGAGAACTGGGGTAAATATTAATGAATAATTTATAGAGGTGGGAAGCTTCTCAATACATAGAGGAAAATACATATTTCTGTTTTTGGTTTGTTGTTATAATGCAATTTAGGTAACTTTTATTCATGATGTGTTTTGACTTTTGTGAAGCTGTTGTCTTTGGATTTAAAGAATATTGCTTGATGTGTGAACATTACTATCTATGATCATTTGCTTTGACCTAAAAATTGCAGATTCTTAGGATTCTTTGCTGCCATTATGGATGAAAATGTATGTAAAATGGTAAACTTACTATATCAATGGTTCTTTTTGCACGTTCCACATATGCTGTAGAGGCCTGACTATTCAAATCATCTGTAAATGTTTCAGGTGAGCTAAAGGACACTGGGAAAAATGGTGCTGACTGAGCTGTAGTAGGTGTTGTAGTAGCTGCATTGCCAGAAGGAGTAGCCTGGGTTCCACTGACATTAAGAGTAGGCTGGGTTCCATTGGCAATAGGAGAAGGCTGGGTTCCATTGAAATTGAGAGTAGGCAGGGTTCCATTGGCAATAGGAGTAGGCTGGATTCCATTGTTTGGACCTGTCGGCTGGGTCACATTGGCAGGACCAGTAGGCTGGGTTCCATTGACAGTACCAGTAGGCTGGGTTCCACTGATAAGACCAGTAGGCTGAGTTCCATTAACAGTACCAGTAGGCTGGGTTACACTGACAGAAGTAGTTGTTGGTGCCTGGGTTGGTATGACTAAACTCAAGACAGAAAAGACTTTAATAAATAACATATAACTACTTCACAGCACTGCATATTAAGCTAACTCTCGGTCAATTGTGGAACATTTGGAATATTAGGATTGCTGGTATGCTCAGTATAAACCTTAATGTATTATACGGCACAGTAACAGTAATAACCATAATGGCATTTCTGTCACAAAGGGGCAACTTTACGTGACTGACCTGGTGTGCTGACATTGATTGAGCTCTGTGTAATGTTAAGTGAAGAATTGCCTGCTGCATCCCTTAGCGTTTCGCTTATACTGGTAACATTCGGAAGATTTTCATTTGAATTGAACACAACTCGTGTCTCCGTGATAGTTGAGCCATTCCTGAAATCAGAAGATGAAAATTTCAGATTTTCATTAGTTCAGCACAACAAAGGGGCCATTATCCTGTATGAGAATTATGTTTTACAATTTTTAATGTTTATATTTCATGTAAATCAATTCTCACTCACTTGAAGCCCAACACATCAATTTGAAGGAAGTTGGAGTATTTGTGTCTGTAAGGAGGCTCAAGCTGAAAGGGAAATAGAACCCAGGTTAATTTCAAAACTGTCTTCATTAAAGAAATTTGTAATAAGTGGAGTATTTTCAGTAGAGTATTTGTAATAAGTGGAGAATAAGTATTTTCAGCTGAGGCTTATTCTTTAGGAGGTTCAGCAATGTGTGGTTAAATATAATTTTACATCATTTACATCTTACAGCCTCTTCAAATGGGTAAAGTGATATTGTAGGCTAATCCTAGCTGTGAACTCTTCGTGGATTAACTAATGTTAACTAAATTAATGTTTTTTTTTTTTTTTTTATCAATTTATTTTTTTAATGCCCTGTAAGGTATTGGCATTACTTGAAGATGGTAACAGAAGTTTTAAAATGGACATAAAGTGGTCACTTACTGCGTCCTTGGTTTTTTTTGCACGATCCTGGAATTCTGGAGAACTTGTGTTGCTCAAAGCAGGTACAAATGTTTCAGGTGAGCTAAATGACACTGGGAAAAATGGTGTTGATGGTTGAGCTGTGGTAGCTGCTGCAGTAGTTGTTGTAGTAGTAGTTGCTGCTGATGTTAAATTGCCAGGGGGAGTAGGTTGAGCTCCATTGACAACACCAGTAGGCTGGGTTCCATTGACAGGACCAGTGGCCTGGGTTCCATTGACAGAACCAGTAGGCTGGGTTATATTGACAGGGACAGGATGGGTTGCACTGACAGGACCAGTGGACTGGGTTACACTGACTAGAGTAGTTGTAAACAGATGACAGAAAAGACATTTATTAATAACATATAACTACTTCAAAGCATAGTTTATTTAGCTAATCTCAGACTTATATGAACAATTTTGAATGTCAGGACCAGTATGCTTAATATAACCTCTAATGGATCGCACAGTTCCATAAGAGTAACAATGGCATGAATGTAAAACAACAATGTAATGTCACATTTTCTAGAAAAATGGTTCTAGTTTTACCATCACAATTCTGTCACAAAGGGGCAGCTTTACATGACTGACCTGGTGAGCTGATGTTGATTGAGTCTGCTGTCGGGCCTGATGCAGTGACCACGTTCACCAGAGGAGTGGGTGGTGGACTATTCCCTGTTGCATTCACTGAAGAAGGAGTGGGTGGTGAACCATTCACTGTTGCGTTCACTGATGGATGACTGGGTGGTGAACTATTCCCTGTTGCATTCACTGAAGCAGGAGTGGGTGGTGAACCATTCATTGTTGCATTCACTGAAGGAGTAGTGGGTTGTGTACCATTTGTCGTTGCATTTGATGTAGCCTGGTTTAGTTCTGCAGAGGTGGTGCTTGTTGCATTTGCTGTTGCAGTCACTGAAGGAGGAGTGGGTAGCGAACTATTCTCTGTTGCATGCGCTGAAGAAGGAGTGGGTAGTGAACTGTTCCCTGTTGCATTCGCTGAAGGAGTGGGGCTTGTAACAGTCTCGACTGTATTCAGCGGTGTAGAAGAGGCATTTGGGTATGAGGTTGTCTGGGCAGCAGATCCCCCTGTTAAAGAGAGTGAAGATTTGTTAACCGATAAATTGTGCTTAGGAATGGCTCATCACTTTTTCTTTGCATAGAACACTAACATAGAGCGTTTTTGCTCATTCAGGGCAGGTATATACAAATTTTACAATGTGCCATTCAGGAAAAGCAACACTTAATGAAAATGGCTTACTCGACAAAAATCTTTTAAATTAAATTGTATATTACATTTTAAAATGCATAGGTGAAAACACTGAAATATGATCTGATTCTTTGTCTACCAGTATGTATTTATGCAAAAAGTGAAGACAAGGGGGTTGTGTAGTATTCCTGAAAAGATGGAAGGGAGAATACAGGACATCCTAGGAGAAGGCTGAACTGGCACAATAATACTTATACTTAATCAGGCACAATAATACTTATACAAAAAAGAATGAGAAGGAATTAGGCAGTACAAAAAGAAAAAATATGGGAAAGAACAGCCAATCAGAGGTTTACCTATGGGTGTTTATGGGTGTTTGGAGCCCATAGTTTTAAAGTGAGGAAACATTAAAAAACAAAGCCAAGACAAGAGCAGTCAGTATGAAATACAGCCAGGTGCTTTGGGTTAACAACTGAATCTTTCATTTTATAAAGACTGCTCTTTGTGGTTGTAAAATTCAATGAGTGGGGAATCTTCTGGTATACTGGAAGGATTAGGCAGATACTATGAGCAAGTGTATGGGAATCATCAGTCCAGTCATTCTACCAAGTTCTAAAAAAAAAAAAGCAAAAATCATATTGACTCACTGTTCCTCAAGATTTCTAGGAAAAGTACATTTGATGTGGGATGCAGCGGCATCTAAATGTTCATGCAGTAATGTGAATCTTTGTGGCTTCATTAGTGTGGTGTGGCTTTCTGTGGTAAGATGTTTAGATAGCACTATGGAACGAAGTATTATGCCTATGCTGATCTGCAAGTGGATATTATGCTAGAGGAATGATAATATACTTGGATATTTCTATGTAATGTGATCAAACAAAATGTTTTCCCTGTAACTCTATTATCAGAAGAACTAGGACACTATTGGCTGTCTCCATATGAAATGCGGTGATGCCATTTTGAGCTGCTAGTGAGCAATGACAGGGGAGCCTTTTGCTGTTAAAACAGTTCACACTTCTCCACAAAGACATTTACATTGAAATATAGTGCACTAATGTTACTGAAGAAAAAACTGATGTTACTGAGGGATATCCAAAAGAAGGCAAAAATACAGTCATCTGTAGCACCTTTCTACCAAGTGTCATTTAATTCTGCGGAAGAGCCAGTTTGACTGCATACACAGACTCCCACATAATGTATGGTTTCAAGCATATCTATGTGTTGTGTATTAACCCTCTAAGCACCTGAAAGACGTAATACATATTTACATTATAATACATATTTAATGTCTGGAAAAGAGGTTTGTAAGTGTGGCCAATTTTGTAAAGACTTATAAAACAGTCATAGAATATCATATACATATATATATATATATTTTATTCTGTTTATACATGCTTTCTCTTAGGCACATTATCCAGAAACATTGTGTCTCCTTCCACTTCTATGTTGATAATACACAGATTTACCTGCCCATTAGTTCCTCTGATCCTAGTATGCTGAATTCACTGAATGAATGTCTTTATGACATTAAAAACTGGATGTCAAACAATTTTCTCCAGTTAAATTCAGACAAAACAGAGGTCCTTTTCATTGGATCCCAGCACATGGCAAAACATATTTTTGCCATGTATAAAACCTGTATAAAACCTGTTGCAAAGAATCTTGGTGTCTGGTTTGACAGTAATTTAAGCTTTGAGCGTCACATCACAAAGCTCATACAGTCTTGTTTCTATCACCTCAGAAATATTTCCAAGGTTAGATCCATCTTAAGTTTTAAAGACACAGAGACTATTATACGTGCATTCATCTCTTCACGCCTGGATTACTGCAATAGCCTTTTTTCTTGTCTTAACCAAAAACCCATTAAGCGACTTCAAGCTGTTCAGAATTCCGCTGCCAGGCGGGTAAGTTTTATTTCAGAGTTAAGCTTTATTTCAGTGTTAAGTCAATTTTTCATTTTATAAGTTTGAATAAGTGCATATCATTATATTTTGATTGTTATATTATTATTTTCTCCTTAATTACATTGTATAACCTGGTGTATTACTTAATGATCTTTACATCTTAATTTTGTTCATTTACTTTGATTTTGTACAGCACTTTGTAACTTTGTTTTTGAAAAGTGCTGTATAAATAAAGATTATTATTATTATTATTATTATAATGTGCAATATCAATACTATATGCAGTTACAGTCTCGGTATAGAGTGCAGTTCCAAACCACTAATTGTGTTAACTAGTAGACTTCAGCAGTACTTTTATTTACCTACAGTATTTATGTCCACTTTTCTTACTGACCGTTGCATTTTGTGTTTATAGCGTAGCGTATTTAGTACAAAGCATTTTCAGAGCATTTTCTGGAGAGTTTTATTTTTACTTATACTAAATTTCTGTGTGTCTGTGCAGTCGTAGCACAAACGATTTCCTGGACATGGACAGCTCCTGGCACCCTTCAGTCTAGTCTTGGCTCAATGCCACAGTCCCAGCTGCAGCCTTGTGGGCTAACAAGCACCTGTGATTTCAAGCCCTGTCTGGATGGTGAATAGTGACTGACATGGAAGTGAAGTGTGAAAATCATTAATTCAAGGGATGTTTGCTCTTGAACAACATACACTGATTAACCACAACATTTAAATCACTGAAAGGAAAAGCGAATAACATTGATTATCTCATTTAAAAACCACCTTTAAAGAGGTGGGATATATTAGGCAGCAGGTGAATGGTTAGATCTTAAAGTTGATGTGTTGGAAGCAGGAAAAATGGACAAGTACAAGGATCTGATACATCATGTTTTCTTTTTCATCATGTGGATGGTGGCATGCGACCCTTCCCTGGGAAGAGTTGGTAGCAGGATGCACTATGGGAAGAAGGCAAACTGACAAAATTAGTGTGATGCTCTAGGCATTTTTCTCTGAACCCTTGAGTCCTGGCATTCATGTGGATGTTACTGACACATACCACCTACCTCAACATTGTTGCAGACAGTACACGACTTTAGTATATCCCTTCGTGGACAGTGCACCCCTTAGTTTCAACTGTATTTCTGTGGCCTCTTTCAGCAGGAAAATGCACCGTGCCTCAATGACACAATTTTTCAGGAAAGGTTTGAGGAACATGACAGAGTATTCGTGGGAGTGTCATCTATCTCGTTTGATTTGGATAACCTGGAAATGAATCTTGTTGGGAGACAAAAAATACTTTATAACTGGGAAGCTGTGAAATGTTAATGCAAAGTGTTTGTTAGCTTGAGATTTTAACCTATGCTCTTTGTTTTTCTGAGATATCTCTCCCTGTTACTGTCTTCAGGTAATTCCCCAACAGACAGACCTGGGGTGATAGGCGTGCGATCTCCAATTCGATCCCCCATTCTCAGCCCCATTACCCCTCTTGCTGGTTTACAGAAGCTCCCCCAATGTACACGCTGTGGGAACGGCATTGTGTGAGTGTTTCTCTTTGTCCTTGTAACATATGTCATGTAAGCATGTTATTATTATTCTATTATATTGTCATTTTATTAGGTAGCCTATTTGACTGTACAGTGGTACCTCACATAACGAACGCAATTCGTTCCAGCAGCGCGTTCGTTATGCGGGGAGTTCATTATGCGAAACACAATTTCACATAGACTTCTATAGAAAATCGTGTAATCCGTTCCAGGTCGCCTCGAAAAATCGAGAAAATTACTAAAAAATAGAGACACAGCACTTTTAATAAGGGGAAAACACACTATGAACAAGTATGTACACACACACTATGAACAAGTCTCATTTTCAGTCCAGTTGATGGTCATCCTGCCCACAGAGAGAAAACTAAGCCAGTTATGCTGTCTTGTTTTCTTAGCCACAAATGGCTGTTACATTACTGGTGACCAAACTTGGCAGAGATAGCAATTCATGGTTTATGAATAAAGAAGCAATAGACTGCTCAAAGGCAGGCAAACACCAACACCAACTACCGAAAAGTTATAGGAGTTATAGTTCCCACTTACAGCGAACAAGCATTGATGTCATTTCTGAAGTAACAATAGGGGATGTGCAACACAATGAGCTATTGTGGTAGGCCATGTGGGTTATGAGCAAAAGGGCTTATTATGATAGCAGTGACTGTGGGGAAAAAGGCTTTTAGTCAACTTAAAGAACAAATCATGGCAAAGATGTTCTGTGTGTGTGTGTGATCTATGGTATGCAACCTGTCAAATGAGAGAGGAACTGCAGATCAGTTTTTAATATGACATTTGAGTATTTTCTTTAGGTTCAGGTTTTTGTTTGCAGTTCCTTATTATCCAAAACATTCACAGCTTGTGTTTACTGCTGAGTGTTAGTGATAAAGTGCGTTTGTGGTGTTATAATATTAATGTTGAATCATATCATGTATAAACAAAATAATACCACATTTCACATAAATGCCACAGTTCACAAACGAAAACTGTGTAGGACATTTGTACTGTAGTTACATAGGTGATTTATGAGTAAAAAGGACAGAAATCACACCGTCCTCAGCTTTAAGATCTACAAATGCCACTTTACAAAGGTAATCATATCGTCTTGTGATCATTATTTTCTCTTTAATGCATTTTCTTTTATTGTGATGTTCTTGTCCGTAGCAGTTCAAATATGTTGCCTGGTGTCAGAACATTTTGTAGCATCATAAGGCAGCATGAATTTTTAAGCCATGCTTGCTAAATGGATAAAACCAGCCTTCCAGGCATGAACAGCTTTTTGGATGTGTTTAGGGAAACAGCTCTCGCTGGTCTGCCACATACTATTGTTAATAGGTCTTCTTTAACAGATAAACCAAATTGCTGACAAGTTCTTTGTTTATTCTTCAGAAAAAAATGCTAGCATATGCTTATGATTTTTTTTCCCACAGTGGTACAATTGTAAAGGCCAGAGACAAGCTTTACCATCCTGAGTGCTTCATGTGTGATGACTGCTGCATTAACCTCAAGCAGAGAGGCTACTTCTTTATTGAGGATAACCTGTATTGCGAGACTCATGCCAAAGCCCGCGTGCAGCCCCCTGAGGGCTACGATGTGGTGGCCGTCTACCCCAACTCCAAAGTCGAACTGTTATGATCATTTTAATCATATAAAGAACAGGTTCTCAAGCCTAGGCAGGGTAATTTGATGGTATGCAACTTATCAAGCTCAAATAGTAGATAAATAACTCTAATGAGCTAGTCATCAAGGCCTTCCTCAGGCAAGTTAGGTTAACTTAACCTAACTTGCCTGAGGAAGTCCTGGGGTCCCCAGGACTGGGCTTGGGAACCACTTGTGGAAACACTCACATGCACGGAAACACATAAACACACAACTCTAAGTCTATCACTTGACTCCACCTCAGCTCAAGAATTTAATTCCTGAGAGATGCCTGTCAAATAAAGGAAAATATCTCTTAGTAGTTCATGTTTCTCTCAAAATTACACCATAACCCTTGTCATAGCACAGGTCATTTGCTCTTGTTCTTTTTCTCCCCTGCTTTATTCTGGACATACTCAATGAAGAATCTCTTTATCAGGACAGTGGCTCTATACAGAACATATCTAATTGCTTAAACAGATGTACATTGGTTCTAAGTAAAAAAAGTGAAACCACCAAGGTATACAATAAGATTTTTAGACAGTTACACTGGTACTTTAAATTTTGTATGTGTGTAAATGTCATTCCAAGTCAAGAAAGTATCTATGCTTCAACATTTTTTTCTGAAACTAATGGGGTACAGAGACACAAAAGAAGGCCCTTGGCCAGGCCAAATCCTTCGTGTTGAGATCAATCAGAAGTAAGAGACTCTTCAAAATGAGTCAAAATGTTCCAAATGTTTGGAATGTTCTGTACTTTGTGATTCAAATTCTGTTTATGTTAAGCTCAGCCTCAAGAGAGGATTCATAAGATTACAGGACATTACAGGTGCATCTCAATAAATTAGAATATCATCGAAAAATTAATTTATTTCGGTAATTCAATTCAAAAAGTGAAACTCATATATTAAATAGGTTCATTATACACAGAGTGATATATTTCAAGTGATGATTTTCTTTTCATTTCT
The DNA here is from genome assembly GCA_037974445.1 of Brycinus macrolepidotus. Classification (NCBI taxonomy): domain Eukaryota; kingdom Metazoa; phylum Chordata; class Actinopteri; order Characiformes; family Alestidae; genus Brycinus; species Brycinus macrolepidotus. The sequence continues at coordinate 16,724,118 of JBBPCZ010000002.1, read as the reverse complement.
TTTCATTTTCCTTTTTCATTATGGCCTACAGGTAATGAAAGTCCAAAATTCAGTATCTCAGAAAATTAGAATATTGTGAAAAAGTTCAATATTGCAGACCCATGGTGTCTCATTCCACTCAGCTAATTAACCCAGAACACCTGCAAAGCTGTCCCGAGCCTTTAAATGGTCTCTTAGTCTGGTTCAGTAGGCCAAACAATAATGGGGAAGACTGCTGACTCGAGAGTTGTCCAGAAGACAGTCATTGACACCCTCCACAAGGAGGGTAAGCCACAAAAGGCCATTGCTTAAGAAACTGGCTGTTCACAGAGTGCTGTATCCAAGCATATTAATGGAAAGTTGAGTGGAAGGAAAAAAATGTGGCAGAAAAAGGTGCACAAGCAACAGGGATAACTGCAGCCCTGAGAGGATTGTAAAGCACAGCCCATTCAAGAATTTGGGGGAGATTCACAAGGAGTTGACTTCGGCTGGAGTCAGTGCTTCAAGAGCCACCGCACACAGACGTATCCGGGACATGGGCTACAATTGTAGCATTCCTTGTGTCAAGCCACTACTGAGCCAGAGACAACATCAGACGCGTCTTACCTGGGCTAAGGAGAAAACGGTCTGGACTGTTGCTCAGTGGTCCAAAGTCCTCTGCATTACATTTGGAAATCAAGGTCCCAGAGTCTGGAGGAAGAGTATAGAGAGGCACAGAATCCAAGTTGCTTGAGGTCCAGTGTGAAGTTTCCACAGTCAGTGATGATTTGGGGAGCCATGTCATCTGCTGGTGTTGGTCCATTGTGTTTTATTAAGTCCAAAGTCAGCGCAGCCATCTACCAGGAAATTTTAGAGCACTTCATGCTTCCCTCTGCTGACAAGCTTTATGGAGATGCTGATTTCATTTTCCAGCAGGACTTGGCACCTGCCCACGCTGCCAAAAGTACCAAGACCTGGTTTAATGACCATGGTATCACTGTGCTTGAATGGCCAGCAAACTCACCTGACCTAAACCCCATAGAGAATCTGTAGGGTATTGTCAAGAGGAAGATGAGAGACACCAGACCCAAAAATGCAGACGAGCTGAAGGCTGGTATCAAAGCATCCTGGGCTTCCATAACACCGCAGCAGTGCCACAGGCTGACTGCTTCCATGCCATGCCGCACTGATGCAGTAATTCATGTAAAAGGAGCCCCGATGAAGTATTGTGTGTACATGGACATACTCTTCAGTAGGCCAACATTTCTGTTATAAAAATCCTTTTTTTATTGTTCTTATGTAGCATTCAAATTTTCTGAGATACTGAATTTTGGGTTTTCATTACCTGTAGGCCATAATCAGCAAAATGAAAAGAAATAATAACTTGAAATATATCATTCTGTGTGTAATGAATCTATATATGAGTTTCACTTTTTGCACTGAATTACTGAAATAAATGAAGTTTTCAATGATATTCTAATTTATTGAGATGCATCTGTGTATATGAGAAATGTGTCTTTTCTGATGACAAGTTTGACATTATACATAATTTCCCATCTCTAATGCTGCACTAACCTGTGTAGACATCCCAAATTAGAAGTGACAAAACTGAACATGAAAATGTAGTGAAAAGATGCTAAATGTTTTTGTTTTCTACTGAGAACTGTATATCTTCTAACACAATATAACTTTGCCTCTTCCTGTTGAAACTGGTGAATGCTAACAGGTGAGTTATAATACAATTAACTTATTGTTCCCATCATTGGTTGTTCCATTCTTTTATTAATGTGTTTTAATATGAATAAAGTACATGTCATTTTATAGCAACACTAGGGACATTTTTGTGGTATTGTATGTAATGTATCCTATGCAATGTGGCCTTTGTGCAAAAATGCTTGCAGAAGGAAAATGAGTCATATTTTTCATCACTAGGGAGTTACTCCATTCTTAGGGCACAGACCCTAAGAATTGTTTCATTCTCTGGGTTGTGCTGGATGAGTTTATAGTGCCACTTTGGCCTTTCTGCGCATAATATTACTGCATCCAGTTTTATGTGTAATAAATGTGTTGTGCATATAGTGGATGTCTTTTAAGTGAATAAAAAACAGAAAAATCGTCTGTTTCACTGCAGTTGACTGGGCTTCCAGGATTTTTTTTTTCACTTTTGGTAGCTTCTGTTCTTCCATCACTGTAAGGTAATGCAGTCCTGTGAATTGCATGTAACCTTAGAATGCTGAGATTTGAGGACAGCAGTCCAGGTCAGCACCCAGCTGTGTTTCATGCCTCATTTTAATCAGAACCAAAAGACTCAAATCTCTATGCAATATTTGTGTTCTTTTTCTCACCCCCATCTACTCCCGACACCCCATCCACTTCCTCTCTCTCTCTCTCTCTCTCTCTCTCTCTCTCGCTCTCCCTCTCCCTCTCAAATATCCCAGCCTCTACCTACAGTGTAGGCATTAGTGTTGTGCGGGTCGGCTTTTTTTAACACCCGCCCCAAACCGACCCGTCAGGAGATCCAAACCGCCCCGCCCAACCCGCAAAAA
>JBBPCZ010000002.1:16686553-16697956 GCA_037974445.1 Brycinus macrolepidotus | reverse complement strand
GTGTGTGTGTGTGTGTGTGTGTGTGTGTGTGTGTGTGTGTGTGTGTGTGTGTGTGTGTGTGTGTGTGTCTGTCTGTATGTGGCTGCAGCTCTATAAAGGACGTCTGTGTGTGGTTAGAGCTGACTCTTTGAGCTGGGTTAACTAAGGTTATGTCAGTTATCCCAGGAAAATGGGAATATGGCCCCATATTTTGTCTAAGCAAATATTTCAGATACAGATGAATGTGCTGCAGTGCTAAGGTGATGTTCCAATCACTAGGTGCTCTGCTGTGCTCTTAAAAGCTCCATGCACTGAACAGTGAACAATACCAAATCCAGTTTTCCAATCAGTAGAGTTACTGGAGCTTGCTGTGGAGATATGCGGGATTTGTACTAGACTTAACTAGTGTTGAAAAAGGCATTCTGTGCACAGCTGCTGGTGTGTCTTCTCAGCTGGAACATGGGCTAATTAATGCAGCCCCATACCAGCATGTCTGTCAGATCTTGCTATCAACCCAACAACGATATGGGGATCGTACCTGCTGATACTAATTTCATTTACATATAAGACATAGCTCTATAGGAACAGTGTCATTAAATGCGTTGGTAACCTTTACAGCTGATAATCAAGTGTTGTAGTCGGGGGTTGTGAATTTTTTTAATAAGTCACATGAGCTGCAGCAGACTGAGGGCGTGTAGTCCATTGAAACACATGCCGTGGTTCACTGTAAGCCATAAGAAACTGTCCAGCAAGGACTTTTTTTTTTTTTTTTACCGTGGTTAAGGGATCTTTAATAGGACGATGATTTGCTCTATGAATGTGGAATAGCAGATAGTATGTCCTGTTCCTCATTACAAAGCTTTGGATCTCCATTTTAATTGTTTTTTCATTTTGCAACAAACTTTGAAAATATCCGCTGTCTTTCACATTGTAGTACAATTTCATGATAAACAGGCTAATAGAAATGGTCCAAAATTACATGGAATAAAATCTCTTTAATTTAACTTCCATTCAGTGTTTTTTTTTCTTCTCCTTAAATGTTACTATTTTGCAGAAACAACGTTTTTCTGACATTGTTATGTATTTGGGTAATCTAATTTCTGTAGTTTGCATTTAGGGTTTCTCACTAGCTCCCACAGTCTGAAAAGATAAATTCCACCCCTGGTTAAGCAGTGTCAGGCTATTACCTTGTTAAATTGAACTCTAATGCATGACCTTGAGTGACATATTGCTGTTATGAAACAGTAATAAAATCAGCATGGTAAAATACACCAATATCAATAAATAATTTCATTTATTAACAATTATAATCTCAGTAAATTTCTCCTAGTTCGTTAAGAGTATGCTTTGGTTGCTAAGCAACACAGTGGTCATAAATTATACCATGAACAGCACAATGGATTTTAATCACTTGCTGCACAAATTCAGTTCACGAAGGGTGCCACTATCATCACCATTCAAGAAGGGTGCCATGATCATCACCATTCAGCACAATATTCCTGAAAAGAAAGTGATACAGTGTTACATATCTAATCAACAATGTGTGGTTCTTGCCTGAGTAAATGATAAAATAAACAAAGAATTATGCTCCTGAAACCTCCCCTGCCTGTAAAACAGCTACTTGTGTGATTCTGCCATCCCACAGTGATTGTTTGGCATGAATGGCAGTTTAGTCATCTTTTGGTGACACACTCACAATGTCTCAGCCTACACATGCACTCATCTAATTTTAGACTGCACACACGCTAGCTGTCAGGTAGTTGGCAATCAGCAAAGGCTACCGCTCACTCCAGTTAGGCCCCGTACACGTCAAATCCGCACTGTGTGAGTGACGTATGCTATTGTGCATGTTATTGTTTCATGGTTCGGTCTGCGTCTCATTTCAGTTGCATGAAAGTGCAAAAAGATGAGTCATATAGTCTGGCACTGCTTCAGTCATCCACAGCGTTACTCAGCTTCAAATTACAACCGCACCATTAGACTCAATTCACTGCGGCGCTTCATTCACATCTGATCTTTCGGGTTTTAAGATAATTGTCACTTTCAGCATGAAACAAAGAATTGTTTCAGTTTGAGTGTCTCCAAGTGAAGTATGTGTTTTCCTTCACTGAAAGCATGATCCAGCTTTGAGTAATGTGTTATTGATTCCAAGCTGAACAGAGACATGTCAAAATTGTAATGCTATTCTAGTGTTTTGTGCATGAGACTTTCTTTCATTGTTTCAGTAACCACAAACAAGATTAGCATCATAGATCTTCTCTGAGATCACACCGATGCCTTTTACATATGAAAATGCCATAAGATCTCAGTGAGAAAGGGAATTAATCATGTGCGGGTGTGTGTTTTTGTGTGTGTGTGTGTGTGTGTGTGTGTGTGTGTGTGTGTGGGTTTGAGGGCTTGCATAGACCCAGACAACCCCAGCCTCCCAGCGCTTGTATTAAAGATGAAAGCATCATTCGCTTTGCGCTTTGTGAGGTGTTCTGCGTCTCTCTCTCTCTCTCTCTCTCTCTCTCTCTCTCTCTCTCTCTCTGTCAGAGCTCTGGCTTCTTCAGACTTTTTTCAGGTGGCATGGGAGAAATGCAGACATAAATAAAATATAGTTGAATAATGAATAATTCAGGGGTGCATTGTGATTGACATGAGGGTGAAAGTACCTGATTATGCCATGGTGGTACGTGAGTGGAATGAGGTTTGGAGCAGTACTGATGCAGTTGGGATCTGCGAAACTGCAAAGTTAGATCTCCCCATCTGCATTTCTCTCATATCAAACTCCAGCTTCAGGAAGAAATCAAACCGCACTCCGAGTGATGTTTCTTCTCTTTTTTTCCTTGCACATTTCAGAGTGTCTTTTCTGTGCCAGTTGGCTTTAGTTTTGTCAGTGCTATAATCAAAAATCAATTCTGCCTCATAGAGAAATTTCTAGATATGATTATCGAATGCCAAAAGACAGTTCATCTTAATTAGCCTTTTTAGGGCCACCGATTGAATTAGGCATTGACAATTAATCGAATAATCAGAGTTTTTTAAAAAGGCTAAATAATAAAAATCCATCTAAGCGTTGTCAGGAGATCCTGAGTTCAATCCCCGTCCATGCCACAGCCACCTGTGGATGGGAGTCCAAGAGATCATAATCAGCCTTGTTCTCTGGGTGGGTAGTATAGCCTTTCTCTTTCCATCATTCAGTGTAACGCTAGCCAACACATGCGTCTGTAATCTGACTTAGTAGACTTGTTTATTAGTGCTCTCCTTCAAGCATGTTGAGCTATCCAATGATGTTGCATGAACAACAATTTAAAAAGATGTGGTGGTGCTTCATGTGACCCCGGAGGCCGCATGTACTAGTCTTCACCCTCCCAGCATGGTTCACCCTCCTTTGATTTGTGACAGATGCATGGGCAATTGGCCATGAATGAATTAATATTCAAAAATCTGAACTGAATGATAACAAAACACGAATAGTTTTTTCTACAAAATGCTGAAACAAGATTAAAAAGGGAAACTTTAAATCTTTAAAAATGTATAAAGACACTGTATATAAATGGGTGCATTTATCAGGCTTTGTTTTTTAGTTTAGGAAAGACTGGGAAGAGGAAAGCAAGTTAAACTAATCAGCATCCATTTACTGAGAAGGTTACTTTTATTTATTTTTTTTATTATTATTATTTTTTTAGTAGTTGTGTTTAATCGAATAATTGTGACACCCCCAAAACTGATTATAACCAAACAATGTATAGTATGTTTACAGTTAATGGTTCTTGGTTCTGTGAAATCTGTCTGCTTTAAACATCCATCCATGGTGATTCGCTGAGAGGTTAAATAGACTTTAATTTATGAAAAAGCAATTTTCCTGATGTTTTTCTCAAGTCTCAATTGTCAGATTAGGTCATGGTCCCACTTGATGTCTGCCTTTCACCAGCAACGCATATTTTAATGTCCTTTGATTTTATGTAGTAACACAAGACTTGAAGAGCAGCCTGTGTGCACAGCGTTTATTGCTATTAACAGTTCAAGGCGTCTTGTTACGCCGGGGAATACAGGCCACCTTAATGAACACAACTATTAGAATACAGAGGTCAGATTGTGCACGTCAATCATTGTAAAGTCAAACCCCTGCGCGTATAGGCAGGATGATAGAGGAACATTTTTTTCTCCTCCATTGTTCTGTGTTGAGGATGAGGAGATCAATGCTGGGCGCTAGCTGCAGCAGTCTGCTCCGTGTGCAGGATATTGAGCAGCCAGCCAGCTCACTCTCGCTTCTTTCATGTGTGTATGTGTGTGTATATATATATATATGTGTGTGTGTGTGTGTGTGTGTGTGTGTGTGTTTTGATGTCTAATGCCTGGGGCAACAGCAAGTTAACAAATGTACAGAGCTGGAGTGAAGCCTCATTTCCATAAAGCAGCGAGTGTAGTACATTTGCTTAAATGGGCTCCTTTGTCTTTAATTGCCTCGTGTATCCTCGCTTGTTGTTCCCCCAAAAACCTTTCGAGACAAGTGCTGTAGCATCCCTCACATATTTCTTGCTGTTTTTGTGCAAGAGATTAATTTTTGCATGTTCTCTATGAACAGCACATTGTGTTAATGAAGGCAGTGGTTAGGCAAGATCTATGTCATTTCTAGGATAAGGTGGTGAGCAGTGTGTCTGGGTCTGTTCTGGTTTCTTTTTGAATGACACTGAGTTGTTGTTTTTTTTTCTAATGTTTTAGCATGGATTTACATGTTCAAAAGATGTATTCTGTATTCATGGTAAATCAGCTAGAGTCTGTGTTACACTCAGATTCTGCAGTAATCGGTGTCATACAGAAAAAAAGGTTAATAGATGTCTGTCTCTGTTTATATTGCAAGTTATGCCTGCTTGTTTTATCTGCCTGTGTGCACTCAAATCACACTGCATGACTGAGAAAAATCCTATGTAATAACATACACAAAATTAAATTACAGTGTGTTTTTTTCACTTTCTGTCAATGTTTATTTCACACTAAATTACAGTTTCCAAATGTCTAAGCACAATGAAATCACTCTAATGAAAGCTTGATGAATAAAGCCCTTTTTGCTTTAAATTAATCTTGCTTCTCTGGTGAGCGAATTCCCTCCAGAGGCTCCAGCATGTAAATTTCTGGATGATTCATAACCATGCCATCCCTGCTTTATGGAGCACGGCAGCTTATATGAACATCATCCAGAGGGAGCGAACCATGACCTTTTCAAAACAAACTCTGCTTCAGTATTTTCACGAAAGCTGAGGCCCACATACAACTTTTCTGAACACCGATGTGAAATGTGGAACGCATCATGCAGGGTGTTTACAGTCTTTGGTTGGTTACAGGGGCGGGCACAGAGACATCATCTTTGGATGCATAATCATTCCAGTGTACAGTTTCTCCCTGAGGGTCTCCAGATGAGACCTGGCTCACTCAAGGTTGCTGTTTATGGTTGCCTGTGATATGTGTGTGCGTGTGTGTGCATGCGTGCGTGTGTGTGTGTGTGCGTACTCATGTGCGTGTGTGATTTATGAGGTTAAACGCAGCCTCTGAATCCGCACTGCTACTACTCCTGAAGCACTAGTGGTCTTTTACTCCTCTCTCTTTTCATCCTTTCACTTGCCACCTCTCTCTTTGTGCATCTCCAATGGCCCAAGACAGACTCTCCACTGGTGTTTAACAGTTTCCCCCACTTCAGAAAAAAACTTGTAGAGCCATCTGGGATGGCAAAATGTTTGTGTTGTGCCACACAACAGTAAAAACACTGATGCTGTAGAGATGAGACAGGCCATATTGAGCTTTGGCTAAGGCTGGCAGGATGAATGCTCCTTCATTCTCGTTTTTTTTTCTTTTTTGCCTTCTTTCTCTGTCTTTATTCAGTCTGCTCTCTATCACTCTCTCTCTCTCTCTCTCTCTCTCCCTCTCCCTCTGACTGGCTCCAAATAGGCTGTGTGCATGCTGTACTGTGCGGTTGCCCTGGCTTTCCCTCTCTAGAGAGAGAGCGATAGACAGCGAGGGGGGTGGGGGTGGGGGTGGGAGGGAGAGAGAGAGAAAGAGAGCGAAGGAGTCACCCTGGCCAGCTCACCATGCACTGGTCTGACCCCTCCTCTACTGTCTGAGAGATTGCACAAAGTCTGGCTGCAATTATTCTGCATTGCTTCAGTGAAAGCAGATAGTTTGTTAGCTTCTTTCCCGACAGTTCATGTGTCAGAAAGACTATTCATAGCCTTCAAGCACACAAGGCCTTTGAAATATCTGAAGGTACAGTAAAGACATTAGACTTGTAAGCAAGTGTTCCAACACGACAGGGCACCTCAGGACTCCATTTCCTTTTAAATCGCTGGGGTAAAAAAGGTCCTTTTTCCAGTTGTCTGAAAATATCTCACAGAGACTTGATGCACCACAGAAAGAAATTTGCCTGAGCTTAGGCATTAATTTTAGAAAAGGACATTACTTGAATGACAAACCCTGTTCTAGACTTATGTTCCTCACCCTCATGACTATCTAACTTGCACATTACTTTTTGACTGCAACCAATATAAAAAAAAAATGTGACCAAAACCAAGCTAAAAAGCATATAGCATTGTGATACTTGAAGACATTTTCACAATACACAATATGTATCACAATGTTTGGCTAACATGTTTCTATGGGCAAAATCACTGCAATGATTTCCTAATTTAATGTTTGCAAATTAACAGGAGGAAAAGTCAAACAGCTGTTAAAAAGAGCTGAATAAATAACAGAATAGTTGCCATTCAGTTTTTACTATTACATTTATGCTGGTAAACTGGTTGTACATTCCTTGGTCTCCATTCAGTTGTTTAGTGTTATAAACTGAACTGATAATATTTACATGGAAAAACATGCTGTGTATTGTAGTCCATCATGATAACATATTATTATGTTGCCCACCTCTATTGTCATGCAATGTTGATTATCAAATATGATTTATTTTAAAGCCCGAATTGTCACATTTCTTAAATTCAAATAAGCAAATTCTAACTTAGATAATATAAATTTTGGAAGGGGGAGGGTGGAGCTTCACAGAATTCTAGATATTATTGATTTCTGCATTTGACTTTGTGGTTTCTGTAGGTTGGCCTGAATCTTTTGAAACTTTAAAGTTTGTTTCATAAAAAGGTTTTTACATGTGCTTTATAACATGTTATAACATTCTCCTTATGCGAACAGTTAAATATGGACGTTTTCTTTGTTATTTTAACTATCATAACTATTGTATTAAGATATATCAGTTTTAATAATATTGCTGTAAAAGAAGTGGCGTGATTGTGACTGGAATTTTAATAATTATAATATAATAGTCATAATAATTATATTATAAAAAGTCACAAAATATTGGTGGTACACAAGTGAAGGTTTAGCCAGCACTGGGCCCCTAATATTTTGGTTATGTGCTACATAATAAGCCCTAAGATTAAAAAGTGAATAAAAACCCAGGAACGTACAGGGTTAAAGAGTCATGTGATGCAGTACAGGATAAGAGATTGCACTACCTGTACTCTCATTGTGTTAAAAGAACTGTGCCACTGGTGAAAGGGTCTTTCACATTGCTGTCCTTAAGTCCCTGAGTAATTTGTAACAGTAGTCATGCTCTTATTTGTTTGCTAAAGTTTGAGCCCCAGGGCCAAGAAGCACTGTGTTGGACTGACCCATGTGACTCGGCAGAGTGACTGTTCTCTGCTTTCCCTGGCCTGAGGCCACACAGGGGTTAGCATGCTGCTAATTAAAGGCAAAGGAAAAGCCTCGGCACTCCGGACTCCTGCACACTGACGTATTACAAAACATTTAGGAGAAAGCACAGGCCCGGGATAGAGGGTGAACAGATGGGGAGACAGCAGAAAGCAAAGGGAGTTAAGTAGAGGTGACAGAAGGGTCATGCCCCATGGCTGAGAAAGACTTGCATCACAGCATCAAAGTAAAAAGCAGCAGTTTTTCTTCTCCTGCTCACTAACCTGCATTCTTGTCTGTGCTGAGGGAAAAATCCATGGTTTGGTAGGCTGTGAGGGGTATTTCCAGGATGTAACTTTGATCTGGTGAGGTGATTATGTGCTGTGTAAAGCTCCTCACTTAAGAAGGGTCAAAGACACTACAGAATTATTGAGCAGGTTGTGGGGGTCAGCGAGTCAAGAGAGTAGCAGCCTGTTAACATATGCGTCAGAGGAGATTCACTGAAGATGAAGTAGTCTTCATTCCTGGAGTGAGCCTACATGCTGTCTGGGGATTTCTATTTCTTTAATACACCTCAGCCTTTCTTCAGCCTCACATGCTCTGATTTTGATGCTGTCAGGAGAATGAATCCTGCAAATGAGACTACCCCTTTTTAAAGTCTCTCACTGATGTTTTCATCATGATCCCGCCCTGTCATTCAAGACTGCATCTGTTATTACTGCTGTTATTAAAACACACAATTATTACTAAGCACTTTTTCTGAAAACTTTATATTATTTTTTTTTACTTCAGTTCCTGCTTTCTTCAGGCCACCTTGCAACCAGTCATCTGATTTGAAGCTGGACACCTCATTTGCATGTGACCTAAATTCAACCAAACATTCATTATGCAAAGGAGGTCCAATAAACATACATATCCAGTTGCCCAAATCTCACGATGTGGCTCAAAATTCATGTGCACAGTTTCACAAAATGGGTCATCGCTGCTGCTGTGGTGGCACCCAAAGTCAGTGTAACAAACTGCTTCTGCCAGGCATCTGTTCTGCATTTTTATGTAATGGCGCTGTGAGTGTGATACCCCATAAGGGAGGGAAGGGAAGGGAATGCAAATTAGATATCAGTGTTATACAATGGATAAGCTTCCTAGATGGAGAGGAAACGAGGAGAATAATTAAATATTGTGTTGAAATCAGGTTCCACAATACTTATGCCCTCACATGCACATTTATCCTGCACTCTTATGGAGAGGGTCAAGCAGCTTTGTTCCCATCAGTTGGCTTGTGTATAAAAACAAAAGCATTTTTAATGGTACATTAGACTGTACAAGTCATATGAGGTGGCTGTGTGCTGCTGTTGTACTGAATGATTTTCCCTTTAGTCCCAGCTTTAGTGTTCAGCCATTCAGAGATCAATATGTTATACCTGAAGGCTTTAACTAGGAAGGCATTCCATGTTGTGTATATAGCAGTGACCCTTCTCTAGGGAAGCCTGTGACTGAGGACCGGGTCCAGGGTAAATCAAACCCGAGCCAAAGGCACAGCCAGAGCTCTAAAGCAGACCACTATTAAACCCAAAACACACAGAGGCTTTATCCTTATGAGGCAGGCAGCCCTTCACCCAGAGCCACTTTAAAGCCTCTAATGCTATATAATACTGTCATAGCATTACAAAACCTCTTATAAGCCGCCTTATAAGAAATTAATGCCTTATTGTCCACATACAGTGTTTGGTTTGGCATTGATGTCTATAAATGGTAAATTACTGTGGGGTGTTATAAAAAGTTTATCAGCAGGTATTTACCTAAAATCACAATTTCATATGGATTTAAACAGTATTTGGTGAAGGCATTCATTTAAACATGTTCTGAACAATCAGACTCAACTTGAGGTAATTTGCATTTTGAGGTGTGGGCATTTTCATGTTCATGCAAAATTAAATCAACTTATTTGGTCACCATTACTTGTCTCTAAATGTACTAATTATTTTTCTATTAATGAATTGTCTTTTATGTATTGTTTAGTGCTTACATCTGGTTTTGGAAGTCTGCTCATGAATACAGTCGCCACCTAACAAAATTACATGTTGGTTTTCTAAGTGAAAATAAGTGAAAACACATACTATACAGGGATCAGAATTAGAAATGGTATTTTTTTCTGTAAGTTTCGGTGCACTGAATTTCAGTTCTATTTAACTGGTGATTTGAAGCTATTGGGAAATATTAAGCATAAAATGTTTGCTGAGTAAATAAACAGTAATTTAAACAAATAATTAATTTTGTTTCAAAACAAATTTACACTTTCAGGCAAGGTGTGTTTGGAGACTAAATTTTACTTCATCGGTTTAGTGCTGGAGCTATGAGTTATGCTAGTGAAAATCAGGAGTCAATAGTCACCTAAATCTTTTTGGCAAAAACACGCCCAAAACATCTGTCAAAACACTCAAACCGCATTCGGCTCTTCATTAGTGCGGCACAGATTTGTGGATGTAGTTTAGGAGGTAAACCACACTCACAGGTCTGTGCCACTTTAATGAAGAGCTGGATGTGGTTTGAAAAAAGCTTTTGGGTGTATATACAAAAAGATTTAGGTGACTATTGACTTCCAGTGTTATAGCTATATTAGCCTTATATCTCCAGTACTAAACTGAAGAAAATTTGCTCACCAGACATATCATGGCTATTCAGCTACAACAGGGGTAAGTGGAAAAACAGGTGCATATATATATATATATATATATATTTATTTTTTTATTTTTTTTAGCATACCATTCCTTTAACCTGCGTACTGTAAGTAAAGGAAAACTTACAGAGGATTCTCCTTTGGAATAAGCGCACATTCATTCATTCATCAATCCTCTGTGTATTCTGAACACAACACTAAGTTCAAGTTTGCCTCGTGATCCTACAGACCTCTGATTGGCAAGTCTTTTGTTGAGCAACAGTATAAATAGCTACTGTCCTCCCTTTCCCAAGAGAGCAGTACAGATGGTGCTACTGAGGAGCCATAGCCTTCTACACTATTAAGCAGTAATCTAACCAGATATTTAGTGTTGGGGTAGATAGTCAAAAAACTTTATACCTGTACAAGAGAAAATGATCAGTTAGATGTACAGGTAATCTTCAGTACAACAACCTAAGTATGAATAAAAAAATAAAAGCAAATACCAAGTTTATTTGATTTAAACAAACCAGTTGATTGTACATTTTGGTGTGATTTGGGAGTTGGGGTTGGAAAGCAGTTGTTAGAGCTGGAAGGCATCATTACTCTGCAAACTAGTGGCATTGATAAACCATGTGGCAGCTCATATTAACTGTAGCTACATGAGCTTATACCACAAATCCCAGCACAACAGACTCAATCCTGTGTGCGCGCGTGTGTGTGTGTTTGGCTAATTTGTTAGTGTACCCATTAATCTCTTTAGATTACTTTGCTGTGCAGGGTATTGACTCTCACATCTCTCCTTCTTCCTACATCCCTCCTCCTGCAATCTGCACACCTCCCTCTCTCTCTCTCTCTCTCTCTCTCTCTCTCTCTCTCTCTCTCTCTCGCCTTCTCCCACCCTCTCCCTCTCTTTCTCACACTGGTAAAAATATCTGCAGACAGCAGGAACACAGCAGGCAAGGGTGCCCCTCTCTCTCTCTCTCTCTCTCTCTCTCTCTCTCTCTCTCTCTCTCTCTCTCTCTCTCTCTCTCTCTCTCCAACATCCCACCCATGTGATCTCTCGGGCAGGTTGTGCTCCCTCTCCCACCCTC
>JBBPCZ010000002.1:16667022-16684186 GCA_037974445.1 Brycinus macrolepidotus | reverse complement strand
CGGCGTTAAGTAAATCATGCGTTAACGCGATAATAACGCGTTAACTTTCCCAGCACTAATATATATATATATATATAGCATTGCAGTATTAATAGTTGGATTATATATGTTCACAGTCTGTGTTGGTGGTAGGGCCATCTAGATTAGATCAGCCTGTCTGTGGAATGTAGCCTATAAGAAAAGTGGCTTCTGTACTGTAGGGAAAGTGCTAGACATTCCACAGCAGCGCTGTATGCTGTGGTTTGGAGCTTCTCCAGCTGCGCTGTCTCTCTCCCTCTCTCTTTCCCTCTCTCTCTCCCTCTCTCTCTCTCTCTCTCTCTTTCCCTCCCCCTCCTCCCTGCCTCCCTCCCTCCCTTCCTCCCTCTCTCCATCAGCACACACAGAAGAACAATAGGCTTGTGCTGAGAGTCTGCCCAGCATATCCCACTCTGCCTGGGCTTCTGTAATCAGCCGATAGCACTGAGAGGCTCTGAGCCTCACCACATAAAACAATACAGCAGCATATCCCTCTGAAACCAGCCAGCCAGGCTGCCTCTCGCCCCAGATCCTGGCATGCTGCTAATCTGTACTGTTTCTGTTTTTATATTTTTTCTTTGGTTCTCCTGCAGCTTTCTCAACATAGTGGCTATTTTAGATTTTGAGAGAGAGAGAGAGACGTTATCCGTCAGGGTGTTCTCAGAGCTCTGCTGCAGGTTTTGGAAATCAGTGTAGGATCTGGCTCATCTACATAACAAAAGGTTTTGACAAAATGCTCTGGAGATTTCAGCCATGATTACTAATGGTGTGCTGTGAACATAATTATAAGCTGATTAATACTTGATACTTCCACTGATTTATAAGGCTTGGTAATTTCACCTTATCCATTTATCAATGCTTTTAAAAAACCCTAAAATACTGTGGGGATGATTATCATTCTCAGCTGGCCAGGACTCTGCAAATGCTTTTTGCAGCTCACTGTTGTAAGGTATGAAAGTATTAGTTGATGGGTCACCATGATTCATATGAAAACCCTTTTCTGAGAGTCACACAGCTGAACTTATTTATATTTTTTTTTAAAGAAATTATTTTGTTTTCATGTTTCCCTTGAAGTGACTGATTGATTAACCCTGCATAGAACCTGTATAATATGCACATGTACTGAACATATGCTACAATGCACCATTTACTTTAATATTGGCACTTACACAGTCCAGACTATTAGTTCCATAATGAATGCATATATGAGTATGCTTTTCATATATGTTTATATATATATATGTCTGGTTTATACTTTCTCTGTGATTATTCTTCTGTTCTTGGTTTGTCTACGAAATGAACTGCAAATAACGCAAGCAGATTTTTTTGGATCACGTTTTTTAGATGCAGCTACTTATTTACCACAGCTTACTCTACTTCCCCATTTTTCTGTGCTGGGGGTGTACTTTAAAACTCACTGCTAAGCCTTTAAGTCTTACTTTATTTCATTTTCAACCACACGCTATTGTACTCCTGTGATTAATAAATTCTTTCAACCAATGCTTTTTATGACTACATGGGGAGAAACTATGGAAACTCAGTTCAAGAATCCATTTTTTTCAGAGGCCTCTCAAAGACGGACTAAACATACTTCCAGGAAGTTAGAGGTAGCATTCAATTAGTAGATTTATTCCCCCATCTTCCATCTGAGGCCCTTTGTGGCAAGGTGATCAATTGCCTGGGGAATGTCATGGAGGGAGCAGAGAGAGAGAGAGAGAGAGAGAGACACACACACACACAGAGAGAGAGATGTGTGTAATGTTGCCCCTTGCTAATTGAGTGCTTTGAGAATTGAAGCAGACATAAGCGGGATATTAAAGCATCTTTCTTTTTCCCTCTCTCACGCACAGGTGTGGTTTCCTGGCAGCCATGAGTGGAATACTGAAGAGGAAGTTCGAGGAGGTGGAGGGGGCATCGCCATGCTCATCACTAAGGGAGTCCGAGGAGGAGGAGATATCGAGCAGTGAGAGTGGAGACAGTAGTGACAGCGTCAACCCCTCTGCCTCGCGCTTCACACGTGAGTCATCCTCTCTGTCATCATCTCCGTCAGCATCACACAGAATCATGTGATAACCTGGGACATAGCTTATTAGGAAATATCTCATAGATTTTACATTTACCAATAATGCAACACTGACTTTCAGGCAAATATACAGAGCAAAATAGATCATCTTTAATGTGGGGCTACATGATTCTTAATTAAATAGCATTTTTTAATTTTAGAATTGATATAATGAATTATACTTAATGATTCCTAAACATATCAGTTTTGTAAAGAACAATATGTATACATACCAAATTCAACATGTATAGCAGCTGAGACATCAACATAAATAGCTATTACAATCATATAAATTCATATAAAGTATAAATTTCCTTATAAAGTATGATATAGATAAATAAACAAATAAGTAAAATTCTACTTGTGAAGCAGCCAAAGAGACCAATTTGATCTGTTCACTGAATTAAATATCAACGATAGACAGAGCCTTATGGGATGCATACTTACAATGTGTTAGTATGCGAAACTTAAATATTTGTTTAATATTTCACTGACATCACTAAAGAATAGGTCTATACCTTGACATTAGGCTAACTCAGTTCAGCTTTTGTTATTCTATTGCTCTCTGAAACACTTAACATCGTAACACTGAATATCAACAGCAAACAGCCTATCCATTTGACACTTGATGTGGAAAGCTTCTGATCGAAAATGTGCTTCTTTTAGAGGTTCTCTCATTAAAAATTCCTGGTTATGGCAGTAAAGTGTCCGCATGCTTCCATCAATGGTCTGCAGAATAGATGCTGTTAATGAATAAAATCGTATTGAGTAAAGAATAGAAATCCTGATATGTGCAGCCCTGATTTAATGCTTGTTAAAAATGATGGTTGGTTCTGAAAATGCACATATTTTTATTATTAAAGCACATTGTTTTCATTAATATCATAGTCCAGAGGGAGTCATAGTCAAACGTCTAAACACTGAGCCTGATTGGCACGTCAGATAAGGTCTTGGATCAACCAACATTATCCACACTTCTGGTAGACGTCATGTTTGTTAGGTGAAACCAGTCTGATAGAAAGTTCTTAAAATCCAAGGAAAGCAATGAGAAACATTTATACGTTTGCAGCATGACAACAACAATCATAAGGTCCTGAATTTAGCACTGCGATTTAATATAAATTTTTATCTGTGTCTTTAGTGGGTCTGCAATAATATTTCCAATATCGCAATAAACTTAAACTACCACAGCTCATGAGCTGAGTCAAGTGACTGGACTGCTTGCTTCTTGTTTTCTGGTATTTGACTTCATAAAACAAGAGAGAGCACTTAAGTATTGGAGGGCATGCTATTCTAAAACCATCAGTTATGATGGCTGTGAAAACACAATACGAGAATCTATCCTGTTTGATGGGTCACATTAGACCAGATATAAAAGGATTGTGTTGCACTGAGTAGTTTTTGAGAGTTTTCAGCTGTTCTAACCTGTTCCTGCTATAAAACACATAACTGTCTCTCATTTAGCAGGTAAGCCTAGGCCAGCGAATCTGTGATTTAGAGCTGCAGCGGGCTAAGCTACACCAATGAATCTGTGATCCGCCCCCACTGAGTTCAGAGAAAGAGTATGTGGGTTTCTAAGAAAAAGCCACAGCTGAGTAAACCTATCCCCCATTGCTCATCACATAGCCTAGTGCAGTTGCTGCTCGCTGAGCTCATAGGTAGCGGATCCCTTTGCTTGGCTGATGCTAGCTAACTGCCTGACGGTGGGACTCATTAATGATTAATAGCACCAAAGGCGGCTGGCAGAGCTCAGGTTGTTAGTCCAGTGCTAATAGGTTGGCAGTGCCTTGCTTCTGTGCTGGTACAGAACTGGGAGTGGAGCCCTTTCAGCAGGGAAGGAACAGGTCCCAGAGGTCTTCCCACAGCAGCTAATGCAGACACGGAGGTCTGTGGGGAGTTCTGTACGATTTCCAGTCATGCATGGCAGACAAGTGCAGCACTGTGATTTTTCACTGTCCTCTACCCACCATACAATGACAGACTGTACCAGGGTCACATTGTAAATGCTGTTTGTGCAATCCTATTTTTTGCTTTAGCTCAATTATATTGATTAAATTAAAAAAAAATGCTTGATTTTGAAATTAGGGCCTACCACATAAGGATACTAATTGTGACAGTATTCCAATAAAGTAACATGGTCACATTTATGTGAGAACATCAGGTAAAATCGGTGTTTTCCTGTGAATACAGCTTATATTGAATCTTGTTCAGAAAAGCTAAAAGACCTTTGCTTCAGGCCTGTCAGTCATTCATGCAGCTCTACAAATCTCCAGCCCCGGACTCCTCGTCTCACCATCTGGAGTGGCACTTAATTTTAAGAGCTCCATCACACCTCCTCGCTGTTTAATGTTTTGTGATGTTCTTATCTACTTAAAGAGCACCTCGTTA
Source organism: Brycinus macrolepidotus (assembly GCA_037974445.1). Classification (NCBI taxonomy): domain Eukaryota; kingdom Metazoa; phylum Chordata; class Actinopteri; order Characiformes; family Alestidae; genus Brycinus; species Brycinus macrolepidotus. The sequence continues at coordinate 16,679,721 of JBBPCZ010000002.1, read as the reverse complement.
AAAATTATTGAAAGTTTATATGCACTAGATATGAACTGCTGGGGAAAAGATCTCCCGGTCCTCTCTCAATTTCACCTCAAATTAGAAAGTAATGATCATTCTAAGTAGTATTTTAGAAGAGTTCTGATTCAAATTAACCATAAATGCAGATGCTCAGTAATCACAGCAGTAGTGCACAGTTACAAACACAAACATCATTAGCTCATCATTTTTGGCAAATATGAACATTATGCAAAGGGTCTATACAAGAATAACAACTGAATATCCAATAACCTTCCATTTTATTGCCTTTTCCCTTTATGGAAATCTTTGGCAAGATTTGCTCTGCTGGTCTGATGTTGGAGTCCGTGCTTCCCCAAGCCGTGAGAAAGTGTGAGCGCTTGTGTCTGTAATGAAATGTATTGTCCCTGTGCTTGTAGGGCTGTGCTGTAGGAACAGATGGTTTCTATTTGTCCTGTGTCTGTCTGACATGAGGAGAGCACGCAGAGAGGCAGTGGGAAACTCTGCGGATATTAGGCAGGACAGAGATATTTATGCTGGGTATATTTACACTGATGCCACCCCGCTCCCTCTTTAAACGGCCAAACAGTGAGAACCACAGGCATATAGGTTCTCAAAGGCGCCAGTAGAGGTTACTGTTGGGGTAAATGGTAACTGCCTGTGCTGCTACGCAGGTGTAGGTGGTTTTTATGATTTATAAGCTTCATTTTATGAGGTAGTCTGATACAGGGGAAAAATGCTGTAAGGGGAAAGACCAAAAACAAATCCGCGTAAAGCTGTGTTAAAATGTTTGTCTCTCTCACTGTTCAAATTCCTACCTGTAATGTAACTCTTGAGCTAAGATAAAAGAACATTGTCACAGCAAAACTATATTTGCAAAACTATGACTACTGAGTTAATTTGAGGTCTTTATATCCCATTGTATTAGACAACAATTTGTGCAAGTTTTACTTTATACTTTAACTAAATAATAATAACTTATTATCCATAATAACTTTTCATTGGTTATTATGGATTTACACTCATACAGAACCCAAATAATCAAATCTAGAATTTTGAATATGATTCAAATGTATGTCTCTCTTTCTCCAACAGCGTCCTCCATCCTGAAGCGAGAAAAGCGGATGAGAACTCGCAAGGTCCATTTTGAGAAAGTGACAGTGTATTATTTCAGCCGGCGGCAAGGCTTCACCAGCGTGCCCAGCCAGGGTGGCAGTACCCTGGGCATGTCCAGCAGACACAGCTCCATCCGGCAGTACACACTGGGCGAGTTTGCCAAGGAGCAGGAGCGCATACACAGAGACATGCTGAGAGACCACCTGAAAGAAGAAAAACTCAACTCCATCAAACTCAGGGTAGGAAACAGACGCTACAGAACTGTTTAGATTAGATTAGTTTATAAGAGGACATCTGTAATAACATTTTTACAAGTTTCTAGTGTGTTGTAACTTCTACTAATTCAGATAAATGCTTTATCTGCCATTATGCCTTCAGCTGCCATTATGCTTGCCACTTTTAACAGTCTGTGAGATTTTGTTTTTCTGATTGACTTTATCTCCCCCAGTTTTCGTCTGAATAGGACATTGCGCATCCAGACAGAAATAAAATCACAGAGTAGCACTTGTAAAAGAGCAAATTACCTCAGGACCTCACATACATTTAATCCAATCCAAATAGAGCTTATTAAAAAAAAACTGGATGATTGAATTTGAAGCTGCAGCAGAGTAGAAGTACTCTACACCTTTGTAAATTTCCTCTGTGTTCAAATCACATTTTTGTCTTTCATGAACTCCAAATGTTTTGTTAAAGATATGAGACTCTGTTAAACCGTTGGAGTTATATTCTAATCTGTAATGATTAAAGGTCCTTTATCCTAATATTTATCCATTAATCATGTGTTGGTTGTACAGTCAAAATTTACCTTTACCATTTTCCAACCTCTCTTTATCCCTCATAGTAACCCGGGTATTTTGTTAATTTGCTTTTAAAACTGATGTATATAAATGCCACTCACTGGCTGCTCTGTACTGTGCCTCATTCAAAAAGCAGCCTGGTCTGAAAAGCTCCTTTTACCTTCAAAATGATGGGGTGGCTAACTTGCTAGATGGTTCTATAAAATGAGTTGGCTTTCAACAATTATTTTACTGCAAGCTGTTTATTGCAGCTCAGTTTCTACCTGTGAACTGTAAGGACCAGTGTACTTTGAAACTTGAGCAATATTGGCACACTATATCAAACTTGTATGTTTTACACAGTGAGGAAATTGTGGTTTTGAAAGACTTGTATGATAATGCTACACATTGTATATAACAAACTTACTGAACTTCCCTTCTTTTCTAGCTGACTAAGAATGGATCTGTGGAGTCAGACGAGGCCAATGCCCTCACACTGGATGACATCTCAGATGATGACTTGGACATAGATAACACAGAGGTGGACGAGTACTTCTTCCTCCAGCCACTGACCACCAAGAAGCGCCGAGCCCTGCTACGTGCGTCTGGCGTCAAGAAGATCGATGTGGAGGAAAAGCATGAACTGAGAGCCATCCGAGTGTCCAGGGAAGACTGCGGCTGCGACTGTAGACTCTTCTGTGACCCAGAGACCTGCGCCTGCAGCCTGGCAGGCATCAAGTGCCAGGTAAACACGCCTGTATGTAATAAATTACAGCAAACTTTACCATGTCTGACACACACTCATTCTCACCTGCCACTAACTAGGCTCCTCCAGGACAGGATTAGCGACACACACAATTTCTTTTATGAATTTACCAGTTCATCCTTTCACTTCATTTGTAAGAAAATTAAGTGCACATTGTTGTCTCAGTAAAAAAATATCTCTATTGCAGTAACTAAGGCATGTTCTCCATATGTGGTAAAGTCAAATCCAGCATGGAAAACATTACATGGCAGACTGACAAGTTAAAATGCTGATTAAGATGTTACAGAGATATTGTATAATTGAGATATGGCCTGATAAAATGAAGACATCAAGCACAAAATGGCAGACTTAGACTGAGCTGATAAAGAGAGTTAATTTAGCTTAAGAGGCCCCATGCTGACAAGTTGGCCTAATTTGGTTTCACACTGAGTTCCATTTGGATTCTGCAGTCTAAATGCAGGGTGGTGGTGCTGTTTGTGTGCAGGTGGACCGCATGTCGTTCCCATGTGGCTGCACTAAAGAGGGCTGCAGTAACGCAGCCGGCCGAATTGAGTTCAACCCCATCCGTGTGCGCACGCACTTCTTGCACACCATCATGAAGCTGGAGCTGGAGAAGAGCCGGGAGCAGCAGCAGCAAAGCTCCACCTCTGCCCCCACAGCCAGTGGCTACCACAGTGACACCAACGGCCACTGCAGCCCACTGGCATCTGGCCAACACCCGTTAGAATATTCTCTGACTGATCCTGTACAGCAAAGTGCCATCATGCACCTACAAGCTGTGGACGACATGGACGACGCCCTGGAAGAAGAGGAGGAGGAGGAGGAAGAGGAGGAGGAGGAGGAAGAAGAAGAGGATGAAGATGATGAAAATGAAGACGACGAAGATGAGAGCAGCAGTTTGTGTAGCCTGTCGGACTCGAGCACTCAGAGTCTGGCCAACAGCGACTCTGAGGAGGAGGAGGAAGAGGATGATGTTGACAACGATGAAGACAAAGCGGAGGAGTTTGAGGACGGGCTGAGCGCTGTGCCTGTGTCACACAGCGAGGTGGTTCCCGCATCTTCTGTGATGTGCTACTCAGAGAACACGGTCACACAGGAGAACCAGACTAACGGCAACTCCTTCTTCATCAACTCGTCAGCTGAGTACTATCAGATGGAGAACACTGCAGCTTCCGTCTTAGCTGCTACTAGCCAGGCCAACGAGAGCTATGGGGGAGACTCCACTTCATATCAAGACAGGGTTAACAGTTCAATGACACAGGGACCCTTTAACATGACCACTGAGCATTACGGTGACTACTCGCAGACACCTGAAGAACAATACGTCAATCACCATTTTACTCTTACTAATGGATCCTCAGCTGTGATTGGCTGCTGCGAACCAGAACAGGACCAAAGTGTCCAGTCAAAAGGGACCTTCCACAGCCAATCAGGAGAGCTGAGTCAGATGGAGTTCCAGAACTATCTGAACAATAACACACAGGATGGCTACACGACAAATGGGAACTGTTTTGTGGTAGAGCAGCCAAAGGAAGTTCCTTCTTTAGTGGACGCCACTAAAGGACCTCCAATGATGGAGCCTTTCGCTGAGCCCACGCCAGTTTAGTTACCTACACTACATCCACTAAGAGAAGAAATCTTTTAACTGCTGAAGTATGAAGCGTTTGATTTGGATACCACATAAACAGAGAGAATGGCCTTTGTTCCTGCACTTCAAGGAATTTAATTTGATCACGTTTACTTCTATGACAATAAAGAGGATTCATACATATGTATTTTTCAATGAGCCAGGAAGAAAAAAATCTGTAATTTAAAGTGCAAAATGGGATCAGATAACATAAACTGAAGCTTTAGGCCTGTGCAATGTATCTTGTATTTCAAAAGTAAAAGTTCTAGTTTTGAGCAGATATTGTGGATAGAACTTTTCTATGTTTGTGTCAGTGGTGCAAAAAAAAAATTGCTGTTCATTAATATGTTCGGAAAAATGTATACTTAATTGTTTTGATAAAAAAAAAAAGCATGTTATTTTGTAGCTTATGTTGGCAATTTGTTTTTTTGTAAGAATTGCATTGATGTACTGTAAAAAAAAAAGTTTGAGTTCTCGTTGTTACATATGTATATCATGCTTTTAAAGCATTCGAAAAAGCATGAAGCCCGCTCTTAAAATGTTTGCTGTTTTGCCTTTGATTACAATACCAAAATCACAAGATTTAAGTTGTGAATATAATACATTTCATGAAAATGATGCACTTTTTCCAGGGGCTGATGCCACAATGAATGGCAGTTAGTCTTTTCGCAGAGCACTGACAAGGTGGACTTTCTCTTACTGTACCGTTATTTAATCCTCATCACAACATTCAGGTTCAGAAGAGTGAGAGAAAGGAAAGAGTTCTTCATTTCAGCTTTTCCAGCTATTATCTTTGGGGCTATACAGGGACATGATGAAATGCACTTTGAAAAGCATTAAGTGAATTATGAGGCATCACATATCTTTGAAATGAAGTTGATTATATAACCGTGTTTAAATTATAAAACTGTGACATCTATGGAAACTTAATGAACTAAATACACTAATAGAATGGATATGTCTAATATGACATTTGTAGCAAGGTTATTACAGAACTAATCATACTGAGAAGATCTAGAGATCTGGTGAAGGAAGAGTTCTCATGCATTGCAATCAGGAATGTATAGCAGCATCAGATCATTTGCCTGTTTAATGTGCTACTATATACTGAAAGTGAGATAAATGCAGTTCAGTTGTACTGGAAGATCTGATATGCAGAAGTTAAATTGGGTCGTAGCTATATCTGTTTATCTAATATAATGACAATAATTTTGATAAATTCTCTATATATGAACAAATTAACTAAGAAGACTAATTAGGTTGTCAAGTGCAATAGTGTACCGTAAAGGGTAACCTTCAAGCGATGGCTTTGTTTATTTCCAAAGGCTGTTTTTTACAGAGGTCAGTCCTTCACTAGCCAGATATTCCACCTCAGTACATTTACAGATGGGCCTGCATCTCGACATGAAGGCTTATTAAACGCACAAATACTGTGGCATATGTCTTTGTAGCTTTTAGAGAAAATGTAGACCTTATTCAATTAGTTGTTTCTCAAAAAAGGCATAAGATAGGACAATCATATTCCTAGTGATTTCCGCGGTGTGTAAGAGAAACACGAAGCTGGCCACAGCAGGTACAAAAACAATCCTTTTACAGAAAACAAGGCCATAAATGAGTTACTTGTAGAACAAAGCAGAAACCTGAATCAGTGAACAAACGAGGGGAAATAGTGAATGTTCCTAGAAGAGAAAGATAGCAGAGATAGTGTGAAAGTAAACTGGAACGTTGCCTTTGCTGTGGCTCACAGAAACAAAAGTGAATGCCTTTCTTTTTCAGTCACGACGCTTGGAGTCCTTTCTGAACGGGAAACCGTGGGCTCCTGCCATAAGCTAAAGTCCTTACACTTCGCTTTTGCCTTGGAAGACGACATCATGATATTTCTAGTCTGTTGTTGTTTGGTTTTTTTTTTTTTATTATTATTTACCTCTTGACTTACAGTGCTCGTATGACCTCATTCTCTGGTGGAGTAGAAACGATGTACAGCCTTCGGGCCGCAGCGGCCTGAGACAGCAGTGCTAAAGCCTTTGGCAGCGGGCCTCATTCACCACACTGCAGCCCTGTTAGCATCCCGGGACATTCTGTTTGCAGTATTTATTATGAATGATCTATTGAAACGTGTATTTATTGTGGTCTCCTGATACAGTAGCTATGTATTGAATAAAACCTTTCTTTGCTAATGGCGGCTTTCTTGTGTTTTTGATTCTAATAATTAGACGTTTTTTGTGGCTATAAAACTGGGTCTTTGGAAAGAAAAAAAAAAGAATAATACATAGCACATTCATGTAATATCACAGAATGCAGTTTGATAGTAAATAGGGGGTTGAAAAAATTAAATCCATATTTTTTGCTTGAGTAATTTTGTTTCAGGTTGTACATTTAGTCTGAAGGACAACTGTGCAATAGCTTAGTCTATTAAAGGGGAATTCTATCAGCTTTGCAAAATTTCAAAAAATCTGTGTAGGCCTAACTGACTAGTTGAAATAGTTATTCAGCATGTTTTGATGTGAAATGGTGCATTTTAGCAAAGCTTACTGATTTCTTTGATTTCAGTGGTGATAGAAACATGAATTTAGTGATTTTATTTGCTATTCAGTGGGGGTCATTTATGTAATAAGGGAAAATGATAATTGTTAATCTAAAAAAAATATATATTTTCTTTGAAGACTATTTTGCCTACAAGACAGTCTATGCAAACCTCTGCCATTAATGCATCTTAAAATGTTTTATGCCATATAATCATAACTATTTTGTGTAGTGAAGACCTGTGATCAAGCTTTTAGGTGTGTTCAGGCTATTTCCTCTGAGATTAATAAAGTTTTCTGATTCTGATTCTATCATTTTAATCTGAGGTCATCAACTTTTAATCCAAAGTCATCGACTGGCATGATGTAAGAACACATTTGTCAGAAGGAAAAGTTTATGAAAGTTGGATTTTATTTTTTCATAAACAAATATGAGGGCTTGAAATGACACTGCAGTTTTGATGCCTTGAGCTGCACCACTGTCAGGTCTGCTTATGCTGGAATTTGGACACAAACCCTTTGCACATGATGCCCTCTTCTGGTGAAAGAGACAACCTACATTGTTCTGCATTGCCAGTAAAAAGCCAGTCCAATTTGTCCATACCTGCATTTAAGATAAAATACTTCTTCATAAAAAAACATCCAAAGTGATCAAACAATGTAACAAAATACACAAATCAATTTTGAATATGAGGGCATCAATTTCATCTGGGCTTGGAGAGTTTACAGTATTTACGGCACTCCATTCGTATAAAATCTACTGATGTCTCCACATTAGATTTGAAAATCATTTGACCAAGAGTGTGAAAAAGCTTGAAAAAGCTTGAATATGTCATGGATCCTCCCTGGAATATAAACAGATCTCAGGGGTGGGGTGGGAAGAAATTGCACTTGGTGAAATCTGGGCTTATAAATACTCTTACAAAGTCTTTGGTGCATTAAATTGTGCAGAACACCTGAAATGAACTGAAAAAAATGTGAAGGCCTCTTCATGATAGAGTTTTGTTCTGACGCAATGGTAACAATTCTTCCAGTAACAGAGAGGAACAAAACCAAAAAAAAAAAAAAGGTAAAATATCTTCACTTTGAGCTTCAGTGTACATCTTCAGCATCCTTCCTGAAGGTGCTTTGTTACTTTTTGTGTATGTCTGTAAGTACTGTATGCACACTACTTCCAGCAGCAGTAACTTCACATAAAAAAAATAAATTAAAACTCTCTTGTTCTGGCGTTCAGCGGCTATAGTGTGTCATGTGCAGTGTGTGTGTGTGTGTGTGTGTGTGTGTGTGTGTGAATGCGTGCATGTCACAGAAGTCCTCTCAGATAAACACCCACTGTTGATATCTCTCTGCTGAGTTGCATGTGACCAGAGAGGGGTTTTCTAAACGAGCGCTGAGACAAAGCCTCCAGGCCACATTATATAAGAGCTGGTCCTACACATCCAAAAAGAAATACAGAGAGAAGCAATTAGAAGCAGTACACTGGAAACCGATATGAAAACCAACACTACAGAAAAGCTCCACTCTCCACTAAAATAAACTTAACTGTACTGTATCTGAGTAATTTTGGACCATTTCTAATGATCCATTCATTATAAATTATTCACACAATGTAAAGGGCAGCTAGAATTTTTACATGGTGTAAAGAAAATAAAAATTTATTTAGGAAGTTTTAAAATGATATTGATATGCTAGACTCATGTATGAGCCTCTCTTGTTCTGAGAATGCAGCAGCCACAGTATGAGTGAGGAGTCAGTAGTGAACAGTGTCCGCAACAGCACCCCTTCAGCAAATTGCTCAGATTTATCAAAATTTCTGTAGAGACCAATTACTGAAATGTTAAGAAAATGATCATTTCTTTACAATGGAGGTGAAAGGAACCAGAGGCTGCAATGTCTAAAATATGTGGTAAAATAGCAGGCTTATTATGCCTTACAATGTCCTGCATCTACCTCTCCAGCAAGAATACAATGTATTTAGAAAGCAGGTTTCACACCAAAAACATCTTAAAACTGTCCAAAAAAACAACAACAGTTTGTCTCAGACGTATCTATTCATTTCATGTAATATCTGTGAGGTATTTGTCTTAGAGGCCTTAAAAAGTTTGGACTACTTTTTCCTCCATCACCACCATGGTAAACTATTCTGACTATGTTTCTCAAATCAAACCACTCTGAACGACTTTGTTTACATCTTCATAATTATAAAATCCTTTTTTAAGGTTCACTACCTCCCGCAGCTCCCATTTCTGTTCGGCTCCAGCGAAGGTGTTACGGCCTTTATATTGACATTCTTCCAGTTTCAATGGCCCGTCTTTCCCGTGCAAACAGAGCTCCTTCTGAATGTTGTGTCTGATTTCATGGTGCGTTGAATATTCAAAATACTGCGAGGGATTTCGAAAGAGCAAAGAGACATATGGTAAATACCAAGACAATGCGACAAGGGTGATGAAACCTTATATTGCATATAAACTACACCAAATGTCCTAAAGTATCCAGACACTCCTAATTAGTGAATTCACTTCTTAAATGCTGACACAGTTGTTCCAATTGTGCACATAGCTTGTATAACCTCTATAGAAAAGCTCTGCCAATAAAATGGGATGCTCTGGTCACCCTGCCCAACGCTAAACGTAAGCTAGAGAGGTTTTAATCTTCCCAGCGTTGAGCTGTGGATCAGTATAAACGCATTCTCTGGAGTGATGGGGCTTCATGTAATAACCTTAGTTGCATTTGGGACTAATCATCCATTATTACCTCACTAGTGCTATTATGGCTGAATACAATCAAATTTTAACATCTAGAGAGAAGCCTTTCCAGAAAAGTAGAGGCTGTTACTGCAGCAATAAATCCCCTATAATACCTTTCAGAGTTTGTTATAGTTTGGGTGGTGCGTCCAGTTATTTGGGTGCCACCTAAGTATATTTTGATGCATTTAAAAACGGTTATTAATCAATTTTTAAAAACTTGCACCCTTTGATTCCACATTATTTCTATAGAGGGAAATGTGCTGTGTGCATGAGTATCTGTTATTAAATGTCATTCAAGCGTGTACGATACTTAGCTAATTTCACTTTCACAGACACAATTTAATTTGCAGCTGTAGTGACATTAGCTTGTAGACTGCTGTTAGCATTTAGTTTACACATTAGTGCTGCTTTGTGTTGCAGTGCTGTAAACACTAAATGGATGATGTCCGTGGCATGTGTTCATGAATATTTTGTTATTTGCTGTTGATTGTACAGCCCAGATGCACTCTCACGCATGCATATGTGTCCATGCTGCCTTAATGAGTAAAAGTGCAGAAAGTTTACTCATATTGAGTGTGTGTGTGTGCAAGGCATATATGCTTTTTCTGGACAACACCAGAGGTTCTCTAACATAACATCTGCTCTTGCACTCTGAGGTGAGGTCACTTGAATGCCTAAAATAAAACAGCAACAATTAATTCTTTTTATTGGTTTCTTTTTCACATTTCACCAGATACTGCTGTCCTTTTAAAAGGCCTTTGCTGAAGAAATGTGTTGTAGACTAGACTACAAAACTGCGGCTCAAAAAGACAAACTTTCCAAATACTAAATATAGACTTTAATACTAATGAGCATTTCAATGATTTTGGCCAGTCCTAATACTGTCCATGATTTTGGAAGAAATGTTGGTGTCCAACCCTTTGGACATATACAGTGGCTTGCAAAGGTTTATAAAACATATAAAAGTTAAAAAATAAAAAAACTGAAATAAGCTGTTTGCATAAGCATTTAAACCCATGTGCTTTGGAAGCTCCAAATACACAAAGGTGAAACTTATTTGACCATAATTAAATATAAATAGCTACTACTTGTGCGTCCTTAAGTAAGGTTGTCTCTCTGGATATAAAGAGCGCCCTTTGTAAAGGCCATTTTCTTTGTTGGAAAATCACTGCAAAAATGAAGACAAAGGAGCATTCTACTGAACAAAAACATTGAAATGCACAAGGCAGGAAACTACAAAAAAAAAAAACTGAAGAGTTTGATTGTCCCGTTAAGCACTGATCCAGTGGTTCTTCACATCACCCAGACCCTTATTAGAACAGGTCCCTCAAAATTAAGCATGAGAGCAAGCTGTCGACTAGTGAGAGAAACTACTAAAAATCCAACTGTCACGCTCAGAAGGCTACAATTCTATTTGGCTGAAACTGGACTGAAGGTTCATTCATGGGTCCATGATTTCAAGAGCTCCTCATAACACAAGCCTCTACAGAATAGCAAGAATAAAGCCATTCCTTAAGAATGTCCATATAAAAGCATATATGGCAAAGCATAAGGAAGACTCAGCTAAGATGTGGGAGAAAGTTTTATGGTCAGATGAGACCAAAATAGAGCTTTTTTTCCCCCAGATCTCAAAAATGCATGTGTGGTATAAAACTAACACTGTCCATGCCTAAAGAAACACCATACCTACGATGAAACATGGTGGTTGTAGCGTCATTCTATGCGGATGCTTTTCATCTGCAGGCACTGGAAATCTTATCAGAGTTGAAGGGAAAATAGATACACAAATACCGCACAATATTGCAGGAGAACTTGTTCCAGTCTGCTATAAACCTACAGCTCAGGAGAAGATTCATCTTTCAATATGACAATGACTCTAAGCATAAGGCCAAAGAGACACTGGAATGACTCAAAAAAGAAAGGTGAATGTTTTGGAATGGCCAAGTCAAAGCCCTGATCTTAACCCTATTGAGAATCTGTGGCACTGTTTGAAAACTGCTGCCCAGAGGTGACGCACCACCAACCAAGATATTCTGCTAAGATGAATGGGGACAAATCACTCCTAAAAACTGTGCAAAACTCATACACACTTACGCCAAAAGAATTACGGTTGTTACAGCAGCAAAAAGGTTCTCTACAAAGTATTAATGTGTAGGGGTTGAATACTTACGCAAATCCTGTATCTGAGTTTATCTTTTTAGTTAAAAATCTGCAGAAAATGTTTTGACTTTGGAATTGTATTGTAACAGCATAAGAGTACACACATTGAAAATACTGAATGGAAAAATGTGCACAAATCTTTTGTAATCCCAAAAATTATTATGACTTTCAAAGAGGTTGAATACTCCTGCAAGCCACTGCATTGTATATGCAACAAAAGGTTTAATAAGTTCATGATACAACTCTAAAACCTGAACAAAGGAATTTTACTCAACATCCTAACTACTAAAAACATCTCCACTTCAACCACAGCAATCTGGATGATTGTTTCTTAACCCCTTAAACCCTAAGGACCTGTATACAGCCTAAACCTATGAGCTTTGTGGACATTACATAATTTACAAACTAATAAAAAGTTAGTTTTAAAATCAGTAACTGATTTTAAGTGGTTTAATAGTCACTCATTAATGCTGTAAACTAGTAAATCCCACTTATTATGCCAACTGTTTGGCAAACAGGCTGTTACTTATTTGGCACTGAAATTTTATAAAATGTCAGTCACTGGTCACAGACTGAAGCGCTGATACCTGGTTTCCTCCCATGCCATGGCAGGGGTACATGATGAGGGGTTTACCTCCCTCATTGTTCTCTCCGGCATCCAGACACGAGTCTTTCCCTATATTCTTTATCTGGAGTAAGAGGGAGTGAGAGAGTGTGTGTGAGAGGGAGAGAAAGAGGGAGAGAGAGATTCACAGTCAAAAACTAAAAGACAGAAAATAAGAGAAATGAATTAGACAGAGAGAAAGAGGGCTAGGAATGAGAGTCAGAACAGTAAGGCCCAAGCTGTTTAAACATGAAGCCAAGTTTTTCCAAGACCCACTGCAGGGAAAGAGGTATAGCGGGAAACCACAGTGGCCAGACACAACATTCTGTGGTCTGGAGGGGTGGAAGGGGGAGGAAAACAAAGACTAGGAAAGGGGGGGGG
>JBBPCZ010000002.1:16635037-16651442 GCA_037974445.1 Brycinus macrolepidotus | reverse complement strand
CACACACACACACACACACACACACACACACACACACACACACACACACACACACACACACACACACACACACTCATGATCTTAAAGCAGCTCTGGCTTTGTCCAAGATGTCCTTTCTTATCCTCGGATAGTTAGGGTGCGCATCCAAGACCTGAAGGAAAGAGATGTGCTTTGAAGTTTCTGTTGCTTTCTGTTGTTCACATTTTACTTGACTCTGGAGAAATCCTAAAGAAGGAATAACAAATCATTTTACTTACTTTGTGACAAACATCTATGGCGTCCACATATCTCTTTGCCTTCAGATAGTTGAATGCAAGCTTGTACCCTGGAACAAAAATACTGAGATATGACTGAAGGCCAAGGCAACTCACAGTAGGCAACGAAGGAAAACATGTTTGCTAAAGACATACCAATGGTTGGATTGGTCTGATTGCCATATTTCCAGGCCATTTCGTAGTTCATAGCTGCATCCCTAAATGATTGTTCTTTCTCCATGATGTACCCCATGTATTCATATGCTTTGCAGCATGACTGAGGAAAACAAACATATCACAAAACATACAAATCACACTCATGCATTGCTTTTGATAAATTCACTCTGTTACCAAACAGGGAAAACTAAGCACTTAATTTTATAGAGAAACTTAAGCCCAATTATACATTAACAGTTGTACCTCTCAGACAGGGATTAAGCCTAGTCCTACACTACACTTTAATCTTAACTGAGAATCTCCATTCGGGATCATTTGTAATCCAGGAACACCCAACTACTCACACACCCACTCATCTCTCTATACTAAATTTGTCCCATTTTATTGTAGGTCTGTTATTTCATACTGAGGACAGGCTTACACATACAAGCCCCTTCATGGCATGGCATTGCAACGAAATAAACATTAAGGGGTTTAGGGATCACCTTAGAGCTGGACAAAACCATTTCTCCATGAAAGGTTATAAAGCTTACCACACCAAAAAGGTTCCCCTGAAGTACAAACTAAAGAACCTAGCTAAGGAAACTGTTCTAGTGGGGGCTTTTTCTTCTATGAGAACGCTGACCTTATTGTGGCGCAGGCAGCGCTTCAGGAGCTCTCCTGCCATGTCATATTTGCCTGACTGGATGTAGATATCTGCCAGGAGCAGCCAGCTTTTCTCAAACTCGTCTGCATCAACGATGTTCCAGTTCATCTTGGCAATGCGCTTGAGCTGGTTCCTGGCACGTGGAGTCTGTTTCAGGATCATGTAGGCTGTGGCCATAGCCAGCAGTGCAGGAACGTGGTCTTTCTGTAGTATAGGAGAGTGTGGAAGGATTCGGTATCACAATGATGGAAAGTTTCTGGTTGGACATGCACTTTAGAGGAAATTAGATGGTAGCTTAATGTTGAAACTTGAAACATCTACAAAATTATTTCTGTTCAGTGAAAGTCTTTTGACTTTTCTAGATGAAATGCTAAATAAAAGCAGACCAGGCATCCCTAACATAAAATGATCAATCAGAAAAAAAAGGTCAAAGAAAAAAAGTCCTAAACACTTGATTTCTACTTACTGAAATCAGTCTTTATAAATAGGTACAGTTTGTCTCACTCTGCACTTTCCTTAAATCAACACAACAATTTCACCATGCTTTTATCTTGCCTAAAGAGTTTCTAAAAATATGTAGTTGCAAATACAGTCACGAAATTTGTATTTGAACTTTGTAAAATAGGCACATTTTGAATTATTTATAATGTAAAAGTTATATTGCTGGACTACTGGACTTTTGTATTAAAAACTGATGTTCAGCAGGTTTACTGTTCAATGAAAAGTGAAGAGAAATGTTAATTTACCAAACTACCAAGCCTACACTATGTTTGCACAAGGTTCCGTGTACAAAGGTGTGTGCTCATGGGTGTGTATGAATTTAGGCATTTTGTTTGTCTATGCGCACAGTTTGCTTTGTCGATCTGCCCCTCACACACCTCACTGTTTGCAATCTCAGTAAACACTCCAAGGGCTTTCTCCACGTTGGCCTTTTGCTTGGTGGCCAGGTAACAGTAATGCTCCAGAATACGCAACTGCACGTGGCCCTGAGGGGTCTGTGGCTTCAGCTCCTTCAACAGCTTCTCTGCTGTTCGCACAGCCAGCTGTTCTGACTCCTGCTTCTCAGTGGAGTTCCTAATAAAAAAAAAATTTAAAAAATATATATAAAGAAACCTATAAACCACAGCTTAACCCCCCTAATCTCTAAGAACCTGTTCCTGATCCAGACTTCAATTCCTCACTCTCAAAACTACACACCTTACCTATTAGTTTCAAGGTTAATGAATAACTCACATTAGTCACTGAATTATGCCTTAAGATTATTAACTGAATAATACACAGAGTTTAAAAGGCTAAACTAACATTAATACACAATGACAAAGTTTTATGCATACCAAACTCATTTTGTTAATTTACATGGTTTTTAACACTATTGGTTTTATGAATGTGAAACATTACTGTTTTTGTTTGACCAATAACCCACTGCTCATATCGGTGGGCAAAAGAAAAGTTTAGATCTTGATATTTTCATCTTTAAATATAAATTAACTACGCATTAACATTCACAGAAAATCTAATTTTTAAAAAATGAATCCTCAAACCATTGCAAAAATGTAATCACAAATATATCTTAACCATTACACACATCACCCAGCATTTTCTGTTTTTCAATAAATGATGAAAGTGTTTACTTAATATTAGATGTATTATGTAAATATTTTGCAATTATTTTTTCTTCTTTCCATGTATCTCAATTAACTACTCAATTAACTAAGCTTTCTGTTAAACTGCAGAGTGTTTTCTCACCCCATGTCTCCATCCAGGTTCTCAAATACCTCGCCTCCCATAGTCTCATTGTCTGGGTTTAGACAAATCTCAATCATGTTGTACACTGCATTCTGACCCCAGTCGTTGTCCTTACGAGCCTTATTGAAGTGACGTAAGCCATCATTGGGTTCCCCAGTGTACCTAAGATGTACACAAAGATAATCATCATTTAATCTCTGGTAACTCAGTAACATTGGATTTTTGAACAAAAACCGTAAGGAATAACTGCCGTTTTGTTCAATGTTCTTGCCACAGTTACTGAAGGCTATGGTCACAGTCCAGCACAGTTCCCCTCCACAAACACACTCAGTAAACCTGGCAATTAACAGGTGAATTGAACTAGGTGTGTTTAAGCAGGGAAATAACCAAACTGTGCTGGACACCGGCCGCCCTAGGACTGTAGTTGGGAATCCCTGGTGTAAGACAGACAAGGGGAGACATTTATAATGATGATAACAATAATTTCTCGGTTAATTTAGACTCACTGAAAAAAAGAAACAAAAACTATAATAAATAAATGCTTGTTAACTGAATTGCATTTGCTGAAGGCAGTTTGCATTCGTCACATCACAATTACATGAGTGAATGAATGAAACACATCACCATACAGCTCTCACACAGAAACCTGCCCTATTCAACACTAAGGTACATTGACTTAGTGCACTGCAGACTCGTTGCCTATGAGTAAAATGAGCACATAAGACTAACGATAACACAGGGCAACACAACTTTAGTGAAAATATAGTTAATATTGTGATTTTATTATACAAAATTAAATATTTGAATTGGCACTTCGGGGTGGTATACCAAAAACACAACAGAAGTGAAACTGAATTGACATGCATTACCGGGTCTTGGGATTGCACTTGGTGTTTTTTCAAGAGGAAAAATTCTCTTTCTTCCCTTACAGCAAAATGGTGATAAGGGCTTTCCTCCATGCTCACTGAAATTTTCACCAACACTATATTGCAGATTTCACGCATTGCAGTAGAAACGTGTGTGGCCTTCATTTTCCCAGAAAATGGTACTTTCAAGTTACTCTGAGACAGACTTACAAGTATTCAGGAGACAGATGGGTGAAATTGGGTGAAAAGCAAAAAAATAACAGTTCAAATATGAATCATAGTCCTACTAGTTGACCATAATATTATGATGGTGTGTGTGAACATTTCCCAGAAATTCCACTGAATTCTACATGGTATTCTTACCACAGGTAAAGGCCTTTGCAGTAGTTGTATCCAGGCTCAAACTTGGCCCTAGGTGAGTGTTTTTCAGCCATCTCTAGAAACCTTGGAACCTCTTCCAGTTTGCCAGCTCTGCGTAGCAGGTCAATCAGCCGGGACAGTGTTGGGTAGTTGTCTGAGACAGAGCAGACATGGGAAAAACATTAACACAAACCCACAGCAGCTCAACACAGAGCTCTGTATTTAAGTTGGGTGCTCAAGTTTCATTCAGCACTCCCTTATTAGCATCGTTCTGATGGGGCACTGGCTGGAGGTGGTGAAAGGTCAGTGGATGGCTTTTGGAAGGGAAGGCAAAGCCTGTCACACCTGGTTTCCTCTCCAGCAGCTGCTGGAAATGGAAGACAGCCTGCTCGTAGTCTTGTTTCCTGAACATCAGATCAGCCATCATCTACTAACACAGAGCAGACACAGAAACACTGGTTGGTAGATATTTTTGCAGCAAGCACCCAAGTTTAATAGGAACATCCTGAATAGAGACTGACCAGTGTTGCAGATTCATTGACTTGGTCATTCTTCAGGATGACACTGCACTGCTGCTGACAGGCCTCTACATCATCTAGAGTTAGATACAGCTGGGCTAGCTCCAGCATCACCTGGTTTGAAATAAAGTTCAATTTAAAGGTTAATGGAGATTTATTTAGCAGAACATCTGCTCAAAAAAATAATTTTAAAAACTGTGTTGTTTTGTTTTGTAAACTGACACATTAAATACATTATGAATGAATCATTAAAGAAAATAGGAAAGTGAAGTTTGATTCATTTAAAACCTAGTTCAATTTATTCCAGAAGTGTTCAAGATAGGGATGGGTGATATGACAAAAATATCAATAGTTCAAGACTGGTATCGCCACATTTAAAGAAACTAAAGTTTAGATATACTACATATTCTTGCAGTACTGATGTAACAATTTAATGTGCTAATGATTAATATCATCATATTGCCCACCCCTAGTGCAAGGTTCAACAAAAAGCCCCATCAGACCCAAAAGGAGGACTAAAAGGATGTTGTGGAGCTTGTGAGATGCAGCTGCAGAGAGATGAGCACACTGCAGACACTGATCCAGCCATGCTGACCTTGCTGTCATTCTCACAGTAAACAAGAGCTTCTTTGTAGAACTTGACAGCTCTTTCGTAGCCACGTTGGTTGCTGCAGTGTTTGGCGATTTCGGCACAGATCTCCGCAGCGAGCTGCTTCTGCATGGGCACAGCATCTGGCTGCTCTAGCTGAACACGTTTCAGGACCTTCGCCTGTACATCCCTCGCCTAAACAAACACACATGGGAATGTAATGTCAGTTAAACAAAAACTGGCTTCAACTGGCTCTTTACGAGATACACAGGCAATAATTCAGACAGTTAAGTCAATAATACGTACAAAGCATCCTAAAATGAGCTGAATTTGATCCTTAAATTGACTGATGTTTTTATAATATGCCTACCATCAGAGACTCAACAATCACTGTGCTATCACACGAGTCAAACGAATACAGACTAATGAGATAAATTCAGACTTTTACACAATCAAGAGACTCACACGATGTAAGGACAGCAAAGCCTCATCATTTTTATTGACTTTACTCTGAATCTTGGCCAACAGAACAAGGTAACGGCAGTCCTCAGTTAGCAAAGGCAGTTCATTCACTAAAATGTAGAGAAACACAAATATAACATTAATGTCAACAGTAGATGAGAGAAATAAGCAGTAGGAAAGAGTAGGGTTTGGCACTGAAACTCTAGGCTTATTATTTATGTATTAATCTCAGGATGTATAATTCAGTAACTACTATAAAAAAAACAGAACTAAATGACAAGCCCACATATAGACATTAAGGGTGGTTAAATACAATAGAAAATAAAAGGCTGCATGCATTTGCGTGCTTTAATGAACAAAGTATGCATGTACATGTCAGTTTCCTACCAGGATCATGGGTGAGAGCCTCATGCAGAACTCTCTCACAGCGCTCATACTGTCTCAGCTTCATAAGCAGCTCGGCCAGGTCATAGCGCAGGAAGTTCTGTTGACCACTCCTCAGAGCTGCCTCGTAGTAGTTTATGGCCTGACAAACAAACACATTCAACACAGGCTTGAACCAGATTTTTAGAATTAAGTCATAGCCACTGGTTGACCTCTAACAGAGCAGTTTCAATTTATCAGTGTATGAAATTCTGAGTACTATCAGTGCAGTTTTGTGAGCGTGTCTCCATCATCAGGTTAGAACAGACAATTTGATCTGATGATGTGTTCCATAAATACTGATACTGGGTCAAGCTGTTTGCCAATGTCATTTAAAATCCCATTGAGTATAGTCCATACAGGCCCTTACTTATCACTCTTATCTGAGATCCTGATCTAAGATTAGTTTCTGCCTTTCATATCTGAATGAATACTTGAACTTTAAAGCATACGCTTATCTGTCTGATAAGTGCAGGCTATGGATTTGCTCCTCTTCATTTGAAAGGCACAATCTTAGGGCATTGCTCCTCCTTGTTTGTTGATGAAGAAGTCTGAGGAGGAGAGGATGTTTTGGTGAACAGAATGCTGGGAATGTTTCTCCCCTGTGCTTACCTTAACATAGTTGTGGGTCTTGATGAGAGCTTTTCCAATCTTGCTGGCCACAGCACCATCTTTGGGATTTCTCTTCAAAGCTTGCTCATACACCTCGATGGCCAGCTCAGGCTATAAGCACACAATTTCATATTCAGACATAGTGGCGCAGGTTGTGGGCTGTAGACATTCTTGGCTGAGCTATTCCTCTGAAGAAACAACACTGTGTTTACCATTATGTAAATATTTGTACAAAGGTTAGGACAAGCATTTGAAAACCATACGCTTCCATATGGCTCAACTCCAAGGGGAAGGTTTCTTCCCCATTGAAAATATAACAAAAGTAAAGTCTGAGTGAAAACGTGAGTTTTAAAATGGGTCTTAAACAGAGAGCGTGATGAGCAGTCACTGAGGTGCTGAGGGACACAATTCCAGAGTCAAAGAGTACCGCACTAAATTATACGCCTTTCAGTGACAACAGTCTAAGCTGACCCATTTTGGTTGACCTAAGAGTGTATGCTGGGGTTTTTAACTGCAGGAGCTTAAAGCGGTAGGGTGGGGAAAGGTCATGTAGAGCTTTATATGTGAGACGTTTGTACCTTAATTGCTGTGAATAAGTGTGCGGGATGAAGCCATAAACTAGGGGTTCCACATCTTTCATTTTAAGAATGAACTGAAGCCAGGCAGTGTTGTTTAGCTAATGAAAAGAGACTTGCGGTTCAAAGGAGAGTGTAGGATCAAACAATATGCAATATATGCTTATATATGATGAAAATGATGAGACCAAGAACTGATCTCTTAGGACAAGTTCTGTGACTTGGTCAGTAGAGGACTCACAGTTAATATATTTTAAATCAAATTTATGAGAAAGATAAGATGGTAACCAAATATGTGCAATGGCTTGCTTACGAATGGGAAAAGCAGAACAGACAAATGTCATGATTAAATGTTATACCCACATTTGTACACACAGTACGTGATTTATTTTTTTCCTTCTGTAGAGAATGTGAGTTTATTTAGAATGACTCCTAACCATGTGTATGTAGAAACCCTTACTTACATGTAATTATGGGTAAACCGATCACAAGATGCCCAGACTCATTCATTTTCAGCCATTTCAGCATAATTGACAGAATGATAAGAGACTGTTGCCCTTCATAGGCTACAGGGGACTTTTAAAGGGAAGTTGTTTACCATATGTAACTATGTGAGGGGGTTAGGCCTAGATCAAGCTGACTGGTGGATGGATTAGATTTTGTAATAAGTACAGACAGAGCTGGGAACGGTAGGGGTAACAAGTTACTTAATACCAACCTCTTGGATGTTCATGTAGGCATCTCCTAATAAGAGGTATGTATGTGAGCTAGGCATCTTTTCCACCAAATCCCTAACAGAAATAGAGGCACATTTAGTTTGACAGGAAGAAAGCAAGAGAATGTGTGCAAGTGCATGTGTTTTTTTTTTATGTATGTATGTATGGTTACATATGTATGGTTTTGGCAGTGGGTTGGGTTAATACTTGATACTTCTCTGTGTTACATTAAATTTTAGCCAAGATTTGTCAACAAGAGAGTTAAAGTTAAAAGGAAGACCTGCAGGCCTCAGTGGTGACAATTAAATGGGGCATTTAGTGAATTACATACAGAATCTCAACATGAGTGGACAAGTTCAACATTCCATTTGATTTTCTGTGAACTTCTGTCATCATGAATGAGAGCCAGTAAATTATATCTACCTCATTACAGGAGCCAAGTTAAGAGAACTCGGGTGCACCTAGCTTCTCCAGCCATATGCATACACTGAATTCCATCTTCTTTTTAGGGAGCCCAATTACAGCTCTGTTAAAAACTGAAGCCTGAAGTAACACTGTGGAGCTGCAACTTAGCACTTGCATTGTTTTTTAGACCACTTTTGCACTTGATGCATTACTTTACGTCAGGTCTTTTGCTTCACATTCACTAGAGCATCTGGTTTAGCATCATAGCAAAATGACAAATTGTAAAACATGTATACTGCCTGTTATTGGAAAGCTTGCTGACACTGTCACATGTGTATGTTATGCCATGTGCATAATGGCACTGGGTCGGGAACCATTTATTAGAGATACAGTGGTTTTTTTTCTCACATACCTGTAGCAGCTTACATAGAGACGTTTCTCCTTACGGTGGTTTAGGTAGATGTCTGCCATTTTCTCTTTGGCCTGTACATAATAGGGCTGATCTTGTGTGATGTTTCTGAGCATGCTCAGTGCAAGCTCTGTGTCTCCTCTCAGCAGTGCAAGGTCAGCATTAGCAATGGTGACACGCAGCTCCTCAGGAGTACCCGTGAACTCGTTTATAGCATCCTGCATCACTTTAGCTGCTTCATGCTGTAATTGCCACAAGAGGCAACATGGCCACAGGTGTCTCCCATACAAAAATGTAGTACATAAAAACATGCAATACATTCTACTGATGTTTTGGAATATGCTGACAACATATTAGGGGTATACAGGAATGTATTAGGTCACACAAACCTAAAAACCAATGCTGACATTTAAATTCAGAAAATAACCTCTCCTAATAAGAAAATACATTTCTTATACTATAACGAGTCTTAAAATGCTTCATACTGTTGTACATGAGAGTTAAAGGGTAATTTACTTATTCCATTAACCTCAGGCTTTTGCATAATGTTGGCAAATGTTACCTGTTCACCATTGAGCCAAAGTGCCTCAGCCAGCTCCAGATACACAGATACACAATCTGCTGCACTGAGCTCAACTCTCCGGGCCTTGCTTTTGGCAGCAGAGCCGACTCTCTTCACGCCTGGCAGGCTCATGGCCAACTGCAGTGTCTGAATGGCCTCCTGCAGCTCACCCATCTTCCTCTGAGCCTGTGCTTTAATGAGGTGGTACAGAGGGTGCTCCCTCACCTGAACAGCACAGAGGAGAGCAAGAGAGAAGTCTTAAGCTGTCTACAGGTCTGACAGTATGACAGTATGGAGCAATTAAGAGAGCTGAAACTGTACAATACAGTGAAGATACAGCAAACAGTCATTTTAAAAGGTTTTTCATAGAATGTCTAGTATGGATCAAAGTCATTAACATCAGTATGGAAATTTTCAGTACAGAGATAACACATTTATACAAAAAAAAAAATAAAAAATCAAAGGAATAATTTACCAAAAATCAAATTTACACAATTTTCCCCTTCCCTAAACATAGTAAGCCAAGATAGGTTTGGTGTTCAAAGTAAGGTTTTCTAGTTCTCCACAGTTTGGCACATTTTGAGGCAACTGAGGATTCAGACATACAGATTGTACGATGGCAGTTATGGTTCATAAGCTTCCATTGTTTGTATATTTTGGGATGTATTTTTTTGCTGAAATATTAATTTAATTAGAGTTGTACATTTGCTACATATTGTCTAAAATAGTCTTTAAGAAACTCTCACCTCAAAGTTGTGGCTGAGACAGAGCTCCAGAGACTGGGAGGAGAGTTTGAAATTACCCTGCAGGAGATGGATCTGGGCCATGAGAAGGTGAGCATCAGCGAAGGCAGGCTTTTGATCCAAACAGTGCTGCAGACTGCTCTGAGCTGCCTCGATGTCACCTAAATTGACCAAACATGAATGGAGTGAATAAATAATGCTGGCGAGATCTACACAAGTTTCTGAGAGCTCGGGTGTTGGCTTTGGGAACATTCTGGCAAACTGAAACATTCACCTGACAAAAACCTGACTTTTGCCATCAGAAACACAGCTTGGAGGAGCCCAGGGACAATCTTGACCACCGTGTCCAGCACAGAGGCACAATGCTGCAGCTGAGGCGCAGGGGCCTGGCCTTGGGCTGGAGGCTGAAGAGTGAACAATAAGATAATCAGTGACACAAGTGGAAAAAGAAAAAAAGAAAGAAAAAAAGAAAGAAAAAAAAAACACAAACAAATTGCAACCAACTAAACTATGGAATGCTACCAAACTCCAAGTTCTTTAGAAACAGCACAGGCATAGATACTAATGAAGGTTTAACTTTGGGTAAATATTAGTACATGGTTGGTTAAATGAATGGCTCACCAAAAATTTAAATGAACAAAAACTTCCCCTTGCCCCAAATGCAGTCATACAGCCAAGAGATGTTTGGTCACTCATCACTAAATGATTTCAGATCTTCACTAAAAATACATTCAAATGTTCATTTCATTTACTGGAGAAAAAAGGTTTTGAAACACCCTTTTCACCTGTAAAAGTGCCCCCCTTGGTTGTGCTACTTCTAGCAGCAACAGCTGAAACAAACTATAACTGGAGATCAGTCTTTCACATGCTGTGGAAGAATTTCTGCCCACTGTTCTTTGCAGAATTGCTTTAATTCAGCCACGCTGAAGGGCTTTTAAGCATGAACTGCTAGTTAAAGGTCCTGCCACAGACTTTATCTTGGGTGAGTAAGGCCTGCAGTTCCTCAGATATTCATCTGGGTTCTTTTATAATTTCCTGGATGAGCCATCGCTGAGGTCTTAGCGGATTTTTTCTGGGAAGATTCACCACTGTTCTTAATTTTCTCCATTTGAAGATAATGGCTCTCACTGTGGTTCGTTGGAGGTCTTGGAGCCTTAGAAACAGTTTTGTAGCCCTTTTCAGGCCAATGTAATTCAATAACTTTCTATGTCCTCTGTTCTGGAATGGTATTGTGTGCTGCTTGTTGAGGCCTTTCAGCTCACTTCACATTGCTGGAAAGGTTCTATTCAAGTGTTACTAGATTAAATAGTGTTGAGTGTAACCAAGCCTGGGTGTGTGCAGTCTAACTAATCCCAATTATTTTACACTTACATCTCTGATAGATTTGGAACAATTAAATGAGATAAATATACATATATTACTAAATTATAAAAAAAACTAAATCAGTTAAAAGGTAAGTTTTTGCTTAACTAGCCTAACAAGAACTCAGCAATTTGAATGATAAATAGGAAATCTGTAGGTCATTATAAAGCAGTTTGAACATTCTCCACAAGGGACACCATTTTTCCCCCCAAACACATTTGTGAGAGAGAACACCTACACCAGCAGGATGTCATGAATGCACTTACATGTATAGTTAACAAATTTCATGTATATTAGAAAAAAAACTGTTTTCTGTTATAAAGCGCTTGTAGACAATTGCTTGCACAACACATCTCTAGATTACACAATTAATGATGCAAGTGATAGTGACAACCTTTTGGGGCAAGGACAAATTTGTGTAAATTAGATTTTTTGGTGAATTGTTCCTTTAATGAGTTCCTTCAATGGAAGCCTAAAAGCTATATCTGTGTGACATGTACATCCCCAATACGATCCTAGACATTCTCAGAAATGCGAAATACCTAAGAAATGCTTCACTCTGTGGCTCTTTCCTCATCATATAAAATGAGAGCATGTAATGCATGATGTAAGGGCTGCCACCACAATAGCTAAATGATCCTGAAGTCAGTCTCACAGCTTGGATATTCATTTAGGTTGACACCTGGTACACAGGATGATATCAACAGGTTTACCTTACAATGAAATAAATATAAAGTCTATATAAAAACATCTGCAAGTCCATAAACTAATAAAACGGTCTGTGAAAGTGTGTAAAGAAACAGTGGTTGCAGAAAATGCATATGCTTAGCAAGTACAAAGACCTTGGAAGGACAGAGAGCCAGATACTCCTTGGCAATCTCCAGAAGGAAGTCAGGGCTGAGCTTCTCATAGTATTCTACACTCAGCGGTAGACCCTGGAGAGTGGAGAAATGTGTGTCCACTGTGTCATTCAGCAGGCTGATCACTTCATCCTGAGATTTCTGTTTCTTAATGGCCAACACTGCCCGCAAGTACAGCAGCTCCTAAAACACAGACATATACAGTGGGAATAAGAAGAGAGGCTTGTAAGAGACAGAAATGGTAGTGGCACATGAGTAGATGGGAGTTACCTCGTATTTTATTTACAATGCGTATTCTCTCATTACATCAAGCCCTCTTACAACTTGAGAAGTTTTAGCCGCACACACACAGCACAAATCATGTTTACGATGACTCCCCTACTTCATGACCACTTGCTTATCTAGTAAGTGGAAACATCCCTTACACTGTGTACTCAGCTCTGCAGTCCAGCTGAGGACATACTGTGTCTCTGACTGATGTCAGTAAGAAAAGCATCACATGCAAGTGGCAGACACTGCGCACAGCAGATGACTCCATCTAAATAAAACACAAGTGGCTGTTTCAAAGAATTACCACTGTCTCTGGATGATTTGCAGAGGACTGACTGTGCTATTCAACAAAATAGTCCACTGCACATGTATGATTCAGCATTACTCAACTAACCTGGCCTTAAGACAAACGTGAAGAACAAACGTGAAGAAACACTCAAATGAAAGATTTTATGGGCCGGGCAAAGAGATTTAATTTCATGGAAGTTCACTTGCTCCTGTTACTAAAAACATCTCTGAAATGTCATGTATAAACATTTTTATTCTGAAGAAATCAAATCAGAAATAAACAGGATATGATAAATAGAATGCATGTTTGGTGTCTCACCGCTGATTTGCCGATAGACTGCTGGATCTCAGTGAGGAACTCAAGCTGCTGCTCAGCGTCCTCCAGATGCCCCTCAATCAGCTGGCACCGTATAATACCTGCAGAAGATATATTTTATACCTGAAGTCTTTACAACACAATGAGAAAAAACACACACTGGACACTAAGTTGCATGCACTGCTGATATAAGGCACCGAATTCAATTTCTAAAGGTCATTCTGCTATGCTCAGATTAAGTGCTAACACAGTCTTCAATCATCAAGTCACAAATCTGGAATCTTTACTTAATTATATAGGTCATCCTGCTATGGGACAAAAGTGTACTGCAAAATGATTTGTGTGAAAGATGAAACCAGAGATACTGGGCTAATTAGTAATGCCAAGCTTGTCCATTTGGAACATATCCTTCCATCATCAACCAATAGAATAAACATACAGGAAAAAAAATGTTCACTATTTATTACATATAGATCAGTTTTCATCGATCATGTTTCTGAAACATAGAATGACATTTTATAGATTTTAAAGTGTGTATATAGGTGCACTGTAAAACTTTCTTACCAATCAGAGCTGAAACACTGCTCTCATCTAGACTCATGGCAGTTTGGTACCACTTTATGGCCTCCTTGGTCCTTCCTTGCAGGACTAGCTGGTAGCCCAGTTCAGTGGCCAGCTCTGCATCACCCGACGTCCGAGAGAATGCCCGCTCCACCATCATATGGGTGTGCTGCAGCACTTTTTCTGCTCTACCACACTGATGACAGAGCAGCATTATCAGTAAGAAAGCTTTCATTATTATACTGTAGTATTCCTTTTAGAACATTCTACAGTACAACACTCAGGGTGAATTCTTAAGCACGAGCTAAACCACTAAACTGCAATGCCAATAGTGTTTTACGTGAACACTTTTCATTGTAATTATTTAAATCTTTGGGCGGAATCAGGCATTAATATTCTGACTGTGCATTTTCTAAAGCAGGATTCTAGTTAGTGTGTACTATCACTATAATATTATATTATGTAATTAAAAAGTTTGTTACATCTTACCACTCGAGTGAAACCTAAAGACATTCTGTAGAGGAGCTCTGAGTTGTTGGGCTCTTTAGTTTCAATGTTGCTAATAAGGTTCATCAGCTGCTTGACTGACTAAAACAAAGAACACAGATCAGTTAAATGCTAAGAAAAAAAAAAGCATCATTTGACACAATCTGGCTAATTTACTCCATTTGGCTTTTATTGTTGGTAGAGTGTGTGTCTGACCTCCCCAATGTCTCCTTCTCTGCAGAGAGAATGTAATACCAGCATTCTCAGAGCCTCCAGATTGTTTTTGTCTCTCTGAAGAAGCCTAAAGTGGAATACACAGTGAGTACTAGATAGAAAGCAGAACTTAAAAACACACACACAGCATATTTGACAAAAGGGTCAGTTTTTATCTGTAAACAGTGAGATTTAAATATATATATACACATATATATATTGCTGCATGACTACAATTACATATAACATCTAGTGCTGCTGTTTGTTTATACAAGTGCTCGAAAATGCAATTTAATATGCACAAGCAGAGCAGAAGTGGTCTTCTAGATAGACAGACAGAGAGAGAGAGAGAGTGAGAGAGACTTTTCATTAAACCTGAAGCCCAGCATGAGTTAGCAGTGGCACTATCAAGTCCTAAACCAGCTCACACAGACTGAATGGGCTTTCTCCTCTCATACACTCCCTGCAGTGGTGCACCCTGGGATGTATGTGGCTTTAGCAGTAAGCATCAAAGACCCTTTTGATTCTGCCTGCCACTGGCCCTCATCCAAAAGGCAGAGGAGAAGAGAACAATGCACTAGTCTTTTAGCACGGATCTGTGGCATCACATTTGATTTTCATTTACACTCAAACACACACTGACTCACAGAGGCTCACTTGGCTCGGCCTAGTGACTCCGCTGTTTCAGTGTTTGTCTGCTGAAAAATCTGTAATTCTTAAATCAGGGTCTTTGAATTTAGAATTAACAAAGACAAACGGAAGCCAGTACAAACCATCTCAGAATATGTCAGTAAACAAAGTTCTACCTCTGAGCAGCATCCACAGTCTGTTCCCAGTCCTGTAGGCTCAACAAGAGCTTCATCTTCTTCACCAGAGCAGGCATGAAGGATGGGTAACTCACAATGACTTGGTTGACCGTTTCTAAAGCACCAGAGTAATTCTGTCGAAACTCATAATACTGCACCTGCAAGCAAGCAAGTTGTTAATAGAAAGCTAGGCTTTTTTTTCTGCTGGACCTCTGTAAAGGCCAAATCTGTGCAATGCTGTCAAATGCCCTGAGCCCCCTGACTGTACATTTTACGTGTCATGCATTGACTCTCAGATAGTATTCCCAAAAACTGGGGATGGACCATATGACTATATTTATTAAACACTGATAAAAAACACTGTTTTACAGTTTTTATAGTATTTTTAAAGTGGCACTACTGGGACCTCTCTGTTCCAACTCACCAAACTTCAGAAAATCTAAATATTGTGACATTTTGCATATTATGAAAAAGTCCTGAAGTATCATGACAGTGTATTTTTGCAATACTGCCCACTACTACTCAGAACTATGAACTGTTTTATAGGTGTTTCACAGTTCAGATAAAGCCATATTATCATCTTAATTTCATTTTCATATGAATTGTTTATAACCATTACCTTTCCCATTAGAGCAAAAATGTTGATTTTATCCTTCAGAGCCTCATCAAAGTACTTTCCAGACTTCTTGGCATAGGCATCTTTACCAGAAGTCAGATCTATCCACCCTTTAAGTATAATCCCCTGAAAGAAACACATTAGTCCCATTATTTATCCAACTAAATATTAGTATGTCTTTGTAATTATGCAATTCAAGATGAAAGCCACCAGATACATTTTTTAATTTCAGTCATTCATTCATTCTCTCTCTCAACACATTATGATTTGAGCATATAACGATGCTCTGTGAAAAAAAAACTGGCACCAAAAACCTACTTAAAACTGTTATCAATAACTGAATTTGAACAACAATATATATACATGGCAGTTTACTGATAACATTAATAGAACAGACTCATTTCCTTCTTATTTCATTCATACTGTTTTTGTACAGTGATAATTCGTGTGTATTTGGAATTGATATAATTACTAAAAATTAGTGCTGGGAACGTTAATGCGTTATTATCGCGTTAACGCATTATTTACTTAACGCCGACAATTAATTTATCGCGCGTTAACGCA
>JBBPCZ010000002.1:16595880-16615833 GCA_037974445.1 Brycinus macrolepidotus | reverse complement strand
AAACCCCGGCCGGACGCAATTTCCAGGTCTCAAAAAGAGGACATGTCCGGGGAAAAGAGGACGTCTGGTCACCCTAGCATCTGTCCCTGGCATTCATGCCCTCTAGGCTACTCACAGGTCAGTTAAATGCCTCACCATTCTTGCTAGGACTGACTCTAAATCAAAATGCTACACAAGCCAAATGTTGACAAGAATTTTCATTGCATGCCCTTCAGTCAAAGTTGTAAGCAAGTGAATCATACACTGAAAAACCTTTGAAGTTACTTGATCCGAATGTGAATAGTGACATCAACACAAATACTGCCAAAAGAGAGAAAATGAAAGACAGTAATTGTGTTGGTGTAATATTTCATTCATTGGCGATTGATGTACATGGGTAATTTCAAAGCACTATTTTTCAGTTTCAATCTGTTTGCCTTGTCCCCATGTATTAAAAAATCACTCATAAATGAGATACCAAAAACCACAGTCCTTTAGAGAGTAGAGTAAAACTTAAACCGTTCCTTAAACCGAAAATACAAGCAGAAGGTTCAGTGAATGGATTAGTGTGGACACCGCATACCAATGTTTCCTATCAAAATTGCAAGAACAAGTGTTTTTAAAGTTAGGTAGTTAAACTAACTACTAAGTCTGGCCAGCTAATGAAGTCTCTCTTCACTTCTAAAATCTGGGATTTATTGCTACAAGAAGTCCTATGAATTATATGGCGTAAGTTGTCCGCCACTGAAAACTCCATATTTGACATACCAAGCTCAAAAGCAACATGGGGATGGGACTTGGAGAAGGGTCAGTTCATAAAGTTGATAATCAAAGCTCTATGTTCCCTGCAAGATACACATCTAAATCACTTACGATGTATGTGTTAAAGTAATGTCTTAATAAGCTTAATAGACCACCTTACCTCTTTATCTTCCTCTATGTCTGAAGAGTAACTACTGAAATCCTCCATGTTCTGGCACTCTGCATCAGACTCTGCAGTGGCTATGGGCACAGTGATAGTCAGGCTGGAATTGACAATGAAATTGTCAGAGTCAAAGTCTGCTCCAGATAGCTCTTTCATAGACCCTGGGTCTTTGATCAGCTCAACTGTGGTATGGTTGAAGACATCGTTTAGCTTCTTGCTGTTTTTCAGCCCGTCCTCCTCTGATGCCTTCTTCTTTCTCCTCCTGAGGCATGCACTTTGAAAGAAGCGGCGCAGACAGGACTTAATGAAAGCGATACCTCTGCGGATGCGGCCCATGGCGATCTGCAAGTTGTTCATTTCACTGTCATCCTCTGGGGCTGTCAGGTTATCTGCACTAAAGGAGCTTAGCAGCAAGGCCAGGAACAGGTTCAGAACCTGAAAGATTTGAGACTTCATAAACTACTGGTAAACGCTATTTTTCATTCATTCATTCATCCATGTTCAACATACCAATATCAAATACAATGCTACTTTACATATTGCAGTTATCAGTTAATCTAATAAATTGAAACCAAGGGCGTTGTTTGACGAGAACATTAATTGCAGACTGAGGTAACAAAGTCCATATATAATAACAAAAATAAGATATTATAAGTTTTTTATTTTAAAAATTCAGAAAACTATTAAAACAGACCAGTAAATATGGGCCTACCACAAGATTTCCGATCACCATGACCATGAGGAAGACAATTAGGCACAGGGGCTGTCCAGAAACCTCCATGCAGTCCCACATGGTCTCAATCCACTCCCCACACAGCACACGGAACACGATCAGAAACGAATGGAGAAAATCGTTCATGTGCCAGCGAGGGAGGGTGGAGTCTGGTGAGATCTTATCCACATTTTCCCTGTAGTTCTTCCCAAACAACTGCATGCCCACCACAGCAAAGATGAAGACAATGATAGCCAGAACAAGTGTCAGATTGCTGAGGGCACCGAGTGAGTTGCCAATGATCTTGATCAGCATGTTTAGAGTGGGCCATGACTTGGCCAGCTTAAAGACCCTCAGCTATGATGGAAAAAAAGACCAGATATATCCAATCATGATGTTTCTTATTGATAAACCTTTGGCATTTGAACTCAGTACAATATAAATACCGTAACATGTAGTTCTCTTACCAGTCGGAATGACCTAAGAACAGACATTCCAAATGACGAACTGGCCAATAAAAGTTCTGTGAGACTAATACTGACAATGACACTATCAAATATGTTCCAGCCTTCTTGAAAGTAATAAAAAGGGTCCAATGCAATGATCTTGCAGATCATCTCAGCTGTGAAGATCCCCGTGAAAATCTGCACACAAAGATATTCGGTCAAACTAATGTAAACAGGCATACTCACTAGCACAGGTCTTTTGATAAACCAAAAGAACACTTAAGTTAAAGGGCTGGATCATTATACCAACTTTGAAGCCATGAAAGGGATCTCAAAATAAGATTAAACTGCAGAACATTGATGTCTGTGTATTCACTGTTCTACTCCTAAATTGTCCAACAAAAACACTTGGATATTTGCATGTAACAGCAATGACTTCCCAGATATGGAAGTGTTAATTTAATTAAATGCAAAACAGCTATTTTGTCGCTGGCTTTGTTTTAAGTTTACATAGTAAAAATGCAATTAAAGTATTGTCTGTTCAAAGTTAGAACTATTTTGTAAACATATTCTATTTTCATAATAAACTGATGTTTTGTCAGTGGTATTAAAGAAATGTCTTGTATTATGTCTTGTAGGGATATCTCAAAGAAAGAGTAACTCTAAGAAGTCCACTTATTTCTTAAATAAATTTGTATGAAATAGTGATATCTTCATATTTCACAAAAAGATTTAGTTTTCTACATACAACATGAAACTAAAGTGTACCATATTTTACAAAGCTCAGATTTCAGTCATGATTTCAGTCATTAAAGAATCTTGAATTTTGAATCTTTTGCCAGTGGTGGTACAGTCAGTAGTGTTACAACTTTACTGATGTTGTTCACATTTCTTTACACATTATGCATTCTTCAACATTTGTACTCTGTTTGCCACCACAAAAACAGAATGACCCAACTACATAAATTTAATTCAGCTAGTTCTGTAGTAAGCATCAGATAATTTGCTTATTGAATAATAACTCTTAGGATTAAAAACTGAAAAATAAGTCTTATTTAGGTGGAAAGCTGTCTCTACTATTTTTGTTGTTTCAAAATACTAAAAAAGTATGTAAAGTAACTTAAAATACTCTTACATAGTTTCCCACTGTAAGCATGGAATTGAAATCCTTATCCATGGGGTGATGCTCCATGGCCATGAATATTGTATTCATTACAATGCAGATAGTAATAGACAGATCCACAAATGGGTCCATCACAACCATTTTAATCGCTTTCTTTATTTTCACCCACGTTGGGCAGCAGTCCCAGATGAAAAAGGTGCGGGCAAACTTATACCAACATGGATTGCACTTCTGCCTAGACTCCTCCAGCTCTGGAACATTGAACAAAAACACACTAAATGAATACAAACTTTAATGCTTAGACATTGAGCTTGGAGTAGAATGTAATTGCAAACAGGTATTTATTAACAAAAGAATGAGAAACAGAAGACTAAACAAAAAACTATCAGGGCACTGAACTAACACAGGGACTAACAAAATGAAACAAAATAAAGCAAAAAGGAACCGGGGTGTAAAATACATAAACACGAACACAAGGGGGGCAAAAAGACAGATTGAGAAGCACAGGGCAAAACACAGGGCAAACTAATAAGCAAAAACACAGAGCAAGAAGAACTGAGCAAAAACATAACAGAGCAAGAATAACAGGGCAAAACATGAATCCAAAACCACACCTAGCAAAAATATTAAGAATCAATAAAACTAGACTGAAGACAGGGCCTATTTATATATACATACTAACCTAGAATGGGGTTTATGACACATAATGCCATAGTAACATTAATATAACCCCTCATGGACACACGTAGAGACACAAGTCCTTAGTATGCTACTGAGTTTGCATATAGATGGAAAACCCAAGGCCAGGATTTAAGTGAACCAACCTTCCATGGTGTTGGTAATAATACTGGCTACACTCAGAGCTCTCTGCCTGACCGTCTGGTCATCCAAATACCCGTCTGGGGGCTGGGGTGACTCATATCTCATCCTGTACTCTTCTTGTGTGTCCTCCTGGGCAAGACATAAGAATGACAGCAAGGTGTAACTATAGACAGGGTATTAGACCACAGAGTGCCTAAAGTCATATGCAGAAGTTTGAACACCTCTGTCAAATTACATGCGTTGATTTTCTAAGTGAAAATAAGTACACACTCTCTGCCACGGACAATATTAATATGGATTTTATTTATGTGTATATTACATTAACATTTAATTTATGGCAAAATAATTTACTGCGCTCAACAGAAATCTTTTTGAAGGCCACTTTTTCAGTCCCATTAAAACACAGCATTTCAACCAAGAACAATAATAAGCAACTTAGGACAAGCGAAAACAAGGCGAATCACCAAGCTTTCCTTACATTGTCATCTGAAGTTGCTTTATTTATGGTCACCTCGGGAAGCAGCAGTCCAGCAGGCGAGCTGGGCAGCGAATGTCCAGTCACAAGTGATACCACACCATTGCGATCCACAGAGCAACGCACTTTGCCATCGGAGGACATAAGAATGCGGGGGCTCAGGCTGCCTTTACTGACCGTACTATAAAGCCGCTCTGAGCGGTGGGGCGGGAACAGAGAGACTCTCCGGCTGCCCGTGTCCTCAAACGGGCTGTGCTCATCATCTGCAAAGTCGTTCTCCGATCCCAAGGGGCTACGAAAGCTAAAGACGCTAGTTCTGCTGTTCCGACGGGGACTGAAGACTGAACCTTGGATGCTCACGACAGACTGGAGAAAGAAAGAGGCCTCACACTCAGCTGTCACATCAATATCACTTCAAGTGGCCATGAATTGATGATCATGAAGATCAAGAATGGCAAAAGCATTCTCTGTGGTAGATGTAGCATGTGTAGTAAATGGTGTTTGAAATGCTGAACAGAAAACATGATAAGCAGTGAAGATGATGATGTTGATGATGATGGCAGTGATGATGATAATGACAAAAAATGAAAAGTTGACTGCTGCTGCTGCAAAGCTGCAGATGACGCTACTGGGGGCAAATGAAGCAATGAGCAGACAGCAAAACAGATCATGAAGGCTATGTTAATGATGCTGACAAAAAAAGATTTAAATGGAAACGACAAGATAATGGAAAACACTGATACTGCATGAAAAACTGCAAGCTAAATGGATGACATGGAATGAAGATGAAGATTAATCATAACATTAATGATGGTGAGACCCAGAACTGACACCTCATGGACAGACATCCAAATAAGTTAACTACTGAAGTATAAAAGTAAAGAAACAGATAATGTACTGAGTTTTAGGCTATTGCTTGCAGTGTACATCAGCCCTACTGGAGTAGAAAATGATTCTGACCTGACGAGGAGATGTGTACATCCTATCACAAGATAGTCGGTTTCCATCTCCTGAAAACCTGAAGCTGGCCCTTCTAACGCTGCTCTCTGACTCAGAATTGTGGGACTTCTCACTGTCTCCTTTTTCCTCCTGCCCCTCTTCCTCCTCTTCTCTTTGCTTCTTCTTCTTCTTCCGGTTGCGGCGTTCTTTGGCACTTTTGGAACTAAGTTTGGAGGCTTCAGAAGAACTCTCCATCATTCCTCCACTAAAATCCCCACTTTCGCATGCAGCAACTATGGCCTAATAAACACGCATAAAACAGAAAAAACAAGAATGATCTAACTTTTGTAACTGCACATTTGATTAACATGCAGTTAATGGCAAATAATTAGTGAAACATCACAAGAACAACAGAAAACTGAAAGGATACAAAAAATGAAGAACAAGGCCAAAAAATATGAATTCTAAATAGTAGTTATAATTATTTACTGGTTTCTTTATTCTTCATTTTTAAAAAATATTCTTTCAGTTTTCTATTGTTCTTATGCTATTTTGTTTATTATTTACCGTTTGAACTGCAAGTTAATGAAATGTGCAATATAAAAGTTGTTATTGTTATTGTTATGATGATGATAATGATGATGATGATGATGATGATGATGATTATCTCAGTTATTTTTGCATTTTATGCTATACAAATGTAAAATGTGAATATATTTAAATGGACCTGTGCATCTGCCTGTTGCTTTTTGAGCTGTTCCAGCATGGCCTGGAACTCTTCCTCTTTCTGCTGAACCTCTGCCAAAGTAGCCTGGTTCTGTTCATCATAGGCCATGGCCACCACAGCCAGGATCAAATTCACAAGGTAGAATGAGCCCAGGAAGATGACAAACATAAAGAAGATCATGTAGGTCTTCCCAGAAGCGCGAAGAGTCTGCAAAAACCCAACTCACCATCAGCCATCATCACACAGATACACTAAACCCACTGTGCTATAATTACTGTTATACATCAGTTTACTGACACATGGGTTAAACAAAAGTTTCTTCCCAAAATATTTTATTGGTTTCAGGCATGGTGCATTACATGGGAAAAGTATTCACAGTCTTTATTGATAATTGTGTCAAATAATAATTTATTGATAGTTATGTAGCTAGGACAAAAGGTTCGGGCATTGTATATCGCAATCATTTCTTGAACTACTTAACTATGAACACATAATAACATAAAATATTTGCTTTATAAGTAGTTTTTGCTTACCAAATGACCCCAGCACCAAGCTGTACATTCCATTTCTCACACTGGCAATGAATCTAAAATTAATTTAACTAAATTTATTTAGTTAAATTAATTTTTGTAGGGTAGTAACCTGTAGCCTCATAGACCAGCACTGTTATAAGATTCAGTGTTTTAACTTTAAAAAGTAAGTTTCCTTTTTGGGCCTTCATCAGGCTGATTATTTATATAAGTAAAATAAAGTAAAATAAGTCAAATTTATATTAATAAAATAAAGGACTGGTGGCAGAAGGATTTGCTGGTTCAAGCAATTGATTTTTTTTAGAGAAAACAGTGCTTTAGTTTTGTTTAATGACATCCCTAAAAGATAAGATAGTAATAAGATAGTAATAACTAGAATCCTCATTCAGGATTACTTTTACCATTTAAACACTGTGTCTTAATGCAAGTGAGCACCTGTCTTTTACACTGCTTTGCTTAAACTGCAGACACACATGACTTTAATAGTTTTTCTATCAAAATGGGTAAAACAACACAATAGATAAGCAGATGTTCTCCGTATCACATGCTTTCATCCTCACCACACACAAAATAATAAAAGCCTTTAAATGAGCTTCAGGTCAAACATTTACTGAGGCAAACAAAGACCTAGACACAGGTGCAGTGGACAGCCATTAGGCAAATCCAGCGGACAAATGCAGCATATTGATCCTCACTCAAATTTCATAATACTCATGCACACACACACCTGTTGGTAGAGATTCTCCCAGTAATCTTGAGTCATCAGTCTGAAGAGAGAGAGGAAGGCCCAGCCAAAGCTATCAAAGCTGGTGTAGCCATAGTTTGGATTTCTGCCTGCTTTATGGCAGAAATAGCCCTCTGGACACTGCCTGGAGAACAGTCAACAAAAAGACACGTTAGAAACAGTCATAAACAGGCAACCTTTGACACTGTTGGATATTTACCCAGTCCACATTGTGGTCCTTTTTCATGTAGCAGTCATATTAGTACATTAATATTAATACATTTGTGCAGAATAATGAAAGAAATATAGAAAATAATGAACATAAAAGATAATCTATATAACATGAGAAAAAAACTGTAACATAAAAAATGTGCAACGGATGTTACAGATTCACTTACATTTTAAGCACTGACAGTGGGTACAGTAAACCTACACATTTTGTATTGTGTATTTACCATCATATACAGTACATTTGTACTGCAGATGTAACGATACACATCCTTTCAGGTTCAGAACTCTTCAGTTTATTACTTTGCCTAGACTGAATATGGGATTTACTATCAAACAAGCCCCAAAAATCACAGTGCTCACAAAAGAACTTCAGGAAAATTCAGGCACCCGCATGCCTTGTTTTGAAGGTAAATTAGAGACTCTCTAATGATACGGAGGGGTGAAATGTTGATAGTTTTAAATTTCTAATTTGTCCTATATACAATAAGAACTGAACACTGGATCCCATGAGGATCCTCAGTTTGTGACCACATTAAAGCTGTACATGGTGGTGACTGCTGACTTACCCTGACTCCCTCGTAAGCCCACAGATCAGCGGGTCTTTCTTTCCGGGAATGGTATAATAAGTAGCTACAGGAAAAGGGAAGAGGAGTTTTCAGTCAAGCCCTGTGGATGAATTTACACAAAGATCCACAGCGCTCAGCCACAGCATATAAACTTTGTCACTGTCCAGTCGAAAGCTATTATCTCTGGGTTTTATTTATTTTTTAAATTTTTCAAGAATTAGAAAACAACAGCTGCCTTTTGCATTGTGAAAACATTTCATAACAAATGGACAAATAGAAACAGGAAAAAAATTATATTAACTTCCATTATAAGTCAAGAATGTTTTACCACGTTGGAGATTCGATGTTTTGTTCCAACAGCAACAATATATTAACGGTATGTTTTTTCTGCTTCTTTACATGATTGTCTTAAATGTATGTGTTTTATACATGCCTGTGTCTAAATACTTAAAATTACCAAACTTTTAAAAACTTAAAATAATAAAACATTTGTATTTGCTTGTATTTGTGTTAGCTTAAACATTTCCAAACCTCTCTCTCTCTCTCTCCCTCTCTCTTTTGCTTTCTCTCTCAGTGAAGCCCAGTATTTATACTCTAAAATAACATAGGCAAAACTATAACTAAACAGTTCAAAAAAATGTATATTCATAAATATAAGAATTGAACACTGCCTGGGATACAAGCTGTCAAACCCAGAGAAGCCAACGTGTTCTGTGAAACCAGTGTCTTACTATGAGCTTCAGTTTCACATGAAAGCTTTCCTCTGTATCCAGCTTAAGTACTTTATAATGGGTATCATATTTCCTGCCCATGTGGGACCTGTCTTTCCTTGTAGCTCTCTTTCTCACTAACACTCTCTCCCCTCTCTCCACATACATCTTCCCCACTGTCATTTCACACACATATACCCACAGCATTCTACTGCTCTCATCCACACCACTCCCTCTCACTCTCTCTCTCTCTTCTGAGATAGTGTCTATGAAGTCTACACTACACTACTCTTCTGAGATAGTGTCTATGTAGTCTACCATCTCCCACCATACCCTGAATAATAACCAAAATCCTCCACCATATTCTCATTAGACACTGTCTCAGTTCCTCCCTCCTGACATAGAGTTATGCACTCCCTTGGGCAGATGCTGTCAATCATCATTAGCTCCTCCCCAGCCATGAACACTTACACTATCATGCTAATCTATGTCTCGTGGGATCTGAAGACTAAGCCCTGCTAATGCTTGCTAATGACCCAGGAGTGAGCACTATGCTGAAGGCAACATACGGGTACAGCAGGGAATACTGACAGTTTCAGTAAAGTGGGTATATTTTCATTGGTATGAATAAGGATTCCAGCTTAATGGATCCCATTCCCAGCCCTAGAAAACACATTTGCTGTGAATATTTAACTATATTTTCTATGATTCAGTTCCATCTGAGAAAATGCACTCAAGTTGCCCTCACTGACTTTTATAAATCTTTACTTTATAGCTAACACTGCATCGCAGTAACACTTAAACTGAAATGTCTACAGTTACACAGAATCACGCTTAAGTGTGCGTTAGCATTAGATAACAAATAAACCAATGGAGTCCAGACATATTCACAGGTCTCTGAAACCACTCAAGTTGGAAACGATTATACAGAATTTTTTTGCATTCATTTCGGTGAATGAAGTATGTACTAACGTTCTTTCAAATTTCATTCAACCTGGTAAAAGTTGCTATTTAAAAAAACATGTACTTGTTGGTGGAGCATGGATAGGCCAATTGGTAAAGTAAAGTGTCCATTTGTTATACGTGAACACAACACAGCACACAGTGTGAACAGCACGAAATTCTTCTCTGCATTTAACCCTTTCACCAAATGAAGCAACAGCCAGCCAGTAACGCAGCTCCTGGGGTGCAGTGTGTGGGGTTCCTTGCTCAAGAGTACCTCAGTGGTGCCACTAGCAGTCACGACCCACGACCTTCTGATCACAGGGGCAACTCCCTAACCACTAGGTCACCAGCTGCCCCAGAAGCCACTATTAAGTAAATGGGCTAGTTAGAGTGTGTGTTGAGTTTAGTAAAGTCTTTGTAATGACACTCACAGTTATCCTTAATGTAGTTCAGAAACCATGGATCAGTAACATTCACTGGGATTCCATTTTCATTGAAAGTGATATTGGGATGCACCCGTATGCATTTTTGCCTCAGGTGCCCCATGAAAAGTTGCAAGCCAACCAGGGCAAACACACTCAGACAGAAGACGGTCAGGATCATCACATCTGAAAGCTTCTTCACTGACTGAATCAGCGCTCCTACAATGGTCTTCAGGCCTGCAAGAAGCACAAGAAGACTCAGATAACGGTCAGGATTTGCACTGCAGCAATGGATTGAGCAACAGAAACTGCAGTGCTTGTTTCATATACGCAACCTACAATGTTATCTTTCACAGATTTATTATGAAAAGATATGCAAAAAGTAAAGGTATGCAAAGAACTACATTAGACTAGACTCATTAATTAAAATAACTGCCACATGCTCAAAAATGAAGCTGGTAAAGAAATGTTGGTGGTGGTAGTTATGAAACAGGAGTGCAAGCATTTCTTTTTCAACATGTCTAAGATTTTATAAGATTTTATAAGGTTTTACTAAGAGTTTACTAAGATTTTCATATTCTTAAAATAAACAATCATATTCAAATAATCTAAAAATATATAGATTAATGAAAGAATAACATACAGTATAAATGGATTAAAAGCTAGGTAAAGTAATTGATATAATTAACTTAGTAAATTTACTCGACCCAAGTGTGTAGGGCGGTCACGATTAATTATATTTCTTACAGAGCAATCTATCAGTGATTTTGATGATTAATCAAGTAATCGTTAATTCTAGAACAGTGTTGGGATTTCTGACACTTTTCAACCACTATTTAGAAGCTCTTTGACCACTATTTACAAAGTGGGTTTTTTTTTTCATAAACCAGGGTAAAGTTTTCCCTCATGTTTTGGTCTCAATTGCTCACCTGATTGTCTACACCTGTTCTGCATTTCCCTGCATTTCCCTCTCTCTCTACTTATATCCAGCCTGACCTCCTTTCTGGCC
Source organism: Brycinus macrolepidotus (assembly GCA_037974445.1). NCBI lineage: Eukaryota > Metazoa > Chordata > Actinopteri > Characiformes > Alestidae > Brycinus > Brycinus macrolepidotus. The sequence goes on along the minus strand of JBBPCZ010000002.1, from coordinate 16,604,548 downwards.
TCCATAAGGGTAAATAAAAAAAATGGATGTGGACACCCATGGCAAGAACTGCCTTTTGTAAGTTAAAACAATTATTCACCAGTGCCACCATACTCCTGACCCCACACAACCTTTTGTGGTAGAGGCTGGAATAGGGACAGTCCTCTCACAGGGCCAAGGAAACCCTGGAAAGTTACATTCCTCACGTAAACTGATGGATGTGGAATGTAACTACGACACAGGTAACCATGGGGTACTTGCCATCAAGGCAGCATTAGAGGAGTAGAGGCATTGGTTGGAGGGGGGGCAGCACCCCTTTGTGGTCCTCACTGACTACTGGAACCTAGAATACATCTGACAGGAAAAGCGTTTGAACTCTAGGCAAGCCAGGTGGTCGCTTTACTTGCTTTACTTCCTTTAACTTCCAAATCACCTACTGTCACTCTCTTACATTGTTACGCAGCGGATGCCCCTCCCAAAACTCCTAAGCCCATTTTGCCTGCGTGCGTGCTGGTTGGCCCGGTGACTTGGAGTTATCAACCATGGATCTCAACCTTCCCTGCTCCAAACTCATTCCCAGTTTCATAGGTCCTTTCACTATTGAATCCCTTGTTAACCCAGTTTTCTTTATGTTATAGCTGCCTTCCCACGTGTATTCATCCTGTTTTCCACGGCTCCCTTCTTAGGCCACTGCTCAGGGACCTTTGGATGGGGGTTTGGCCGGACCAAGCCTACCCCACTGGAAACTTTGGAACCAGAGGGTACCCTGGTGTACCGAGTGCACCAGCTTCTTGAGTCAAGGCGACGGTGGGGCAGCCCATAATACCTGGTGGACTGGGAGTCCTACAGCCCTGAGGAGCAAAGGTTTACAGGGCATAGCCGGAGCGCCCTGCTCCTCGCCCCAGGGGCCGCCCTCCCAGGAGTGTCCACCATGCCTCAAGTATACAAGGTCTAGGATGACCTAAGCGGCAGAATCTGGTGTTTCTTGGGCTTTGGGAACTGTTTCCGTTTAACTGTTAAGCTGTATCCATCGCTTCAGCTCTCAGACTGTTTCTGTTTGGCTGTTAATCAGAAGCTACGATGTACTCAGTGTCTCATTTCTTTGCATTTCCCACCAAGACTCCTGAAATACTCCTGAAAGACTCCACCTACAAGTGTATCGTTTACCTGGGCTAGCCAGCAATATGACTAGGTGATTTAGACACTTCCCCACATGGAGAATGCTCAGACACCTGTGGATACCATGTTTATTATTCAAATTTTAAATTTTGAATATTTTCTGAGAATGTAATTTTTAAATTAATACCTTTTTAATTATCATGTATAATTGAGTAATCGTGACAGCCCTACGAATGTGTACACAATATTCACACTAATAAAATATATGACACAAAAACAATTATTGCCAAAAGTAAACAAATCGGTAAACAAAACTGAGTTAATGCAATGTATTTTATTCCCTTCAAGTAAATTCTGTCCCTTTTTCAGTCTGTCATCATGGTTACTGTATTATGAAACATTGTCACAAATGCTTGAAAAGTTTAATAGAAAAATCAAACCTATTGTGAAATCAGTCAAAGAGAAGCAAACTTGCTAACCTTCAGACAAGCCACACACACACACACACACACACACACACACACACACACACAGTACACATGTAACAGTTACACACATGCACAAAACTATGGTTTTACTCAGACGTGGCTAAATACAGAGACAAACTGCAGTCATGCAAGAGCTTAAAAACAACCTCAAGTCCACAGAAGGAAAGAAAAGGGGAAAGAAGGAAATCCCACTTCACTAACAACAAAGAAGTGGTAGTGTCATCTTGATCTTAATATCACCTTGAACGTACTAGAATTTTGTCTTTAAGCCAATACTTCTTGAACACATGCAAATCCCATAAATTCACCACATTTCTCAGTGTGGTTGGTATGGGTGGCATGAGAAGCTTCACCTCTTGTTGTAGGTCTCACCTGGGATGACTGATATAGTTTTCAGAGCTCGAAGAACCCTGAAGGTTCTCAAGGCGGACACATTCCCAAGCTCCACAAACGCTGTCACGTATCTATAACAGGGAGTGGGAGGGGAAGTGGGGGGGTGACACATACAGCATAACATACACAGGACAGACAGAGAGGTCTGGGGAGCAGTAGGAGGTCAGAGGTCTCATACGTCCGAATGCTCTTACTGCTTACCTGGGATTACAGAAATAGTTTTCAAAGCTCTTAGTACTCTGAATGTGCGCAGAGCTGATACATTGCCTAGTTTTACAAACTCTGTTACAAACCTGTAGAATCAAATGCACAGTTACTAGGGGTGTCAATGATTTCTTTCTGAATACACAAATGTGACTAGATGAATTAATTACACAGCAGTGGAATAGAGACAATAAAAACAATAAACCAAACTTTTTCATTTTTTTCATTTAAAAACAGCGCAGGATTTAGTAGCAGAGGATTTAGTCAAATATTAGCACATACTGCATATCGTAACTGATTAAAACCAATTCTAACTTTCCAAACTGTTAAATAGCTAGTTTTAAAGTGATGCTTCCTGATGCGCTGATGCTTTTTGTCAGTTTTAATGGTAGACACCTCATATTATAGGCCCTATAAGCCCATCTTTGGGTCTGAGGCACAATTTTACGTTACTCACTTAGGATAGAAGTACCTACTTAATGATAGGGATAATCAATATGATGATGTTTGGCATGGCCATAGGGCTAATGCTTCAAATCAACCATGCTTTTATGGACTGACACAAAGCTGTTGGCAGTAAGTGGAATATTCTCAACAGATGGGCCTGGTGCCCTTATGCAGCACCCGGATATTTATCAAACCATGCATTCAAAAAGAAGTGACTTGATTTGTCATTTTGACATGCCAGTTAGAATATAAGACTATCATCATCATATTTCAGCTTTGAACATATCATCACTATCCTGGCGAAATCTCCTACCTCTGGAACGACAACTTTAGAGAAAATGGGAAAAAAAAGTTTTGCTTAATGAAACTAATGAAATGAGTTTAATTAAGTTCCAAGTGATTTTGGAACATTTGTACTGTTGCATTTGTTGTAAAATGTTAACAAAACGTATGGATGCCATTTGTGTTAAAAAAAATGATAGTGATGATATGTTGAATTTATGTACACTGCTCGGTACTTACGCCATCACGATAACACTGAAGTCCAGCCAGTTCCACGGGTCTCTGAGGAAGGTGAATTTCCCTATACAGAAGCCCCTGGCTAGGACCTTTATTAGAGATTCAAATGTGTATATTCCCGTAAAAGTGTACCTGTTAGAACCACAGCATATCAACCAGGGAAAAAGACTACAGCATTTCATCTGAATAACAATTATTAAGCAGAAGTATTCATTCTAACGATATTTTTCACGTCCCTGTAAACAGAGAGATAGAGATAGAGAGAGAGAGAGAGAGACTTACTCTACATTCTTGGCCCAGTCTGGGGTCTCACTCATAGTCATAAATGCACAGTTAGTAATAATAGTGCACATAATCACGATGCTGAACAATGTGACGGCGGCTGTTAAAGAAAAACTGATTCCATGAATGACAATAAAGGGAATAGGTTTTGCATTATTATTTATAAAGAAACATTCATCTCTATGGATAACATTTCACATTACTCTACTGCAAGATGACAAGACAACTCTAGGATAACCATCAGATAAACATTTTTTACTGGAATATGGAAAGGATATGAATGTACCAAAATTTTAATTGATATTCTTCTAAGGGGGTTGAAGGGGCTTAAGATATACAAGGCAGGAGTGGCGTTGAATCGGAAGATTGTCTTCCTTCTGTTCAATACTATAAAGGTCTAAAATGAAAAGAAAAAAAGGAGAAAAAAGTGCATTCAGTATTAGCTTTTTACTGTGCAGCTTTCAAGGAAAACCCAAAAAATCAGTTCAGCAACCCATAAGTTCCAATGATCTATCGATTTAACATTTAGAAGTCAGAGTTATCATTATAAGCATGTTGAAATTCGATACTAATCACTTCTCATTCATGGATCCTGAATGGATAAATTCTGTCCATATTCCCAAAGTGAACATTCTCACCTTTCAATTACAGCCGGGCAATATGTGAATTTAATTCATACCTCTTAAACAATTAAATATCCAATTACATAAATTATCATAAAATTAAAGTAAGAACTCTCAATTTCTAAAGGTTAATGGCTTTCTATCAGTTTTCAATTGTATATAAAAATACTTCAGTTCAGTGAAAGCTTTAGTACATACGATTAAGAGACAACATTTACAGACATTAATGAATTAAGAAACCATTCAAAGCTTCAATGAATTTATTAGGACATAACCTCCAATTTGAATTAATAAATGTATTTTAATTAAATGCATTCAAGGTGTTTTTGTTCTTCTTTCAGTAAGCATGTTAATCATTTGAAGTCTGTGCATTATGCAGATTGACAGCTCATTATTATGAGCCACTAGAAGTCATTGCATGAATAATCATTCACAGATCGACAGTGTAACAGCAGCAGCCCATTACTCCGAAAGGATGCTCAAATAACACTCAAAAACAAGGAACAAATCAAAACTTACTTTCTGATTGTAATAAAATGGATCAAGATCCTCCAGTGGTGTGGACACCAGCCCGATGGGTATGTCCCCATAAATGAGTGGAAGCTTCTTCCCTGCTTCCAGGTCTCTGTCAGGTTTTGCTTCAGGCTCATCATCAGCGTTTTCCTCCTGCTCTCCTTTAGTCTTCTTGGCATTCTCCTCTGCAATTTGCTTCTCGATGGCCTTGAGTGACTCGCGGGTAAACGGGAAGAAGCTGTCGGGTCCTCGTGGTGCAAGCATCTGTGCCATCTTCGCATCCTGTACCTTCAAACTGATTTGCTAGCCCTCTGCATGAGAAGCCGCTACAGGCATATAAAAAAACAAAAACAAAAAAAAAACAAGCAAAATTAGACAACACAGACATTTTTTGTATTGCACAGCTGTAGAGCACCTAACTCTCAAAACAAGCACATCAGTGTACACTCGTCACTGACATTTTGTTCTAAATACATTTATTATTATTAGTTTTGTGCATTGAACCTTGAATAAGTAATGACCTGAAAGAAATAGTCTGAAGAACCTCTTGCTACAACAAGACTCCTGACAGCAGCAGTGCAGAACATTAAACAGCAACACCACTTAAGAGCTAAACCTGGTGCAACCTTTTTTTTCTGAAGCCACTTATAAATTCTGGATTTTGTGATGTACTGAAACGAAAGTTTTATGTGAACTTCACTTTTCTAAAATTATCATCATCATCATCATCATCATCAAATGATGATGATGTTGATGAGGTTGATGTTGATGATGATGATTGTTATTATTATTACTGTTGTTGTTATTAATATTATGTTGTTGTTGTTATGCTAATTTTACATCATTTTTTATTATTTATTTGTTTGTTCCATGTTTATATATTATTTGGGATTTCTTATGTGCTTAAATAGAACCAAAAAAATGAATCAAAAATTGTATCAAACCTAAAAAAATTAATAGTTACACACCTAAGATGATACCCATGACATGCTTACTGTGATGTAATTTATCATAATAACTACAACAAAAGGACAACAGTATAAATATTCACAAGGACAGTAATCACCATATTGTCCACCTCTATACTGAATTGGTGACTCTGTCAACACATCCAAGAAGATTAGGGCACAATTCAAAAGGGAAGCTCAATGTAATGAGAAAGAAAGAGACAGGGAGAGAAAGACAGGGTGTGAGAAATGGTTAGATGAGAGATTACAAAGGACTTAATTTAGGATTTTCTAAAATTCCTTTCAATTCAAATGTCATTTATTAATACTTTTATTTCTTCACCTTACTTACTTTGGGATTTTCTAAAATTCCCTTCTTTTCAAATGTCATTCGTTAATGCTTTTATTTCTTCACCATATTTAATTATTTAGGATTTTCTAAAATTCCCTTCTTTTCAAATGCCATTCATTAATACCTTTATTTCTTCAACATCTTTCCTGCCAGAATAACATATGTGTCCGTATTTGTCCTGTGAATTCACGGCAACGGCTCTAAAACTCACAGATCTGAGATGTTGCTGGAAGAGGCAAGACCCACTGAGCAAGAATTACAGCCTGATCAAAACTTAAAAACAGTTATTACAGATGCGCTACAGAGACAGCATTGATTCCACACACTGTTCCAAAACAGTTACAGTTCAGTACCACCTTCTTTTGTTGCAGCAAACTGAGTTCTTGCAGTATTTCCACTCAGTGCGTGAGAGAAACAAGACCAGAGCAAGACACAATTGTTTAGAAATCAATGCCTACTTCCCTAACTGGACAGTGTCATAGGAGCAAAAAGGAATCAAAGGAGTCGTAAAGAAAATATAACAATTGATTACATCCAAGATATAATTATCTCACTGAACTGTCTGCACTGAAGATAGAGATTACTGTTAAATCATTGGTCATGCCAAAATAATGCAGCTAACACAGCATACACTTTAATAAAATTGTTATCAAACTGCTTAACATACTAAATTACTAAAAATGTACTGAGAACACGTTATGTAAACACATCAGACTGGAACAATCATAAGCTCATATTTTTGAGGCTCTGTACATACTGTCAAACTACTGACTACACTGTACCATTTCATATGTGTTTCACATCATTCCTTAAAGAATTCTTCTAGTACTCATGTAAACATCATTACCTAAAATGAGTAACCATGAAAAATAACCTGCTGCTTCCCAGGAAAACACATCCTTCCAAATAATCACCTCAAAATTACTTCATATGGTAAAAACAATTAATTCACTTTCAGCTCATATAAACTCTTTGATTGAAACTAGTACATTTGTTTGTTGCTACATGAAGCCATTTTTCAAGTTGAACTGACACCTTTTTTCACAGTGCAGCGCTAAGCTTCTTTCAGTTATTGCCTGCCTCCACACCTCCACCCCTGATCCAGCCCACAAAGGGCTTGATAATCAGCTGATGATCTGTATCAGGTGTGTTGAGGCAGGGGTAATTGAAACTGTTCATTGCTGAGAGTCCCCAGGAGCAGGATTAAGAAACACTGATAGATAACAATATGCAGAACTGACTTACACTGTACAATGTAAAACAGGCCAGAAGCTGACTAAACTATGACTGTAAAAAACACAATTTTGTTAGTCGATTATTCATGTGAAGTAATTGGCAGATAAATGATTGATCAACCTGGCCTGTAAATTTGGAGAATTTTATTAAAACATTTTGAGCCTTTTTGTTAAAAATGGACAACTTTATGAAAGTATTGTTACTGTATTGACTTTCACTCTAAATTTAAGTTTTTTTTAATTAACTTGCTTTTTAGGACAAACTGTCTCCTCCATAAATGTAAGCTACTATAAGAGGCAAGCAACAGTAAAATAAGCAATCTAATAATGAACACATAAAGTTGTACCCTTTTAGGCTTCAAAATTATTTGACTGGTTTTACATTTTAACGAGCCAGTCTAATGGCATTTTATTACTGCTCTAGATGTTCTACAGATGAGCTGTATGTTAACATCCAGGTTGAGCTGATGGTATTTTTCATGCGAAAGCTGCATTTACAGAAAGAGCTAATAAACCAATCTTACATAACTAGCTGACGTACAATGTATGGACCTGTGTGAGCTTTCTAGACACCCCTTTTTAAAACCACATGCATTATGTGAAATATTTCTAATAAACAGTACCAATAACGGCAACCACACGATCACATTAGCAGGAGTCAGAGTGACAGGGTACCAGTCATTTCCTATAGAAACATGCAATTTGTAACCGAGATTTATCAACACACATCAAGCCACATCTAAACAAACAACAAACCCAGTTTGAATTTTCTCGGTTTCATGCAAATAAATTAATAACTGGCTCAAACAAATTCCTCTTACCAGTCATAGTCACTGGGGTCCCAGGCCCTCAGCCTCTGAATGTTTTGTTCCTGATGGCATTACAAATACAATGGTGCTGCATTTTACTGGCTGTTCTGATTAGGATGTTCTCTCTTCATTTGGTTGAAACTAAAATGGTGCTACATGGAAAGTTAAGTCAGACTTGCATATGTTGTAAACGTCTACCGTATTTTTTTAAGAAAATGCTCCCTGACTTTCCTTCTTTTAGATCTTTTGGCCAAAGTTGATCTTGTTTTTAGTTACGTTAGTTAAATGATCAGAAATGTATTTTTTAAAGTTTTAATTGACAAACATAAGTTTACATTTTTAATGATAATCCTTTTTTCCTACTTTTACTTTATTCCCCTTGTATATTACTGAAACAACAAATATTATTTCTGCAATAGAGTATGACTCTGACTGCAGCTATAAAAAATATTACGTTTATAAAGAGGCCTTGAGCAGGTGTTGCTTTAAGGTTAATAAGGGGCATCATTTCAGTCTTATAAAAAACTGCCAAAAGACAAGGATTGGTGACTAGGACACCCTATACAAAATGCGTTAACGCATTTTTTTAATCCTTTTATTTTGAAAGTTTGTTGCTTTTTTGTGCTGGGGTGCGAGCAGCACACAGCGCTCTAAATCTCGGCTAGTTTTCGCGGGTCAGGTGTCCCATTACTTTTGTCCATATAATATGTCATCATTACTTTTGTCCATATTATATGTCCATTACTTTATCCATATAA
>JBBPCZ010000002.1:16544236-16588194 GCA_037974445.1 Brycinus macrolepidotus | reverse complement strand
ACACACACACACACACACACACACACACACACACACACACACACACACACACACACACACACATATATATACATATACATATATATATATATATATATATATATATCAGTCTTGCACTTGCACAGTAAGAAAGACAACTTGTTTAATTGTAATTCTAAGAAATAAAGGATTCAAAGGACACGTTCAAGAAAAAATGAAATAACTATTTTGATGTGAATAAAATGGGTTTCAAACAGTGTGCCATGGACTGAAAATGACTGCATGTGAGAATAGCTGAACTATTACAGACATATTGAGTCTAAATCAATGTTTTTTTGAATCCCAGTCCCAATCCCCCCACCCCCCAGCCCTTTGTACATGACGGCCCCCCTTATTCTCCCTGAACAAAAGTAAGACCGTTGAGCAAAGAGTTCACGCTGTTAGTACGGATTTATGTTTTTTGCGTGCTGAAATCGGGTTAAAGTTGTGGAAAGTTGTAGCCTAACTGCTTTTCCTGGCAGGAGCAGCGGGGAAACGGAGGGAGCAGGCACCATCCTGAGGGTGGAGGGAAGAAAGAAAGAGAGAGGAGAAGGAAAGAAACAGTGAACTACTGAAACGGCTTGGCTTCTTCAGATTTGGAAATGGAAACGAAAACAAAAGACACGAGTGGGCTCGTTCAGAAGGTAGGTCGTACAGATTAGAGCAGAGAAGGTTTATGTGAGGTAAACTTGCTCCACACTGAGAAAAAAATGGTACTTTGGGTGTACATGATTTAAATGTGCCAAGTGTTTTCACATGCATAAAATTTGTTATATCAAAGCAATTCTTGCCAAAAAAATGTAAACTAAAGGAGGAGCTATGATGATCTATTCCTGTGCAACCATTTGGCACATTTTTTTTCGGTCCACTGTCCACTCTTTCAGTCCACAAAGGAGGTGAAGGTTAACAGTCAATGTTGCTTTTTCAGCAGGATGATGAGAAGAATTTGTTACTCTCACCTCATAGTAAGGAGCCTGATGAAGGAGGCACAAGCTCGATGACTTCTGCCTCATTTAATTTCGTCAACTCTATTATTGGGTCTGGACTCATCGGTAGGATTTCAACATTTGCCCATAACATTTTTGTACTATTCATAATATATGTCAAAAAATAAGCCCAAAATGTGCCTTAAAATAACCCCTAAATGACGCCTGAAGTGCCTGCCCTAAAAGTGCCAATTTAAATTTCATTTTAAACTTAAATTTTGTACTTAAATTTTAAACTTTAAATTCTTCTATCATATTACAACTTTTATGTAGCAAATTCACAATATATGTCAAAAAATAAGCCCAATATGTGCCTTAAAATAACCCCTAAATGACGCCTGAAGTGCCTGCGCTAAAAGTGCCATTTTAAATTTCATTTTAAACTTAAATTTTGTACTTAAATTTTAAACTTTAAATTCTTCTATCATATTACAACTTTTATGTAGCAAATTCACAATATATGTCAAAAAATAAGCCCAATATGTGCCTTTAAATAACCCCTAAATGACGCACGAAGTGCCTGCCCTAAAAGTGCCAATTTAAATTTAATTTTAAACTTAAATTTTATGAAGTGAAGAGCTGTTTGTAGTTCATTAAACTGTTGTGTCTTAAACACAGTCCATCAGTAAGGGGTTAATGGACACAGACAGAGCCTCCATGTGCTCAATACCTCAATATGCCCCCTGGTGCAGAATCATATGACTGAGAAAATGTGACTAAAGGCTCTGATAGCTCACTGCAGAAAACACGAACTCTCACTCATGACTCCAAACAACAAGTAACTGTAGCTGGTTAACTGTGAACACAGAAAAGTACTGATCTTATGTTTGTGTGTGTGTGTGTCTCCACGTGTAGGTTTGCGTGATAGACTTCGTCACATTTTAAATTGGTCCAAAGTAACTACAATGAACAATGAACACTGTTTCAGTTTTTTTCTGAGAGCACAAACCTAACCTCGTTTAGCTTGTCCTTTACTCCAAATCTAGTTGAGAACTTTGAAATTTCGCAAAATGCAATCGCGCCAGAGAATAGGTGAGCAGCTGAATTAAACTGCAAATATTTTATTTCCTCACTAGATCTAACTGTAAGGAGGTATAAAGAGTAAGAAGAAAAAATGTTAATGTATCAGCATGGGTCTAAACAAGACTAAACATTCATTTTCATTTTCTGTGATGTGTTTACTTCAAACAGGCCTGCCGTACTCAATGGCACAGGCCGGCCTTCCTCTTGGGCTACTGCTGCTTTTTCTGGTTGCTTACATTACAGGTACTGAGACATTGTTTCCTGCTATGTACTAAATGCCAGACATTACTCCCCACACCCTAAAAAGGGTCCTTTTAGTAAAGGCAGATGAGTTGATGAGTCACTGCATTAGGCAAAAACTATGCAGAGAAAAAGATAAACTACAGTTCTAGTCTACAATTCTAAACTATTAAGTTCACCTACATGGTCAGTGAAGCTGATAAAATGGACAATGAGTGTAGATATAAGGTAAGAGTACCTAATAGTACCTAACCTTAAATCAATCTGTTCTGATGGATAACATGTATATGATTCTTTAAAAGGTTCTAAATAGCACCAAAAAGGGTTTCACTGTTGATATGAGTCATGCTGTAATGAGGCACTGCATATTCGTCTTTAGTTATCTTTGAGGATATGACTTTTTTAGAGTTTTAGTCAAAGTGAAAATACATAAAATATCAAAACATCAAAACTGTATCCCTCATAACTGTTTTTGTTTTTGAATACATCAGCTAACATGTATGAACATGTTATGATGAATGGGCCAATAGTCATGGTCCAAAGTTACTTAGAGAAAGTATGATTTTTTTTTAACTTGGCTATATTTTAGGATAATTGCAACTGAAATAATATGGTAATCATAAGACAAAGTATTATGACTGAAATGTTAATGACAGTCTGTCTCTCTTCTGCAGACTACTCTATCATGATGCTGATAAAAAGTGGTAACCTGTCAGGGACGCACAGCTATCAGTCACTAGTGCACAGCACATTTGGCTTTGCTGGGTTTCTGATTCTATCAGTCCTGCAGTTCCTTTATCCATTCATTGGTAATTACTACCCTTTCATGTTCATAAATACATGTATACATCAAGTACATAAGTGGCTACAACTATGTGTTGATACCAATGTGTCAGGCCTAAATAGACTGAGGGCATTTTTACAAAAAAACATTAATTCTTCTCATTATTTCATGCAGCAATGATAAGCTACAACATCATCACTGGAGATACTATGACCAAAGTGTTTCAGAGAATACCTGGAGGTAGACCAACATACACAGAATAACTATACTGCCAGTCAAAAGTTTTTGCACGCCACAGGTTTTTAACCAGGTATCCACTTATTTCATAAACTACTGCTTTTTATTTTTATTAAGCATTGGAAAGTTTTGGCGTGAACAACTATAAATGAAAATGATTTTCCTTTACATCATGGAAAGAATATGTAACAGTGCATGCCTGACATCGTATTAACTGGTTGTGTGGTGATGAGTCCAGAGTCCAGAGTCCAGAGTCCAATTCTAGACTGTCCTTTAATTTGAAATGCACTCGTTAACTGTTTCATCCCATTGGCTGTCACTTAATAGCTTGTTAAATATTGAACACTTGTCTTGTGATTCACATTAAAATTATATTAGGTGGCTTTTTATAGGTCAGTAGTGATTAATAGAAAAAATGACATTTTCTGGCTAATAAAGATACTCAAATGGTGAAGATACTGTAAATGTATTTGTTAGCAAAGAATATTGAGTGTATTTTTGGTAAATATTAGGTGAGTAACATGCAAATGTAGAAAATCTCAGAGCGTGCAAAAACGTTTGACTGGTGGTGTATATGTTATGTCTTTAGCCACAGGCCTTGTGTTCAGAGGTTATTTTATTTGCGGCTTTCTGACACATTTGTGTTTCCATGCTCTTGCAGTTGGCCCTGACCACTTACTGGCAAACAGACACTTTGTCATCTTGATGTCCACCATTCTCTTCACAGTTCCTCTGTCACTGTACAGAGACATAGCCAAACTGGGGAAGGTATAGTTCACTTATTAGAGTTCCATAATGAAATAGACCAACCACAGTCGTCTAAAATCAAATCTCTTTACATTAATGTGCATTAAAGAATCAATATCTTGGCTACTTTTTTAATTAAGTTTGATGTAAACATTAATAAAGCCTTAAAATACACTATTCAATTCCCAGTCCGTATATGAAAACTACTGTGTAAAATACTCTCATTTAAAATTCAGTGTTTTTGTGACACAAGAACCCATTTATTTACATTCAGTATATCCAACTATTAGGCCTGCAGAGGTTTAGCACTGGCCATTCACACTGGAGTTAAAGGGAAGGTTGCATTCTGGACTGCTTTTTAAATGTTGGGTAGCCAATCAGAAATGCACAGTAATGTTAAACAGTGTTAAACAATGTTAAACAGTGTTACATTCTAAGGGATAAAAAGAGGTTGGAAAATTGTCACAAAAATGACCACTTTTGTTACCTATAACTATACAAATGTTATTGGAGCTCAAGAGAAAAATGAATACAGTAAATATACAGGATATGGCCCCTTTAAATTCAGGAATGTTTTTTGCTTGTATTTCAAAGTTATTTTCATTTTCTGCAGCAACAGTGATAATATATTTTTTAGATATTTTACATGATTGAAAACGGAAAGTTGCAGCCTCTCTTTCTCAGGTATCGTTGGCATCAATCCTGTTGACTCTGGCCATCATCATCATGGTAATTGTGAGGGCCGCAACGTTGGGACCGCAAATGTACTGAGCTAAGCATTGCTGTGTATCCTCATCTGCATTATCCACATCTAGCACATTCTGCCGAAACACTCTTTAGTGGTCAGACCTACTCAGACAAAATGGCAGTTCTTTAAACTGCAGGCTTATTTTAAAGATATTAATTCTAAAGCTCATTATCCAGTACCATGAAGTATTCAGTAACTACTTTAAAACTGCTATTCACATTGTATTGTTGGGAGGGTAAGGAATGGAACTCTGGACCTGCTGACAGGCTCTTAGAGTTGAAGGAATTAATTGCAATTGTTTTCTTCAATATACAGTTCCTACATATGAAGAACTATTGGAAACTGCATTTCACTTTAGTGTTATTTAGCCATTTTGGGGGTGCACAAGGCATTGACATAGGTGGCGTTTCAGATGCATCAACGTTTGATTAATCATTTCGATTATTAATAGGTAATTAATATTGTATGATGAAGTATGCCCTAATTTTTGGCCTAATATAACATTTCCATATTTATAAAATTCCATCCCATTTAGAAAATTATCAAATCAAACTGATTTGTGGTGAAATTTTCCATTTCATGATGCATTCAACTGCCTTCTAGAGGAGCACAATCAAACAAAATGATGAGGACAGAGAATTAAACTCCTAATGTTAACTCTTGTGTTCATGTGGCCAATAGCCCCCCCTCTGTGGATGCTTGGGTGTTTGCACGTTGGAATGCTATTCAAGCAGTTGGTGTCATGTCTTTTGGTGAGGTAGCTTTGAATCTTAAATCATTTTAATGTACATTTTTTTTTATTGTTTATCTCATTTAACATTAACATGCTTTTTTCATAGAATGTGCTTAAAAGTCTTATGTGAAATATATGTATACTATGTGCTCTCCAGCCTTTATCTGCCACCACAACAGCTTCATCATCTACGAGTCTCTGCAGGAGCCCACTCTGCGGAACTGGTCACGCATCACACACATGTCTGTGGGCTCAGCTGCCCTCATCAGTGCAGTGTTTGCTACCGCTGGCTATGCCACGTTTACTGGATACACACAAGGTAAATCAGGTTAGGCATAGACACTTGACTGCGTATACACAAATGAAATGGTAAGTTGTTTCTTATTTAATCTGCATGTCAAGAAAAATCAATAAATGAAAATATTGTACACGTTTTCAAATTATGCTTATTGTTCTCTTATACTAGGTGACATATTTGAAAACTACTGCAAGAGTGATAACTTGGCCACATTTGGTCGATTCTCCTTTGGACTCAGCATTATCACCACTTTCCCTTTAGAGTGTTTTGTGACAAGAGAGGTATGAGATTATTTTACTTTTGGACTGAGTAACTTTTAGTAATACAGTGCTCTGTGCTTTCACTGTAGGTTTACGTATTCTTTATTTCCGTCTGAATGTTTACATTTGTTCACATATTCAAATAGCCCAACATTTACTATGCATTACAAAGGCTTTAATCTCTAATGCCTGGATCTCCACAAACCTGCATTTTTTGTAGACATTTTGCAGACAGAAGGCATGATGACTGCTCACAAATTATCTTTATAATCTAGAAACAGCATCTGTTAGTCAATATGCATTGTTTGCATTGCGTTGCCTAGAACATGTCTGTAATGTAATGTTTTCTCTGACAGGCTATGTTAAACGTATAAATACACCGATCGGCCACAACATTAAAACCACTGTCGGGTCAAGTGAATGACACTGATCTTGTTACAATGTCTTCTAAGGGGTGAGATACATTAGGCAGCAAATGAACCGTTAGTTACTGAAGTTGATGGGCAAGCATAAGGATTTAAGTGTTTTTGACAAGGGCCAAATCGTGATGGCTAGAGCCTCCAAAACGACTGGTCTTGTGAGATTTTCCCTGAATGTACCTTCCAATAGTGACTCTTCATAACAACGGAATTCCCTATGGCCAGTGATCTCTTTCACCAGCATAATGCCCCCTGCCACATGGGGAAAATCATTCAGGAATGGTTTGAGGAACATGATTAAGAGTTCTCAGATCTCCAGATTCCTCAGATCTTAATCTGACTGAGCAGCTGTGGGAAGTGTTGGACATATTAGTCAAATCCATGGAGGCCCCACCTCTCAACCCACAGGACTTAAAATATCTGCTAACATTTTGGTGCCATATACCAAAGCACACCTTCAGAGGTTTTGTTGAGTCCATGCCTCAAAAGATCAGACCTGTTCTGGTGGCCTGAGGTGGGCCTGCACAAAATTAGGCAGGTGGTCCTTATGTTATGGCTGATGGGTGCACAATTCTAGCTATTAAGAGCATGATTAAAATGTTCCTCATTTATAGAGACCATTCTGTATTTTGTCTTTCAGGTGGTGTCAAATGTCTTTTTTAATGGACTACTTAGCAACACTGCCCACGTCATGGTTACCTTGGTGATAATATCAGCAGTTACAGCGATTTCTCTCTCTTATGACTGTCTGGGTGTTGTACTGGAGCTGAATGTAAGCATTGTACATTATGAAATACAAGAACATACGATCAGTATTTTAGTTCGTTTTTACACAAACATAAGAAAAACATTATCTAGATTTAATAAGAAATAATGTTTTTTAAAGTAAATTTAAACCATGATGGCCCCACTCTTCATAACATGTTACATGTTTCACACTTCATTTTGATGCTTTATTGGAGTTGACTAAAAATATGAAGTGTTTCATTATAAAATCAGTGAATATCCACTTTGGACATGTTTTTTAAAAGAATAACAGCAGACATAATGAAAAGTACATTTTTCATTTTTCTCGGATAAACGTGGTATTCATCATAATATAGCTCTGATATTTACTGTATGTGCAAAGTCTAGTCCCAACAGCATACATCATACAAAAGGAAAACTCTTTAATGTGGTTTCCAACGTGTTTTGGAACTAAACCCTTCACATATTGTAACCGTTAAATATTACAATATTACATCTTTAAAAATAACAGCCACTAGAATCCTGTATCTGTGAGTCATCTTTGCTGAACTGGGTGTATCTGTGTGTTTGCAGGGCGTTCTGAGTGCCACGCCTCTGATCTTCATCATTCCCTCGGCCTGTTTCCTGAAACTCTCTGGTGGGCGTTTGTTTCAGAGGAAGAAGCTTATTCCAAGTCTGATTCTCATCGCTGGGGTTTTTGTCATGGTCATTGGTTTGGTTATGACAGGACTGTTCCCTCAGGACTGCTCACATGGAGTAGAAATGTTCTACTGCACAAACATGAACTCTTCCATTTTCACCACTGCACCAGCCAGTACCACTCTACAGATCACAAATGTCACTCAGAATATCAGCCTTTTCTAACTCTAAACAGGGCTTTGTCCATTTTAATATCCTTATATCACTATTTATGTGATTTTTATGACATTACTACTGTTCTGTGTGCCCATAAATATAGATTTAGACTGAAATATTGAAATGTACACAAATTAGACTGTTTAATATATTACGTATTGCAGATATTGTTGTCATACAGGTGAAATAACCACAATATGGGAAAGACACATGTGGGATATCTGTCATTATTTCAGATGCTGTTTATGGATTCAGCAGGTTCTTCAGCTTTACAGTGAAACTGTCCTGAACTTCATGACCCCCTGTGGAGCTCGTGTGAGCTGCATTTCTGCCACAAGAGGTCGCCAAACATACATAAGTAGTTTGAGTTTTTGCCAACGTAACATCAGTCTTTTCCAAAATCTCTGTCGACTCAAACCTTCTAGTAAAAGGCATCAGTTCCTATTAGTAACTGCCTTTGCCACTTAACATCCTGCATTTCAGTTTCCTTTTGTGTGTGTGTGTGTTTTGAGTGTTTGTCAAAGTCAAACCCAAAACAGTTCTGTGGTTTTAGTGGGCCTAGTGGAGTAAAAGTGTTTCTGAATGTTTCAGCAGCATGACACCCAGATGCTGAAATATATTTTTGTTCTGCCCTAATAATTAATGAGTTGTTAATTTTAATGAAGTTTAATGTGTAATGAGTATGCAGAATGGGCATGAACCCCAGTCAT
Source organism: Brycinus macrolepidotus (assembly GCA_037974445.1). NCBI lineage: Eukaryota > Metazoa > Chordata > Actinopteri > Characiformes > Alestidae > Brycinus > Brycinus macrolepidotus. The sequence continues at coordinate 16,579,389 of JBBPCZ010000002.1, read as the reverse complement.
TCCACCCCCGTCATCTTTTCTCTTCTTTTGTCAGCAACAGTCTAACACAGTCTCATCATTCCTCGCATACCACTCCCTATAATCAGCAGGAATGGACCTGTGATCATGACCACTATAATCCAGTGAGTCTGGCATCCCGGAAACAGCCCTGATCTCATGGATTAGTGGGCAAGAGAAAGCGTTGCCCAAGGCTGGGAACAAGAGAATAGCATTAATGTTGGTCCAGGTTCAGAAAAGCAGGCTTGTTGTGGGACAGTTGGTATTTTACATGATTAAAGTACCTTTCCTTGGTGCATTTCTATGCTACATTCTAACCCTTGTATTAGTTTAACTAATCACAGCAATCACATATCAATATGTCATAGGTTGTCAGTGACTGAAAGAGGGCGTAGGCCCTAGTGTGATTTTTGTTACTATTGAATAAAACAGCATGCATCAGTATTTAATAGTTATGCAGGACACCACCACAGTGCTGGTTTTAACAGGCAACCAGCATTTTGTTTTGATAGGTTGATTTTTGTGGTTTTAGAAGTGATGAGGCTTTGCTGATGGCTAATGCTGACAATAGCCTTTTGTGAAAAAACAACAGCATCATATCAGATGCAGTATTTTTAAGTTACCACCTTGCCCCTCAGCATTTGTTGTAGACCCAAGGGGGGCACCCAAGTCCTTATTTGTGAGCCATGTCCATGGGTTATGGAAAGAAATCTGTTCTCTGTCCCTGCCTTTTCATGCACAGCTGTGATTTTTAAGCACATGGCATGCAAAAGGGCTAATAATCGACAAATAAATCAGATAATGTAAGTGTGAAACAGTGGCAATGGTGAGGTCCACACACTGATCTGATGTTTATCAATAGCTGCCCCTGTCCCTCCAGGCCCAGGCACGTTTTCGTGGGATGAAAATAACTGCTTACGTTTACTCTACAGCATCACTGTTGCCCTGGCAACAAGGAGGCCGTTCTCATGGCTGCTGACATTCGTTCGGATCATACCACCTCACCCGCCCGCGGGGTGTCCCGGAGCTTCATACGTTTTAAAAAACAACTTTTTTACGGAGACGATTTACCATAATGGAATAAATATATTTATTAAAAGTAGCTATTTATCGCTTGTCGTGTTTTCATTCCATCTCGAGCCTCCGCTATTTATTGATATTTATCGAATCCCCGTTTTGCAACTTACGGGCTCTTCCAGAAAAAAAAACAGACTCGAGCTGTCAAATGCTTGTTGCTCGGGGGGGGAAGTCGGAGCTGGAGAAAAAAATTAAAGTGGCGAATTTAGCAGAGAAGAGAGAGGTCTCGGTTTAAATTCTCTACACCTGATTCGGAACTGATTCTCTGTTAGTAAGCCGTTTGAGTTGTGGACCGTTTCGTGTCGTTCTTGGCGCCTATTTTTGGCTTGACTGGTCCGTAGGTCCGTGCTGGGCGGCTGCGGTCTGGGCTTCGTGACTGTCGGGGCGGCTAGCAGCTCGAGGCGGAGGGGCGATGAGGTAAGCAGGTGGAAAACTGCAGCAAGTTGCTGTCTCGGGCTCACTCTCCTCCTCTCCTCTTTTTCTAACTGTCTGTGTGTCTAGAAGTGTGGGTTTATGAAGGGAAGGTGGTGTAAAAAGGTAATCTTACGCAACCGGGCTGAAGTGAAGGCTGACCGGGCGAGCTAGCTCCTCTATCGTTAGCTCCGTGCTAACCTGGCTACAGTAAGTTAGCTCCAAAACTTGCTTTAGCTGGCTGGACTTTAGCCTTATTTACTGGCCGTACTAGCTATCCACGAAATACAGGGCAACTTTTGCATAAAACTGATATACATACAACAAAAAAATAAGTCTCTCACCGTTTTCAAATCTGCCCAGTCACTCTACGACACACAACTTGACTTCACGTTCATTAATAACTGTGTAATAACTGCTTAATAAACATGTTAACTACACCCCTTTGCAACTAGAATGATTTTAAAGGTGTTGTTGTTCTGTGTGCGTGCTACACAACTGTTTTAATCTGTAGTTGACAACAATTTCAGACCTAAACTTACGTGTAAAGTGTTTATTACTAATTTGGGGGTTAAAATATTAATAACATCGGCCTTATTTATAGTTCATACACAAGAAGGCCTCGTCAGCAGTCGTACAGGCTCGATCTGTGTTTCAGCTAAAGGTGAACTCAGCTGCCTTAATAAGCTCAGAGCTGCTAAAGCCCGAGCAGGAAGGTCTTTCAGGAAATGTTGGGGCAAGAGGAAGGGTGAGGTTGGGTCCAGGCAATGCTTCAGCTTTCGTTTTTAGTTTATTGTAAAAAGGCCTGCCTTGGATCAGCCTGGGCTTGTGGTGTAGTGTGGAAAATGACAGTAATAGTCGCACCTTTTTACTTCTTAAGCAAAAATTTCCTTGTTTCTGCTTTTTTTCTGATTTTACATGAGGCAGATGTTAAGTGTCAGAGAGAGGAATAAGTTCACAACATAGATTAATGCAGGAACATACCTGTCTTCTTCAATTGAAAGCCACGTTTCTGAAATTGGAAAGGCTTAAAGTACGTAAATATTTGTTGTCTACACAGTCCGCACGTAGAAACTAAGCTTCAAAACCAGCCAGTTTTCAAATCAGTTTTTGTGATGTCACAAAACCCAAATATTTTCATATGTCTCCTTATTCAGCCTAAAGCAGTTTACCTCTGCCAATTCATGCTGAAGTTGTAAAGAGTGTTTCAGCCCCAGGCTGTCTTTTGAATGAGCTGTAATTCAGGGCTGCCAATCAGAAAAGAGTTCGGCTGCATATATTAGTCCAAGGGCAAAGTAGCAAAAACAGCCTTTTTAATTCTATGATGGGAAAATGGTCATGTAGGAATTAACTATGATGAATTATGAAATCTTTTTGGCACACAGACCCATCAGACATCAGGGGAAAAATAAAATAGAAGGAAAATGTGGAAATGGGCCCTTTGAAAACAACTCAGCCAATCAATGCCTTTAATGGTTAAAGAGTGGCCAAAAAATGAACTTTTTTTGAATTACATGAACACCTCGATTTATCGGAACACCCAGTAACACTGGAGCTGTGATTGGTCACCCTGTCAGAAACACCATGATTGGTTAAAGGCTCATTTGCATATTGCAGCCACGGATATCATGATGGTGATTAACAGATGATATATTATGCAGTCCTTGCTTCCATTAGCCCTATAGTTAGCAGTTATACTAATTTGATTTTAGTAAGAAACATATTTTTAGCACAATGATTTTATATTTTGAACTATAGCCGTAGTCTGCAAGCCACATCTGAGCATTGTGTTAAACTGGGCTTGTTCTGTTTTTGTCAATGCAGTTCAGGTCTGGCCTAATTTAGACATGTCGCCTCTGGCTCATAGCACCCAGTTACAGCTTCACAACTTGACCAAAGAGTCATACACTGGGGCCTTTATTCTGATTCATAATACATAAGAGTGTATAAATTTTAATACAGCATAGGAAAAAATGAATATTTGAATAATTTGGTCAAAATTTAAAATTATACAGCTGATACTCCACTCATTTACTGACTTTCATTAAAAACACGGTCGGTGATCAAAAGTGGGCATCTGGGTGCATCCAGTGTGTGTGTGGGGCATACGCTACGGACACACCAATTTTTAAATGCAGCTGTTTATTTATTATGCACGGTTAGCGAATCAATTAAACAGCATACTATACTTACAACACAAATGAAAGACATAATAGCTCTGAAATCAGAAAAAGATTTTTGCTGCTGAGGAAAAATATCTGACCATTCATGTAGATTGAGCAAACACACATTTTACACTATTTAGACTAGATTTGTCTATTAATTTTATTTTATAGAACAATGTCATTCTATTAATATAATGCAATAAAAAATTAAAACCCTAGTCTCTGAATAAACCAAAAATTAGTCCTTCGTGCAAGATGATGATGATGAAGAGGACATCACAGCTGCTTGTATAGATTATTTGTTTATAAATAAATAATTGTATGGGACTGTCTGTCGAGTCATAAAAGCAAAAGAAAAAACAATATTGTAAATCTTAATTCGAACATTTTCTGTAGGCAACTACTGTGCCAATTCCGTATAGAATTTTTTTCAGTACCCAGAGCATCTGTTTTTATTCTCAAGGCCATAATTGTCACACATCAAAGAAAATTATCATAGCAAAAACCCTGACACATATACACACACACACACACACACACACACAAACACACACACACACATGCACAATGGTTTAGTGCTGCATTCCCAGTGATTCTGACAAAGAGCAGTAGGAAAAACACTGGAACACCCACACAGAGCCAAAGGTCAGAATATTGAACATCAGAATGTAAAACGGTATCTCAACCCACCTGCAGCCGGTTAAATCCACTGTTTACACACACCTACAGTAACTACGCGTGTCGTAACCACTTACAATAATATTCCTTATGAGCGAGAAAATACAAGAACCGCATTTATACGTGATTTGTCTGGTGATGAAAGCTTTTTGTCTCTGAATACAGACATTTAGTTTGCAAATACTATTTGGTTCTTTCACTGCCTTCTGGGTATTTAAGTTATTTTGAGAGAGAGAAAAACACAATTGCCCCAATTATGTTTTAATCCTTTGGGAGAACAAAGTGAGTTTCATTTAGATTAGTGAGATGATGCCCATCTGAAATAGGGTGATGCATGTGGCCTACTTACACTGCTGCTGTATTAAACTAGCTACGGTGGCTAGTTCCATACCAAGCAGTATATCAACATTCATATCAGCTGAGTTGAGTTTTACCCCCTAGGTTTCCACCGAACTACAATGAGAAATCACCTTTATCAGTTTTGAAATGACTGCTTTAATCATGACTGCATTCTATGATTTGGATGTTGCCAAAGATATGTGTTGTGACAGTTGCACTATTAGTGAAGAATGTGGTGCTCCGTTCTGATTGAGTGAACTTTGGTCACTTTATTGACATCAATATAAAAATACTATCATAGATAGCATGTACATTCATCTTAAGTGTATTTATGGATATGTCTAGAAAGTAGTATGTTTTCTGTAGGACAGTAAGTAGGCCACATGCATCATCCCACTTTAGATGTGGTACAGAAGAGCTCAGCTGGTATTAAATTTTCATTAAACACAGGCAGAGACTGGCTCAAGGTCAGTAGCATTAATCAATCAAAGTCAGATTTATCAGTCCAATCAGCAGGAGGCTGGTGTATGTGCATGCAGCAATAGAAAGAGAGTGAGAGATGAGAGACACTATGGTGACAGATTGACATTACAGTAGGCTTTGCAGCATCATAGTCAATAACCTACCTTCCTTTCTGCCATTAAACTGCATCAGGAGAGAGCTTAGCCCTTTTGCATTGCACCTTTGCACATACTGGCTTTAGAGCTGCTTGACTCTGTAGTCGTATATAAATCACAGTGGTAGTAGCGTGCTTATACAGCTATAGTTTAAACTGTATAGCTGGGGGGTATTTTCTCTAAATGATCTTTCTTGCCTTAAGCTGATACCATTAAGTGTCTGTTGTCCTCAGCACTTCCTGTCTCTGCTGGCAGACAATGTGATTGCAGGTATTAAAGATTTGGCCTGCTCTGCTGTCCTGCCATTATGAGCTCAGATTGCTGAGAACTGCCCAGACTGCACTTTAAACAACATGGTCTCCCATGCGCCAGGCCAAGTAACCTAGAACCGGCTCCGATAGATTTCAGAAGAGTACAGACCTATTCGCATAGTGACAAGGCTATCTCCCTAATTTTAATTGTGTACTCAGTGTAAATGTAATTAACCTATGTTATGATTTCCCAGGCTTTCATATAAAGACTGATTTATATGCAAAGATGTCAACGTATCTGCTTCACAGATTTAAAATATTACAGAACAGTGATTAAATATTCGTTGCAAGAATAGAGAAAAAAAGTCAAATCATTTGAAAATGTCAGCTGCCCTCTATACTTTGTTAACATTTTATGATGAATATAGTAAAAGCAATGGTCTTGTTATATTAACATTTACATTAGGGTAAATAATCATTACAGAGATATAAAATTTTGTTATGAGATGCAGTGTTGTCGCATAATTTGTGGTTTGTAGGCTTGAGATTGTGTGCAATATGCCATGGTATGATCGCCATTTGACAATAGTATTGGTGGGAGAATATGGAAGAGCTGCTTTCCAAAGAAAAAAATACCTGTCAGTGTGCATAAGATGTGCCACAATCATCACCTGAGAGTCTGTTATTAAGCTACAGACTGAGGAGGCTATTACTCGAGGTGGAGGACACCTTTCTCCCATAACTCGTTGCACCATGGCAAATGTGGTAACATTACACAGAAGCCTGCTTAAATCAGAGAAACTAAACATGCTGATGTTTCTGGTCAGAAACGTGCTGACCTTGTTCTCACTTTGTTTGGTATGGTTTTGAAAAATCACTCTTTTTCTGCCTATAAATTACATCTTGCAATGTATAAAACGAATAAAGCTCTCTGTGCTAAGTCGGCCTACAAACTACTGTTACCGTAGACTGCGTCTACCGTTACTGAAATATGTGAAATTTTATTGCTGTAGAATGTTCTGAGGCCAGTCAACATATGAGGATCGATGTAGGACATGGGGTACACACACAAAAAAAAAACATTATAGGACACCAGTGTTTTTCTTAAAGCTAGAGATTGCTTGCTTTTAAATCGTCCAGCTTGACAGCCATCAAGATTATACTATCAATACTGTTGGCCCAAGCATAATGGTTTGCATTTATGTTTGAGTCTAACATGATACTACATCTGCCCCAGTGCTGATCCTCATGTGGTGATAACATAAATAGGCTCTAATGTGGAACATTCTTTTCAACAATTAGGATGATCTTAACACTGTAATGCTTTTAGGAAACTGAGCTCATGTGTGATAGTATCAAAATCTGTGGTCTGTATTCGTGCAGTCGTATGTTTGATTGTTGCTGGGCAGTCTTAGCCTGATTTCTCTGAAGTGAGTATTCATTCTCTCTGTTCAGCAGATCTCCCTGGAGTAAGTGATTTAATAGGATTTGTGCTCCATCCTGAGCTGAAACAGGTCTGGCAGACTGCTGTTTGCTTAGACATCTCAGCATAAAGAGTCAGTAGGGTACCATTCCACCAAACTTTCAATCACAGATCATAATCTGTTATTTCACAGCTACCCCTGCCTGGTTATACAGGATTTAAAGAATTGAGAAACTGTAGCAGCCAACACAGCTTTGTTCAAAACTGGTTTATTCATTCATGTATGTGAAAGGTAAACTGTATGTTGTTGAATAAGTAGGTGGGTCACAAATAGATCAATTTGGCATGCTTGACCTTCCTTGTGGTTCATTACAATTATCACTTGACATTTTAAAACAGGGTGGGCTGCTCATTGGTTTAGTAGTGTCAAATTGCCTAATGTTTGATGTTTTAAAATGAACATATATGTATATTTTTTTTCTCTCTTCTTTTTCTGTTTCCTCACAGACCATTATCGAGAAGTGCCTTTTACACAACTCCCTGCGTAGCTGATCTCTGGTCCCTGTTTGACTGTACCACCCACACTCCTCTCTCCCCACCTCCGTCACAGCACTAATCCCTCCATCTCAAACCATCCCTCTCTCCACCTGACGGGAGCATTCATTCCACCCCACAGGACCCGACAGCAGAGCAGGACAGCTAACAGCCACAGCCAGGAAAGCATAAAGAAAAGAGAAAATAATAAACTGAAACCTCTTTAAGAGTATCCGAAGGAACATGCTCTGCAAGAACAGTTCATTTTGCTGATAAAAGTGAAAGTCCGATGCTGTTCCTGTTTTCAGTGCCACAGAACAACCCTGTTTCGCCTCTCAATCTCCTGTCAATCAAACAGACAGACGTGTGATTCAAAGCCAGCCAACCAATTGCAGTCTTCACAAAACAGTCAGACACTCTGAACGTAGTGGATAAGTGCCCATATCTGATCATCAGATTTTTGATTGTTTAGTCAGTTTCACTGGACTGTCAGCAACATGTCTGTGGCATTGCCAGCTGTACGTGACACTAAGTGGCTGACTCTGGAGGTGTGTCGACAGTTCCAGAGAGGCACGTGCTCTCGCAGCGATGAAGAATGCAAGTTTGCTCACCCACCCAAGAGCTGCCAGGTGGACAACGGTCGAGTGATTGCCTGCTTTGACTCCCTCAAGGTAAGAAACGCTAGGTGAATGCTTAAGTAACGTATTAATAATTACTGTATACCAGCTGTGTGTAAGCACCTTAACACTGCAGTCCTCTGGGATTAGTGGGGATATAGTCTCTCTCTCCCTCTCTCTCTCTCTCTGTCTGAGTTAATCTCTCTGTCCTGCATGGTGCTGATCTGTCCTGCTGGATTACTTTGGTGGCTGAGGTTAGGGCTGAGCAATAGAGAAAAAAGTCCATATCTCAGTAATTCCATACAATATTAGCATGATATAAAATCAAATTACTACAAATAAAACTACATTCGTTTTTGATTTTTTTTAAAATAATAAATGAACATTCTCGGTTTTACAGTACATTTTAATGTTGTATTCTCTGTTTGCTATTATATTACGGGATTCAGTTTAAGAAATGGAGGTTCATTTTAAGAAATAGAGGTTATAAAACCACTGAATTTGTTTCATGTTAGCAGTAGCACGTTAGCATCTCTTCAAAACATGAAAATCCAGCGTTTAATTACAAAATGCAAAGTCTTTAATTCCATATTGGGATAATAATGCGCTCCTCTAAGTGCTTTCATCCTAGTCTGCCCTTTAAACATCCCTGAACACACCCGAACAAGCTTTCTGCGTCAGGTCTTCCCTATAGCTAGAGGTGACAGAGGTGGTATTTAGAAAAAGAGACAGCAAGACAGGAGTGGATGTGTTTGTCTGCTGCTTGTCCTCCATAGCAGCTTTGTCACTAGGACAATCCTGTGTGCACAATTTGGATCATATGATATTACTTTAGGGCGCTCAGCACATGATGGCTTTAAAACATATACTCGGCTCTGTGTAGGCTTTTACACACACACATGGAGGCACAGCCCTCAGTCAGGGTGACTGTTCACTACCTCTTCTGACCCCATCATGTCCTGCTGCTCTATCTCACTTCCTCTCTCTTTTTTTTCTCCCTTGAATCCCCCCCGCCCTGTCTCTCTGTGCTTTGTTGTAATGTTGTTTGCCTGTGTTGTTTGTGCTGGCTGTCAGTCAGTCTCTGTTTGAAAGCCAGTTTTCTCTGAGAAGGTCTCTGAGGAATTGTGAAAGGGGGAGGATTGTTATTGGTTGCATCCATGCAGGCATTTTTTTGTTTTACAATAAAACTAAAAAGCAGATCAACTCGTTGTACAAACTGACACAATACATTGTGAAGTAAGCCTGTGCATGGATATTGATAGTATTTGATGCATGTTAGAAATGAACTGTCAGCAACATGTGGGTGTATAGCTGAGCAATGTTTTGTCTTTGTGTAAAAATTAGATTGATGCCTAAACCGTAAATCCTTCCTTATTGATTGGTGTCTAAACCTTAAATCTCCCTAATCTGATTATGAAACATTAGGCTATTTATTGTGAGGTTAAGAATTAGGGTAGTTATTTTGAAGCTTGTATTATTTAAAAGTTTCCAGTGATCTTCTGCATCATAAATGGAGCGAAAGGGCTTTCACACCCAATGTTTGTGGTGCAGAGCAGCACGCTCTGTATTCCCTCAGGAGAGAATTCTGTGTGTTCCTTCCCCTTATGCAGACACTCTCTCTCTCTCTCTCTCTCTCTCTCTCTATCTCTATTTCGATCTGTTATCTGGAAATGATCATATCCTTTCAGCGATAACTTAAGGGCCGAGGGTCACTGAGCATCAGGGTCAATATATTTTGCAGGTTGTGAGTTGCCTTGGTGTCATTGTGTAGGCACAGCAGTAACAGTAAAGAGGAAAAGCAATGTATTGTTGTGAAGGTAAAAATGTATTTTGAGAATGTAAGTTCATTTTTTCCAGCCGTGATTTTAGGTCTTTTTTGTCCAGTATGTTGGTAGAAGTTTTAGTAACACAAATATTTAATTTTTGTTCTATTTTTCATACTTACTAAGAAAAAAGACTGCTGTTTATGTCAAATCACAAGGAAATACGCAAAAGACATGGTCATCATCATAGTGTGCCAGGAAATCAGCAGATGGCCAATGTTAGTTCAGGTGCTGCATAGTCACATAGTTTATAGGCCAAAGGTTATTCGGCATCCTGTTCAGTGCTGCACACAGACCTTTCCCTGGACTGCCTCCCCTTCCAATCATGACATTTGCCATGACTACATGTCTCTCTCTTTTTGTGTCCATCCCCCTACCTAGTTCAATGATGTTTAATTAATGGCGTCTCAAAATTGTGGATGAGTCTGTTCTTCGCAGCAAACTAAATACTTTTTGGATTGGCATACACATTTCATTTCATTTCATTTATTGTCTTTGTATAGATATTATGCAACAGGCAGTGTCACAGTGTAATTACCACTGGGGTAAGAGTAACTACCATCGGGGTTGGGTGGTGTTTCATACTGTCTCCAAGGATTGACATAGTATACATTATTACAAGGAGATTCGTTAAAGTGTCTGCACCAAGTTTATGCCATTTCATCGTGCATAATTTCAAAACTGATAACAATCTAAATGTTTAATTACATGCTAATTACATGTGACAGCAGGGTGCAATTCAGCCAACCATTAAATAAATGTCAAACCATCTAACAACAATTGCTAAATATAATATGGTGCTGCCAATTAAGAGGGAGAAGCTGGTTGGCCTTTGTGTAGCTAGCATGACAGAACAAACTTGATTTTGATGAATTTAGATGATAATGCCTCAGTTTTGAACTATAGTAAAGCAACTGTTGTTGGAGGAATGGAAAGACGAAACCTGTTCCTTGGTGTTTAGATATGTAAAGCACTTGGTGAACTTAATGTTAGCTTAGCAAGCACGCAAGCATGTTTGCCAGTTAAGAATAGTTCAGTTAGCAGGTCAAACGTGCCACACACCAAAGTACAGGTTAGACTGTTTGAAAAGGGTGTTCTGCTGACATAAACATAGACTATGAAGACTCATATTTCAGAGAGCCATCATTCGTCTTTTGTCATTTTATTGCACAAACCATGTCTTGAGATTTCAGATTTGCACAGGTTTCTTAACCACTGCCACGGATTTCACGTTTTTTCCACTGATCTTCAAAATAGGAGCTCTGCAAAGCTAGTATAGAATATAGATATACTGTATTTACAGTAAAATATAAAGTTTTAGAGTAATATATGTAATTGAATAGACAATTAAAGAATTACATTACATATATATACTACATTTATTATCTCATTATTATGTTATTTTGAGAGATGATGGAGAGAAGAGCCTTGCTGGAGTACCTGAAAAGGAAGAGGAGAGTGTGCCTTATTAAGATCAGCAGGCCTGCTTTTTGACAAATACTTTATTCAGTATTTTATACATACATGGATCACAGTAAAATCTAAATTCGTATTATATTTTGCATGTTCACAAACAAAGGGCAATTGAGTATATAATCAGTGATTTTTTATATCGCCCTCCAACATTCAGTGATGGTTGATGGTTGGGCAAAAATAACAATCACTGTATTATTTCAACATATTATTAAAATTAAAACTGTTAAAACAAACTTTAAACTATTAAATAAATGAATGAATGAACCATTAATCATCAAGCCCTCCGTTTCTTGTGTCTTACAATTTTTTTCTTGACAAAATCATTCAGCATTTGTCTTTTGAAATATACTCTTCTTATTGCCTCCCATTACATTTGCTATGAGCTACATGTAACTGTGTTGCTGTCCTGGTATAAAATATTTCACCTTTTGACCATTAGTAAATATAGATGTAATGACATGTCCATGTTCCATTTGCAAACTGCAAAAAGGAAAAGCATATTAAATGTTTATTTTCCTAATAAATATGCTGGACCTGTATAATTTGAGCAAGGACCAGTAGCCTCTTTCTTTTCACTTTAGTGTGTTGTGTCAGCTTGGGAGTACTGTAAATAACGCCACCAGTCTGAAAGTTTTTTAATTTTATTAATAAACCCTTATTTTCATCAGTGTCAAATAGTGTGAGCAGAGATGTGTCATACTGCACACCGTATGTGGGAGTGAAAAGCGTGGAATAGTTGTGCTCTAAAATAAGTGGTTGTCTCATTTGCTTATAACTGTATGGTCTAAAATTTCACTTGCCACAAACTGTATTGGAAATTTTCCTACTAGACTCTTGGTGTCGCAGTACGATCTGATTTTGTATGCCATGCAGCACTTCCCCCACAAGTTGAGTGATGTGTGAAATGTCTTGGTGTCCAGAGAATGTATTGTGAAAAAATACAGTATTTGCACTAGAGGGAAGAGACCCAGAGACCAAGACTGGGCCTGTTCTACTATTAAATATTTAAGACTGTACTGTCTGGCCACTGAAAAAGAGGCTTTAGTGGTGCAGTTGTGCTTTTTCAGCAGTCAGTACTGTTGCTGAGCTCCCAAAATAATGTGTAAAATTACACTCTAATTAGAGCCACTCCTGGGCTGAAAATCACCAGCCTTACTCCTGCCCTTGTTTTTTTCTCTGGGTAATTATCATGACTACACTTACTCTCTAGAACTAGAAATACCAGTTTTGCCTCTATTGTGTTTATCTACATGTGATTATTGTAACTATCAAATGTCCTAGAACTAGATATTCCACTTTTGCAGAGTCAAAGTCTGCGTAAAGTAGCATCACAGTTTGGATTAGGATAGGTGTTGCTTGACCTGGGAAGTAAGAATGAAATATTTTAAAATTATCAATGTAATCTCAAATCAGCAATAGGAAACATAATTTTTCTGCAACTCTACAATTTATTTTCTAACAACTTTATAGTTAGAAGGTAGCAATGCAGTGCTGCTTTAAAAGTTTTTAGAGGATGCTGAAGTCTTATCAGTGTTTTCATCTTTTGTGTAACGGATTCCGTATTGCAATAATAGCATACTCACTGAATTCTGAGTGATAACTAAAATAATACTGTTGTCTTAAAGTAAATGTAAAGTGCTTTTTGGAGTTATTTTTGTAATTATTTTTGTAATTATTTTTGTAATTTTAACTGACATACAGTTGCATAAACACATGTGCCGCAACAATTTATATTTCATTTACTTAAAAACAGAAAAAAACAATTATTATGGCAAAAGATGGGACATCTCACTAAGTCTGAACTTAGTAACACCCCATTTGGCAGGAATTACATTTTGCTAACACTTTTTTATAGAAAACTAGGAGTCTTTCTGTTTTTGTTTTATGATTTTTTTTACCTCCTCTTCCTCACAAAATACTTCTAGGTCTGTGATATTTTGAGTTGTATTGTACGCACAGCATGTTTAAGATCTGCCCACAGTTGTTCAACTGTTCAAACACGGGAACTGTGAGAGCTGTTCCAAAAGCTCCATTTTGTGTCATGTTGGATTTTGAGATATGTTTGGATGATATTCAGTGGAATCCATTCTTCTGTCTACCTGTGCAAAGTCACTGGTTGAACCCTATTCTTAAGAGCAAGGTGTTTTTTTCATGCTTCTCCGGTGCTACACTACTAAACATACCTTTGGTGAACGTGGCCATAGAGTTTCATTTTTACTCATCAGTCCACAGCACTTTTTTCTAAAATGCCTCTGGCTTATTTAGGCATTGTTTTGCATACTTCAGATGTTGACTTTTGTGATAAGGTTGCAGGTACTCTTCCATGCAGGAAGAACGGTGCACCACCAGTACTGCGTCAGCTCAGCCTTCCTACAGGTTCTTTGTTGTTATACGGGGGTTTTGCATTCCCTTTATAATCAGTGTACAAGCAGTGCTATCAGAGTTTTCTTGGTCTTAACTGACATTATTTAATTACATTTCAAACAGTGGAAATCGGTAGCTTGGAAGCACTATGATATGGTTTTACAGCCTTCCCTGCTTTGAATGCACCAGTTGACTTTATTTTCAGATCCTCAGCCAGCTGCCTAGAGGAGCCCATGGTTGTTGAGAGTTAACACAAGGTTTGAAGAGTCATAATTATTTACCCTCTGGAATTGTCGTCAGCCAACAATTCCAAATGACAGTTCTTGACAAGCCTAACCAGTCCTAATGAGCTAAATAAATTAGAGATGTTATAACTGGAAGGTATCCAAACTTCTGACCCTGAGACAATTACTAATATGTTTCTTTCTATTATTTAAGTTAATCATATGTAAATAAGTGCATTCACATTTTCAGAAGTAATGTTTAATACTTTGCTTCCAAGGCTGTGTTTACTTCTTTGCTCTTCGCACACACATGGGCAAACACACACACACACGCATACACGCACACGCTCACTTTATTCGTGTCGGTAAAGCGGTCATGTGAACCATGGACCTCTGTGGGAAACTGGCCTTTCTCCTGAAAGAGGACCAGATTTTGCCTAATGGACTTATCAGCTGATTCAAAACCCACACACTGCAGTTTAACCCAGAAGACCAAAAATTCTATAAAACATTAACGGGGGTGCGAACTAAAATACCATCAGATTTTCACACAAGTCCTAAAAGTAGATAACAAATGAGATGAGACAAAAACACAATGATCATCAAGAAACTTTTGTTCATGCCATGGTACACTTCCACAAACATGTGTTGTTAAGATCAGACTTTGATAGATCCCTGTTCTTTAAATAAAACAGGGTGTCTACTCACACCTGATTGCCATCCTATTGATTGAAAACATCTGACTCTAATTTCATCTTCAGATTAACTGTTAGAGGCTCACATACCTGTGCCACTTAGAGATATGTAATAATGGATCATTTTTCTCAGTAAATAAATGGCCAAGCATAATATTTTTAGAATTATAGAATATATAGATAGAATATATGGTTCTCTTTATGTAATTTTAATTATAAACTGATGATGCTTGAGATCATATTTATACAGAAGTATAGAAAATTCTAAAGGGTTCAGAAACTTTCAAGCACCACTTTAAGTGCTGAAATCATAATGGGTTCACAGCCATTGGCTCATAATGTGCGTATTCTAGTGCCTGTCTGAAAGTTAAATGTTATGAGCTTTTCTGAGGTCACACATAAGCCAGCTGGTTTGCTGGAGGTGGGCCTAAGAGAACCGTAACCTGGAACCACACTTTCAAGCCTGATGACATAAACAGTTAATGCTAACAGGCTGCTGATTATGTACACGGTCATAAGAGGAATCAGGGACCTGTCTGTCAAACAGCCTAATCAATGGTAACTTTCTTAGGGAGTGCTGAATCCCAGGCAGTATTATGAGGCAAGTCTGTAAAATCTGATCAGGGAAATGGATATTTATTAAGATAGTTTACCGGGGAGAGATTTTAATGAGTCTCCTAATCCTAAACTGTTAATGAAATTAGTTGTGTTTGCTGAAACTCCTTCATAACCCTTAATTATTTTGGGTGTATTAACAGGGGAGGAAGCTGGGAATTTGTGTTTTTGGAGTAAAGTCTTTCAGACAGTATGAAAACATTATGACTATAAATAGGCCTGGGTAATGTGACAAATTTCATCATTATTACAATGTGATGCTCTAAGCATATCGTGGATTTCTTGTCAGTACTTAAAGAACACGGTCCAACAGCGTATTTCGTTAAGAAGAGAGCATGCTAAGTCTTAGTTTATTTGATTTAGAACACCACAGTGAATGGAACATTAAATAAAAACATTTTTACTGTATTTGATTGGATATTTTTAATTTGGCACCACTATTTCTTTGTAACTGTTCCAATGTCAGAAAAATGTCACCCCTGTTTGTCAGAGATGCTCTGTTCACCTTTGACCAACTCTTGTATTACCATCACACAGTCTAACCAATATAAATCTCCTGACCGGGAAGGTGAACTCTCTCGAATGAGCATGGAATATAAGTTCACACAAACACACACACACATACACACACAGATACACTGACTGCCTCAGCTCTTCTTTTCATGTTGTCTGTGTAGTCTGGTTCAAAGCTGCCGTATTGACTGGCATGGCTGCATATAAATGCCCAGGCTCTGCTACCACCCAGACAATCGAATATGTTTTGACCTGTTCACTGTAGTCTGTCTAGTATGTGCTGTGGTCCAAAATTCACAGTATGCAGAAGTGCTTTTGATTTGCTTTCTGTTGTTATCACTGGATCAGACCTGTTTTATGAGGACTTTTCCTTTCTACACATAGAAATCACATTTAAAATGTAGCATTTATTCAGTGCATCACATACATATTCAAATGTCTTGCAAATTTTTCTCTTGAGACTACCTATAATGTTTCTAAACTGGCCCGCTCTTAACAACAATGCAGCAGTTCTCCAGTGAAAAAAGCCTACGCAAAAAGGAAAGATGCTCTGACCTTAGACTGAGCGATATTATTTTAAATGCTTTTTTATTCTGTAGCATTTTCACTTGCAGTATTGTTTGTGTGTTCGTCACATGTAATAGTACATTTTTAGTTTTATGTATTTATATTAAACATGACTTCCAAGTAATGTTTTACAGACCATGTAATTATTGTCCTTTATACAGTGTTGTGTTGTTGTCAATTATTCATACACAGCAACCAAAGTGCTCTTTTTTGCAAGTGATGCCCTAAACATGAAGGCTGGTATGAATAATCCTAATGTGAGAGTTGCCCAAAAACTGCATAGAATTCTCTGATCTGAGTGCATGCCTTGTATTTCAGGGTCGTTGTTCAAGGGATAATTGTAAATACCTTCACCCTCCATCTCACCTGAAGAGTCAGCTGGAAATCAATGGGAGGAACAACCTGATCCAGCAAAAGACAGCTGCAGCCATGCTGGCACAGCAGATGCAGTTCATGCTGCCAGGATCCACCTTGCCTGCTGTGGTATGCTGCACCTGCTAAAGCCTATATTTAATGGCTAAACTCAGCTCTGATCTCCAGTATCTAATTTTTTGACCTTTCTTTTAACTTTGAGCTGCATGTACCGTACAGTTCTGTAACATAAAGTAAAATGTCTTTAACCAGTTTCACAGAGCAACTCGCTGTTCCATCCATTTAACATGTGAAAACATTACAGTAAATGTAGCCTAGGTGAAAATACTGTATTATACCAGATATTATATGCACTCTGTTACTGCAAATGAATCATTTCAACATCTTTATTTGGAACAGTTAAAGAGACATCTTGGCTTGTTTATCTGTAGTCAGTCTGTTAAAGTACCCATAAGAGGTTCCTGCCAGGTTCTAGGTGAAATGTTGAATTTTGGCAAGAGAGCTTAGCTCAGCCTGAGTCCGTGGGTTATTTGGCAGTTTGTTGCTATTGGATGGAGTTGCCATTTGGATTTTGAAGCCTTTTAGTATTTATCTTATGTAAGAAATATTGTTACATTTTTTCACTGATTGCATTTTGATCTTTGTGTTTTTTTATCTCTGCAGTCTTCTTTTCCTGTTGGTCAGAGTTTGGGGCCAGGGCCTGGAATCAGCTACTCCCCCTACCTCTCTTCTGTCCCTCATGGGATGGGGCTGGTTGCAACAGAGATGCTCCCAAGTAACCCTGTGATTGTCCCTGGAAACCCTGCAGTAGCAGTGCAGAGTTCAAACTCCTCTTCATCATCTCAGAAAGCACTGCGTTCTGACAAGCTGGAGGTACAGACACACAGTTACACCTAAAGTGCTGATAAACATAAAAAGATACACACTTGCACAAATGCATACCTTCCTGTAGTTATACATATACCCTCATGCAGTCCTAACAGTGTCATCGGTCTAAAGGATGCTGCTGTTGCCACTACTTCTTGTGTGTACAGGTGTGTAGAGAGTTCCAGCGAGGGAACTGTTCCCGAGGAGAGACAGACTGCCGGTTTGCCCACCCAAGTGACAGCCCTATGATTGACAGCACTGATAACACGGTGACCGTGTGCATGGACTACGTTAAGAGCCGCTGTTCTAGAGAGAAGTGCAAATACTTCCACCCTCCGGCTCATCTGCAGGCACGCCTCAAAAGCTCTCAGAGCACCCAAAGCACTGCTGCAGCCGCTGCTATGGTGAGGCTTGGTAAACACACATATACACTGAAAACACACACACACCCTTCACAAGACTCTAAACCTCTCCTAGAGCCAGGAACTGCTGCTGCTACCCCTGCTGTGCTGAGAATAAGTACACACATATACACGTACACACACTGTAATACAAGACGGAAACCCTTTCAGAGCATAAAGAACAGTGCTTCTAGTGATGGTTTGGTGAGCCTAGATTCACCCCCTCAAACAAAACCAATCAAATGTGCACAGAACAAACAGACTGGCGCTTTTTTTAGAATCATTTTAAACATCAAATGGCAACCGCTGTTAGACACGGTCTCTGTTCATGCTTCATTAGTTTATCTTAAACATATTGGCTGATCAGGCCTCAAAATGTGGAAAGTGCTGAATGTGTGTTTAATAGAGAGCATTTAACTTCATGATTTTTAATAATCAGATAACTGTCCTTTGGATTGTCATGGTCTTGTTGAGTAACTAATGAAGCATCATCAGTATTTACAGTTTCATGCTGTAATAGTGTTTCTGCAGCTCCTGTGTTTAACAAAACTGTGCTTAGGACTTAACGACGATAACAATGATTAAAACCTGTTTTGTTTGTGTGCATGCATATTGTTTATGTAGTAAACAGCATTCAGGTTATTTCATTTTTTTGTGTTTTTTTTTCCTCTCACCTCTCCACAATGCAATGCTGTTCCCATGATGCACCTGTGCTTGCTGTATGTTAATACGCTTGACTCCCATTGGCCCACTGCCATCATGTGTTGGCTGCGTGCTGTGTGCAGACTCAGTCAAGTGCCAAAGTGCTGAAGCGACCCCTCGAGGCAACTGTTGACATGGTACTTCACCTTTCACCTCTGGCTTTGCATGGTCTTAAATCACTGTTATTGTACTGTGGCCACTCACAGATTTGATTTTGCTTCTTCATTTGAAATACAATAAAGCTCATCCCGTACGTGTGGCATCATGTACCCTCAGCTAAAGATTTACCTTCAGATCCTCAAGTCTGACAGGCCTAAGCTCTCATATTTTGTACATGTATGTTTCAGCCTCTTAAAGTACTTCTAAGACAGCATATTTAACTAAAAAAGAAATGTCTTTTACTTGGTTGTAGTGTCCAGTGTATAGATATTAGGTGTTCATTCAGTATGTTGTGCATTCATTTTCTTTCTCTTTCCCTGTTTTGCTCTCTCTTTGTCTCAGGGATTCCCTCACAGTATGTTGCAGCCATTGGCTAAGAGAGTGGCTCTGGAGAAGAATGGAGGGCCGGGGGGTCTGTTAAACCCCAGTGTTCTGCACTACCAACAAGCTCTCACCAACACACCACTGCAGCCTTCTACTGCACTGTTCCCTACAGGTACACAGACTCGCACACAAACCCACGTTTACACACACACTCACACACAAACCCCACGTTTGCACACACACACACACACACACAAGCCTATGTTTACACACAAACATTCACACACACTCATACACAAGTTTCTTTCAGGTTTATGCTGCACCACTGTGCCTTTACAGTCAGATTAAGTCCACCTTAACACAGCCTTTCAAATTCACATTTGTAAAGCTCCTCTGAGTTCCTCAGTTTTGCTTAACGGCTCTCTCCAATCCACGCCTATCTTTGCCAAGGCCTCTATTGTCTGTGCAGTGGGCTTTGGCTTCTGTGGATCAGAAGTATGTAAACCACTTTGTAACCAGATGACTGTATTAATTTTCTCTCTTCTCAACTGCTGCTCCAGGCTCAGTCTTGTGCATGTCTCCTGGACCGGGCATTGGTATGTTCCCCCTCCTCTTTCTCTGTGACCTTCTCCAATGACCTCTCTCTCTCCCCTGCTCTCATTTTCTCTCACGCTAAAATAAGTATGTCTAGACTTCACAGTTGGTTTAAATAGTCTTTAAGACATAGGGCCTCTCAAGTTGCTTGTTAGTCTTAGAATCCATGCCATCCTCAATGTGAACGAGCAGTGATCTGATGTATCCAACCAGCTGCATTTTGTATACATGTTGTTTTGTTGGTAAGCACGGTGTCCTTTCCTTCTCCTAAAACAAGCAAGTCCATTTTGACGCTTAAAAATATATTTGTCCTATGCACATGCAATGAACGAAAATAAAGCCTAATAAGAGAAATACTATACTTCTTAATTAATAGCACCAATTAGAAGTCACTTTTGATTTTGGTTAGACCCAGTCTTGATGGGGCTGATTAAACTGAATACCCCTCACCCAATTAAGACTCGTAAACCAGTCTGTGCTATTGCTGTTATAGACAGTTGCTAGGAGATCGTATTTTGTCACAGTATTTTGGTCTACAGTAATGGGGGTCAGTTATTTTGTTTTAGTTGCACGCACTAGCCTATGGTATTGTAAATTTGTAGTGTATATAGTCATAGTATATAGACTGAGTTTTAAAAAATTGCAGGCATACAAACAGGTTGTATGGCTGTTAGTCATGATTCTATAAAGTGTATGGTAGAACAAGACTGATAATTTGTAGTTAAACTTAGAGTCTGGAAATGCATTTTTTCAAAGCAGTTCATCATAGCATGCTCTATGTGTGTGTTTATTCACATGTATGCATGTGCATTTATGTGTGTATGTTTCTGTTAGTCTTGACCTTGTGGCATTGTTCAAAGTGTACATCTACTCATACATTGATTGTGTACTTCACCTTAATACCCAGGCATTAATGCAAGTTAGATTGGGTATTGTCTGTTGTTACATAAAGTCATGGAAAAATCCAGAATAAAATTGCTTAAAATGTTTAAAAAAAAAGTAAAAAAAAAAAAAAAGTAATGATATAGACAGGTTATCTGACTCGTTCATCCTTCTCCCTCTATTTTCTGCTTCGCTTGTTGTCTGCATGTCATCTGCTGGTCTGATTTAACAGTGGCTTTACCTTTTATTAGACACACACACCTTCACACATACACACATGCAGACATATCCCACACAATTCTGTGGTTACCGTAACGCTGCTCCTCCTTGTTCATTGCTTCCATGGTTCCCCTCCTGAAAAAAGTTCCCATGATGCTCAGTGCCCCGCCCGCTACTGCCTCCGCTCCTGCTGCAAGCCCCTACGCTGCTGCTGCTGCTGCTGCCGCGGCAACCGCCAATCAGGTTTGCTCCTTTACAAGCTCTCTCTCACTGCCCCCATCTACTTAGTTCTAAACAAATGCTGACCTACTGCAGTACTTTACATCTTTACATATGTTTACATAGGCCAGACATCTCTCTCTTAGCACAAACCCATTTAAACATAAAAGCTATCAAGAAGTGTTTCCTGAAGGCGTATTGGTTGCTTTTCTAACTCAGGTCATGCCCTGCTTAACAGGCAGATGGCCTTCAGAGCTGATTACATTATTGTAACATATGGATTTTCTTTATGAACCAATAAGCTGTACGGGAAAAAATGTGCCATATATGCATTCAAAGTATGTGCTGTGTGACCCTGTTTTCTGGGTTTCATTTGGATTTAGAAGTCTGGCTCTTGCTCGCTCTATATTGCCACTGGTAGTCTGGGTCTGTAAGCAGCTCCTGCCACCTCACTCACAGCAACTGTTTAGAGCTCCCCTTCATGCAGTCTGTAGTCATGTTCTGCTGCTTCATTTATGTCATTGTTTTGCATGTGTTTGCCTTTACTGAGCTGCCCTTGTCATTGGCACAGTTTCTCTGGTTGGAGGCAGAACAAGAGAACACAATCGAACAGATGGACATAATAATGTGTCATAAGGAAAGCACAATTTATCACAAGGGGTATCTACATATAGATGCTGTTTTATGAAGCTTGTATTGAATAGGGAGTGTTTCAGCAAATTCATAATCCATGTGTTACTGCCCTCTGCTGGTCACTCCACAGGCTCTTACTCACACATCTGCTTCAAAACAAGCATGAAAATGTTTGTCAGAAATCAGGTGTCAGTTTATTAATCTCTAGACACCCTGACTTCGGCCCATCGATTTATTGGTGCCACCTACTAGCCACTCATTTTCTGTTAGAAAAAGGCACTCCCCACCCAATGATTCAGCCACGCTTCATCACAACCCTCAACTCAATCAGCTGCCAGTCAGCATGGATTGCTGTGCTTAGTTTCAACTTAGAATTATGCAGAGCTCACATGTGTGAAGTGGTTAACATGGTGCCCGAAATTGAGAAACAGGCTTACCAGCTAATAGGGAATCCTTAACAAGGATTTTATTGATAGATTTGAAAGCCAGTTAAGGATGTTATCATAATATGACATTGTGAATGACAGTTAAATTAAAGGCCCTATTTACTACATTGAAATGTAGTTTTATTTGATTGCAAATGAACTCTTAGGAATTCTTCATTTATTATCCATGACACTGTATGTAAAAAGTGTCTACTCTGTTTTCCTTTTCTTATACAGTCTGGTTCAGGGGTGAGGAAATGTCTGTTCATAAAACTAATAAAAATTTAATTTATGCATGAATTTTTATCAAATCTTTATAACCGATAATTATAGAATTTATAGAAAAGGGAGCCATCTCATTTGTGTTGAATAAACTCCAGTTACTAATGTGAGTTAACAGTGCATAATTACTTTTGATTTTGTATTGCGTGATTGTAGTTACATGATGAATTACGTATTTATGTACTGAATTATATTTACGCCTAATGCACATTTTGTATCAGCAGGTTCCAAACGGTTTCCGTTTGTTTTAATCTCAGAAAAAAAAGTTAAGGAGACTGTTTGCACAACAAAAATATTTCATTACCCTCAAATGAGAACAAAGTTTCTACTCTTTTACTTACAAATATAATAAAATAAAATGTACAATATAATACAGTTCCAATATAGTGTTGATAGTTGATAGTATACAATAAGCTCTTCTGTTAGAACTTATGTTATAATTTCTCTGCTTGAGCTCTGAGTGAGAAATAAAGAAACAAAATGTAAGAAGAGGTGCTTAAAGACATACACGCCATAGGGCATCTAGTGGAAGTACCCTGGAAGTCTTGGGAAGTGCTAAGGAAACTTTAAATGGATTATGAATTTGCACACCAATTGAGGGGCAGTTGCTGCTTCAAAGAAGACAAATTAATAAATCATTTAATTAAAAGTACTGTTTTAATGAAAAACACATCAAAACCAAGATGTTTTTGTAAAAAAATACAGTAAGTAAAAATTGCATTTTAAATAAAAAAAAAATCCAATTTGTGAATTACCGTTGGAAAACAGTCTTCTGCACACACTAAGTGCAAGACACTCCCAGGGTTTGAGGCACTTTGGGTAACTGAAACGTTGTTTTTAAGTCTTAGGTCACCCTTAACTGTGTGAGTTCCATGTAATTATTGGATGTGTGCTTGGAAGTTATAATAATTAAAACTCTGCTCAAAGCAGAGTTCTAATGATAAGTTGGAGTTCAGTTATTTGTCTCTCTTTTAAAGGGTTTTGGATAGTGTTTCTTTTAACATGACTCTTTGTTCTTTTTGCAACAGATCATTTTGAAATAGAGCGCAGGAGAGGGACAGAGTGCCAGCGCGACGTACACACACTCCTTAGACGAGTGTGTGGATACAACATCCTCAACTTACCAGAACTACAGCTACATGCATGTTGATAGACACACATACACACATAGTCTTACTATTAGATATTGCCTATTGGATTATGTTCAAGAAATATATCGTACAAATGTGTGTGTGTATATATATATATATATATATATATATGTATATATATACACTTAAATATAACATATATACATAACCAAGTAAGTAATTAAAGTAATTTTAAGTATACATTTCTAGGAGAGTTTTACTGGAACAAAACCTTACTCTTTTTGCTTGTAGGTTTTAATACATTATAAAATTATACAGTTATACACAGTACCATCACCAGTGTTGAGCAGGAGTTCATTCAACACTTAATTTACTGTGTGACTTGATTTGCACTTTTATTTTTTTAAAAAAGGCAGTGTCTTGAGAAAAACTATTATAAGCCCAGTGAGCGGTATGCTCTCCCAGCTGAGAGCGTACTGATTTATGAGAGTTCACATGTGTGGACAGGCAGCAGGGATGGACTGGATACCCTAGTGCCGAAGCATGTCAGAACCATGCAGGAGAATGGCGGACAGCATGTCAAAACCACGCAGGAGAATGGTGCACAGCATGCGAAAGCTACGTAGGAGAACGTCAGAGGGAACTGATCTCTCAGCTCCACAGCACCGCCTAATGTCCTCCGCTAACACGGCTGCAGCTCTGCAGCGTGAACCGAGAGAGCGGCTACTCTGTTTGCCAAATTACTGATAGGGAAAAAAACATTTGACCTTTAACAGTGGCCAAACAGAATAGTGATACATGATGTTGAACCCTTTAAGACTTGATTGTAAATCTGAAGTTTATTGCTGTGGCCGTTCTTTTATCATTTAGTTGGAACTATTTAGTGAGTCATAATTTCGCCACTGTAGAGGCTATTCTCTTGTTCTCTTGATACTGTGCCATTGGAAGAGAGTGACAAAGATAGAGAAAAACCAAGAGACAATTTTGTGTGTGTGTGTGTGTGTGTGTGTGTGTGTGTGTGTGTGTGAGTGTGCATCTGTCTGTGTGTACATTAATGTAGGTAATAAGCCTGGGCTCCACAGCTAGACTCAGGGTCTAGAATTCCCAGCACTTTTGAGCTGAGTTCAGTTGAGCTGAGTTGGGCTGAGTTCACCTTGTTCCTGGTTTCTGGTTTTGTTTTCTGTATTTATTCTGTTCTGATTCTGTATAAGTGCCTAACAAAGTTCTAACTAGCATCTTATGGAGACAAATGAACTGTTCATGTTCAGTTATGTTGCTGCAATGTGTCAATCTCCCAAAAAAAATGTAAAAGTTGTTTTTAAAAATGAATGGAAGGTTGTTTATGTTATATACATTTTTATTTCTTTAGTCCTTGATAAAAACAGTAATAAAGCTTATTTGTTACTGCTAAAAAAAACATGAAACGATGTCAAAGACAGCAGGAGTCTGCGAGTGCAGTCCGAGAGTCCCATTGTGCTGCTCATGTTTTCTCTCCTCTAACACGTGATTCAGCTCATCATATAATTATCAGGCCCTTCGTGGATTGAATCATGTGATAGGGAAGGGAAAGCTGCAGGCCAGTGGCTGTAAAGCTGAAAAACACCTGCTGTAGAGAATGCACAATCTTCCCTGGTTAGCACTTCTGCTATGAATTGGGTAACAATCACAGATAAAACAGGACTTGAAAAAAACATTCATTTTGTTTCAAATGCCATGCTCAAATTTCAGCTCTCTTTATGCTTATGTTCTCTGTAAGATTTATTTGATTTCCTAGAACACCTCAAGGTTATTTCACACACTTTAGTGTTTAACATGTATTCACCATAATGCTTAATAGCTATTTAATTACTATGATTTTACAATACATCTTCATTTAAGGGTCTGTAATCAATTTTCTTTCCACGTCTGTATATGTATGTATGTTTCAAGAGCGTTTTAATTCAGGGCGGAGATATAATGCCATGTGAGAACTTAGACAATCTTCAGTTTAGATACACAAAGGCACTGCTTAAACTTTTACTCATTTAACCTCTCAGCACTCAATGCCTGAGGATAATTTATGTTGTGATAAGATATATGAGAACTATTATGTAATGTTGCGCTATTGATTGTTGTTAATGGACCATTGTTGTATTCTGTTTTGAGATGAATGTAATTTATTTGAGGTAGGGCCTTGTTGTTCTGATGATGTTTTAAAAGGTCAGCTCTGCTCGCACCTCCCTCTTCTAAGTCACTTGACATGGGGAGGAAGAGAAAAAGGCTGGCTTCCACTTTGGTGGGCTACAGTTTACTCACTAAACAGGGTTAAGCATTGCTTTTGAGTTATACTGAAAGTGATTTGATGATACTGTTGTGAATCTAATACTTTTAAGATAACAAAATAGTTGTTGAATGTTTTGAGATTTAGAGGTGTGTAACTATGGACAAAGTCTCTTTTTGTCAAAGAGGGAAGCCTAGAAGTGAGCAGTGAGCAGGTAGCCAGCCTAGAGGAACAGGCTGCAGGTGCCATCAGCCTGCCAGTCCCACCACAGGACACATCAGCACAGGCCAGGCTGGAAAAGTGCTCATATTATGTCAAACTAAAGATATACATTGCATTTCATTTTATAGAAGTTCAATTTGTGTGCTAATATTTTAGAGCAGTACTAATTTGTTAATGTGACCGTTCAGAATTGCTATGGATGAAAATGTGTTTTTGTAAGTGATGTTACTTTCTTTTTTTAAGATAATAGGTTAAGTAAGATGTTTTCCCTACCACTGGAAAAAAAAATACTTAGTTCCAATGCCTTATTGTTATGATGGACCATGCTATTTAATTGAAAAGATGTTAGTCTTAAGTTTCTCACTTATTCTACCAAAACAAAAAACAAAAAAACAGCAAAACATAAATCAAACAGGTTTATTTTCTATGTCCAGATAGAAGCCTTCATGTTAAGGAATATACTAATCCTGTAAGAGCAGTGACATGACTGTAAAGGATCAAACACACCTGACATTACATTATGGTTATGGTTAAGAATTTCTCAACCTCCTTGTTCGGTTGGGTAATTCAGCCTGATGTTGTGTGTCAGTGCTGAACTAATGTACTGAATACATGAATGTGGCCCATTTATGTATCAAATGATCTTCTGCTCTCTTAGTATCAGTCTGGTGGATCAGAAATTCAGAATGTGATTTCTCTCTTGACTGTTGAAAGACATTCTGGACAGGTTTACGACTGGGTAGTAGTCTATTCACGTGTGATGTTTGCCTTATCTTCTATGTGATGCTCTTACCATTTCTTGTCTTTAAGCATTATCTTTTTGTAATACAAAAGATTGTATCTGATCTCCTAATACCTAACAAACACAGTTTCCATAAAGGAATTCTGTAACAACCTGATGCTAAAGGAAGTGGCAGATAAAAAGCGATAGACAAAATAATTCTACCTTTGATAGGCATTAATCCTTTGTTTCTGTTCTGAAGCTTGTTCTCCATAGCTAGAGTGAACAAGTGGGCTTACATCCACTGAATGGAGTGGAGGCTGGATGTGTGGTTTCTAGGTGTGGAGAACAGACGTTTAGACCATAGCTGTTTGTCACTTACACCATGTTGGTTTTCTCACCTCCACCCTGCTCCACAGGCTCCATACAGCGCCACTTTCAGGGGAGGAATCACAAGCAGTCAAGTTCCATACTGATTGATTTTGCCACACATGATAATACCCTTTTAGGACTTTTTATATGCTCTTTTATGTAATATTAAGTAGTTTATTGCTTTTGGTTCCCTAAACATACAGTATGTAAACTGTATTGTCAGAACAATTAATAAAATCTTTTAATGAGTACCAAGGCATGGTTTTTTTTTTCTTCTTGTGACTATAATAAGACTGTTACAAACTTGAAAAGGTTACAAACATGGATCATTGTAGAACTGGGGGTACATTTCGCATCCCTGATATTGACCTTTTAATAATTTCCCCCCCAAAAATCTTTATTGAATAGTTTTTGAGCATTGATACTATTAATATTAAAAGTTTACTATGATTATTGCTCTATAATATAGGCATAATTTAGAAATAATTTATAATTTATTAACTAAATGACTCCCACTCCACACATTGTTTGTGGCTCCTGATTCTTACATTCAACTTTCATTAACCTGAAATAATTAAGTCTAATTTTTCATATTACTCTATTAAAAGATATAAAATCATTTACACAGAATATCTACTGTAGAGTATGTAATTTCAGGATTATAAGAATATGTTTTGTGTCTGTCCCAGATTTCTGCTCAACTGTTATAAAAATATTTAAATTCAAACAGGCGACTTTAAATTCACTTTGAAATTATTATTTTTAGACAAAGGAGGTCAGGATGAAGTAAAATAAAATGGGAGAACTTATACAGAGAAATTAAAGAAATCGGTCAAAAGACAACCAAAAACAACGCTACCAGAAACACCTACAGCGACTGACACATCTGAATCCCCTCATGCAAAAACTCAGAAACAGATCAAATCATTTATCCCACGACGACTGTCTAGGCCAATGAGACACATGAAAAAATCACATGCATGCACCCAGAGGGCCACCTCGCTTCTGGCCACTGTGTAAAGACATGCTGTGGGATCTTTGATGTCCTCAGAGTTATCACACAACCAACTTCAATGACAAAACATCATGTAGAAATAAACAATTGTTTTTACATTTAAAAATAAATTTTAAAGTTTTTGATTCAGGCAGAAAATGTTTTTTTAACCAAGGGTGGTCAACTCTTGTTATTCATGTCAGCTCTGTTACCATCAATGTCAACTCGGGTTTTTTAATTTTTGGCTTTAAAATGATCATTAGATGAGTTTTATTGTCCACAAATTGATTAGAAGCTGTATCACAACTAACGTTCTTTCATTTCATTTCTTTTTAAAGCTATTTTAAAGGAAGCCTTTCAGTTAAATGTGTTGATTGTTCAACTCTAAAACAAAAAGTCTCCATCTTGTTAGAAGTAAAACTGAATGAAAGGATGTAGAGACAAAAGTTCTATTGTATTATATTTGTTGACAATATACATTTGACCCAATTTGTCTGTAACAGAGTTCACCAATTTTTCTGTTAGTGCATTGTTTTTCTAAATAAAGATTTTTTTATGAAAATAATGAAAGCTTAATACAAAAAAACTTACTATTTTTGTCTTCATTCTGTGCTCAAAATGTACCTGTAAATCTGGATTTGGCCATATGCTTCAAAATCCAATTCTTACGAGCCAAGAGTGAACACCTGCAAAGTTGTTCTACTGTTATCAGAAGCACACAGTGGATGTTAAAGTGATTTTAAGCATGTTGATTTTGCTGTGTATGTGGGTCATTTTAACACATCTTGTAAAACTATATATTCCTATAAGCTGGACCACATGACTCCATATTAAACCAGTAACTCATTACACCAGTGTAAGCATTAACTTAGCTACCACATAACTCACACATCTCTTGATTATAAACCAGTATAAACATTAATGCAGCTCTACCACACGATTCTACATTAAACCAGTAACTCATTACACCAGTATAAACATTAATCTAGCTCTAAATGACTCTACATTAAACCAGTAACTCATTATACCAGTGTAAACATGAATCTAGCTCTAAATGACTCTACATTAAACCAGTAACTCATTATACCAGTGTAAACATGAATGTAGCTCTACTACACGACTCTGCATCAAACCAGTAACTATTTACACCATTATAAGCATTAATGTAACTCTACTACACAACTCTACATTAAACCAGTAACTCTACACCAGTGTAAACATTAATGTAGCTCTACATTAAACCAGTAACTCATTACACCAGTGTAAATATTAATGTAGCTCTACATTACACCAGTAACTCTTTACACCAGTATAAACATTAATGTAGCTTTACCACACGACTCTACATTAAACCAGTAACTATTTACACCAGTATAAACAGTAATTTAGCTCTACATTACACCAGTAACTCATTATACCAGTGTAAACATGAATGTAGCTCTACTACACGACCCTACATCAAACCAGTAACTATTTACACCAGTATAAACAGTAATTTAGCTCTACATTACACCAGTAACTCATTATACCAGTGTAAACATGAATGTAGCTCTACTACACGACCCTACATCAAACCAGTAACTATTTACACCAGTATAAACATTAATTTAGCTCTACATTACACCAGTAACTCATTACACCAGTGTAAACATAAATGTAGCTCTACTACACGACCCTACATCAAACCAGTAACTATTTACACCAGTATAAACATTAATTTAGCTCTACATTACACCAGTAACTCATTACACCAGTGTAAACATGAATGTAGCTCTACTACACGACCCTACATCAAACCAGTAACTATTTACACCAGTATAAGCATTAATGTAGTTCTACTACACAACTCTATATTAAACCAGCAACTCATTACACCAGTGTAAACATTAATATAGCTCTACATTAAACCAGTAACTCTTTAAACTAATGTAAATATTAAAGTAGCTCCACCACACTACTCTGAAACACTCTGAACTACACTCACTTTAAAAGGCGCACGCGCTCTGGAAGGCTGTGCGTTTCCATAGCAACAGGAGCCGGCGCCGCGCAATTGGCTGAAGGCTGAGCTCCCCCTCCCCCCTCTCTGCCCCCTCCCTCTCCTTCCAGCGTGGCTGTGCGCGCTCCCGGCCTCTCAGACGCGTGAACGCGCCCGCCGGGGCCCCCTAGCACATCCCGCCGCCAGCCTTCCTCCTTCTCCTCCTCCTCCTCTTCGTCATCATCCTCTGTACGGCGGCCGGGAGGGCGCAGCGGACGGCGGCGGGTCCCCACCCGTGAGCATGGCGGCGGCGGACGCGTCGGAGAGCGGCTGAAGAGGAGCGGAGCCCGAGAAGAAAAGAAAGAAAGAGGGGCGGATATAGACTCTCTCCACGTTCTCGTGTTTTTTTTGTATGCCACATCGAGTCGCTTGTCTGTCTCGGAGCTTCCACTCTCGTTCTCGTTTTATTGCTCTTTCTTTTTTTTCCGCAGGCGGCCCCCCAGCCTCTGCGTTTCCCCCCCTGTCTCTCCTCTCCACTCTCCCCCTCTCCCTCTCTCTTCTCCGGAGGTTTAGGATGGTGAGCTCGGCAGACGCAGGAGCCCGGGTGAAGCCCCCCGCGCCGGGCGGAACGCTCTGGGCGCCGCGGTCCGGGAGATGGCTCCTGCACTGAAGCGCTGCTGCGGGCTGCACGCCTTTGTGCGCGGCTTGTTTATCTCGGCCAGCTAAAAGCAGCAGCAGCAGCAGCAGGCACTCTCGCCCACATGCCGGACAGCATGGGAGTGCCGCTCTAATAGCCCCTCTCAGCCTGCATAACCTCCCTTCTCCCTTCTCTTCTTCTTCTTTTTTTTTGTTTTCACGTCGAATGCGTGAATAGCCTCCTCTCCCCTCCTCCCTCTTTTTGTCCTTTTTTTTTTTGTTGTTGTTGCTGCTGAACGCCGAGGCCATGCGTGAGTATAAGGTGGTCGTGCTGGGCTCGGGCGGAGTGGGCAAGTCAGCCCTTACCGTGCAGTTCGTCACGGGCACCTTCATCGAGAAGTACGACCCCACCATCGAGGACTTCTACCGCAAGGAGATCGAGGTGGACTCGTCCCCCTCCGTGCTGGAGATCCTGGACACGGCCGGCACGGAGCAGTTCGCCTCCATGAGGGACCTGTACATCAAAAACGGCCAGGGCTTCATCCTAGTCTACAGCCTGGTCAACCAGCAGAGCTTTCAGGACATCAAGCCCATGCGGGACCAGATCATCCGGGTGAAAAGGTGAGGAGAGAGAGAGTGTGTGTGTGTAAGAGAGAGACAGTGGGCCTGCAGCAGTCTGACGCAGCTGCTCGCTCATCCTGCAGCACGGACTGCTGCTGCTGTTTCTTCACCCACTCCACTCCCACGTCCTGGGGTGGAGGCAAACATCTAGACGTCTCTGCTGCTGCAAGTCCTTACACTGTGCTCTCATTTCATAAGAGTACATTTCTGCATTCCATTCCACTTACAGAGACTGAGCAACACTGGAACATGAGAAGGCCTGCTGCTCCAGTATTTCATACTCCTAGAAACAAGATTATTGGGTCTAACCAATCCCCTGAACCCTATGATTAGTATGTAGTTATTAATCTAAAGGCCTGTTATGCAGCAAGTGCTATAAATAACTTATGTGAAAGTCATATGCAAGTTGTGACATTGAGGAGTGGGGACCCATATACAGGCCACTGGAGTTTCGGGGGTCTAAAGACATGCTGCTCCTGACCACAAGGAACACAGAATGCAGATTTTGTCTGAAGTAACTTAGAATAGGTTAAATTTTCTTGGACCAAACCTTTTATAACACCATTTGTACCTCAGGCAGACCCAGCAGTGTGTCAGTGTGTAGGCCTGTGTGTGTGTGCATGCTGTTTCTCACACTGATATTGCCACATGTGCATTTTATAGCATGGGATCAGCTGGTCATGGCCCAGAAAGTCTGAATACACAGGAAACACTGGAAGTGCTTAGCTTCCCCTGTAAATTCCTCTGAGTGCACAAGCTAACTGTGCGTGTGAGCCAGAGCGAGAGAGAGCGCATTTATGAGTGTGCGTCTCAGCAATAAAGAGTCTTACACGGCACCGTACACCCATCTGAACTGCAGGTGTGGGCCTGCTACATACTCCGCTACTGAGACACTCACGCTGCCTCTCCACAGGCACTACACTTTTTAATTTAAGCAACTGTAAGTGCTTGCTGTTTTGACCGCCTAAAAGGAGATCATTTCAAGGAGAATAGCCGTATTTATTTCTCTGTGCCCAGTTAGGGCCTAGCAGGCCTCGATATCCAGGCCACTGGAATGTCCTAGAGTTACTGCAGCGCCACAGGAGCTCAAGCGCTTCCCTTTGGAACCTAAGGACCCCAAAACTGACTTTTTACACGAACGTCAGCACCAAGATCCCAAGGTGCAAACTATTCATAGAGTTTTCTTGTGCATATAGCAAGACTGTCTGTCAGCTGAGGGAAGTCTCGACTAGACTTGGCAGAGCATTAAGAGGCCAACTGCACAGGGTAATTTGGGCTAATTGATTGCTTGTCAGTTGCTTCAACTTGGATAAATTTGAATAGGAGGGCATAAGTCTCCTCATTTGAAGCTCAGAATGTGTTTCAAATCTCAGACAGGCACAAAAGGAAAACTCCATCGTTTTTATACCTCATCTCCGCCTGCTGGTTCTGCAACATATAATTGACAATCTCAGACAATAATGTCCCTGTACTACTCACAGAAAACTATTTTGATAGAAGTCAATGGCACATGTTTCAGCAGCATAAAGACCTGTAGGCCCTTGCAGTTCCTTGTTCTCATAAATACACAACTTACACATACATTTTCAAGTGGTTATTGAATTTTCCATAGTAGTTAATGAATAATACCTCAAGATTAATGACTTAATATTAAGCGTGCACTTTAATCCTTCTTCTGGATGGTAGAGCTGCTCTTTTGGGATGATCATAAAATGTTGGCTTTGTTTTCCTCAGCGGGGCGTCTGTAGAAGTATAGAGAGAGGGAGTACAGGGCAGGAGTCCAGGCTGTCTGGAAATGTACAGGACTGTGAGTGTGAGGGACAGGTGGGGTCATGAGGGCCAGTGATGCAGATAGAGGGAAGCTGTCTCAAGAGTGCTTTAGATGGAGGCACAGAAAAGATGCTTTAGTCTGTCGCTGATCAGAACAAGGCCCAGGTCCAGAAGGGTTTAGGACAGAAGCATCCGCTCCACTCTCCCCCTCCCTCTTAGCTAGTGTATATCAGTGAAGTGGTCATGTATTATATATAAGCTGTGTCTGCTTGGGCTGCTGTTGGTCTGGGCAGGAGCAGAAAGAGCTGCAGTATGGGTCTGCCAGGACAGAGCCTAATGTGTGTCTATGTTAAACTGTAATAGAATGCATATATACACTCATTTTTCTTTCTTGAGTTTATTGTATCGGTAGTTTTTACACCATTCTTATATCAAATGTAGTGATTTCACTAAGATATGGTTGGTATCAAACACTTGCTGCTTCTTTGTGCACTGGAGCCATTATAGCTAACAAGTAGCAGAAGTAGCACTGAGATTCACACTTGATTCAAACTACACTGCATTTTTAGATAATCTCAAATAGACTGGATTATGTGGTTTCTGATTCTGTATGACATTCTGTAATGTACAAAAATACACCAAAGTATCTCACTGATGTAAAACAGCAGTCATTAAAGCCTGAACTGTGCTTATACTTTTGTCATAGATGACTATATATCATATAATGACAGAAACCACATAAGTAAAATGAGATTTAAACTTTGTGTGATTTGAGGCAAATGTGTGATGAAGGAACAGCAGTAATGGTTGTATTACCATTGGTTTGACCAATCCAAGGCTTTCAAAGGGTACATGACCACCACCCCCGGTCTGTCACAAATGTCCTATAGCTCACCATTGTGCAGGTGCACCAGTACTGTCTATGTTTTCATTTCATTTAAGTATTGTTCCTATACAAATGCTGTTTATTTTTAGTTGAACTTCCTCAACAAATAGACTGCTGTGTGTTTTATTTCGCTGCCATAGCCTGGAGGCAGAGGCATGTGTTTTCCTTCATCAGCCGTGCACCAGCATGCTCTAGCTGATCTCACTGTGTTTAGGATGATCTAACTGGAGACACTGTCGAGGAGGATGAGTTACTTTCAGCTAAAGAGGAGGATCATCTAGTTTCGAGTAAATACATGCACTTTCAAGAAATTCTGTTGATTCGAAAAATGACCTGACATAATACACAAAAGCTGTTATTTTTTAAAGGTTTTGTTCTGGCAGTGAATAAACCAGACTTTCATCAATTAGTTTATTATTTATAAATAAATGAATAGAATTCTCAGAATGTGCAATTTTGAAGAAATGCCTTTTAGACATTTTGAAAAATTGAAGAGACATCTCCTTTTGTCACAGATTTGGTTGATCAGCTAGTCAGCCCTGTTGATTGTCTTTGGTGTGTGAAATGTTCTTATTTAGTTTTGTGCCGGAGCTGCATCACACATCTGCCTCAAACTGTTGAGATATTTAGTAATCACAAATACACTTGCTTAAATGACTGTGGTCACTGTATGACATGCTGTCGTGTTAAAACATCACCACACATCTTTTCTGATACATTGGGTGTGGTGCATTAAGGGAGAAAATGTGCATTTTTTTTCTTAACTGTTTACCCATCAGTTACTTTTAACAAGGATAGAAATTTATTCTGAACACTCCACTTACATACATATAAACACCATCAGAGACCGTTCAGAATCTCTTCCTATCTCTCCCTCTCTTGCCCTTTTCTTCTCTCTCTCCCATCTCTCTTTCTCTCTTCTCTCTCTCCCATCTCTCTCTCCTCTCTCTCTCTCTCCTCTCTCTCTCTCTCTGTGGGGGTGTGTAGTGTGTAATCTGTAATAGGCACTAGTTGAGCATTTCACTGTGATGGCCACCATCTCGCCACATCACACCACTCCCTCTCCTCCTCTTCCAGTGCACTGAATCCCCACCCAGCAGCACTGAACACAAAGCTTGAAACACCCCTCCACACACACAT
>JBBPCZ010000002.1:16529712-16543459 GCA_037974445.1 Brycinus macrolepidotus | reverse complement strand
GCTCTCCCCCCCCCCCCCCCCCCCCCAATGAAAGACCTAAGGTCTCCAAAGTGAGTGGCATCTCCACCCCCACGCGTGTGCTCAATGCCCACAACAGCACAGCTCAGCATGCTCTGCAGTGAGACCACCACTATAATCAGTGATTTATTTAAAGAGCTGCATGTTGGGGTGAGCATGTGTGTAGCTTCGTGTGTGTGTGTGTAGAGATTTTTTTTTTTTTTGGGCGCAGGCCCATTTGGTGTAAAAATAGTTCGCTGTGGGGCCAGGGCCTCACGCGTGACAGCCTGATTTTCACACAGTCACAAACCTCTCACACACACATACACAACACCCCTGACCACCTGCAGAGTTTATGTGGTCTTAGCCTGCCTGGCCTCATGTATATTCAGTGCTATATTAGCACAGTACTCTATAAAAAGAAACCGTTTTCAAGGGACTTTCATGGTGACACTTCAAATCGTTTTTATTTGAACCTTCCATTTACTGAATTAGTTACTGAATTATAGTAGTAGTTATATTAATAATTACTGAATAATAAGGTTACAGTTAATAACTCAATAAGTCTAGAGTCAAAGAGCAAGATTGTGGAATTGATTTACATTCGTTTGTCATAACCTAGTATTTAATTGCCTGATTATTTATTTATTTTACTGTCGGGATAAAACTTGGTTTCTCTATTTTTTGCTGATACATAAACAGTTTCTTAATTAATGGACCACTGAAATGACCAATATTTAATTGCAAAAAATCATCTTATGCAGTTAATGTCATCGTATACATCAAGAATATTCTTTTTGCTTCTCCTGGAAAGTTACTGATTTGGAGACAGTAACATTATATATAGATACGTAGAGAATTGCATTTAAACTGCATTTATGTTCTGTATCAACAGGTCTGAACTTGTTTATTTCCATTTGTTTCAGTGTGGTGCTGGACCAAGAAGCATTTTATAGACTTTTTGTTGGAACATGTGCTCGTTCTCAAAATTACCCTTAACCCTCAGCGGGGGAGTTTTTGTGTGCCAGCATTCCACACTAAAATTTGAGAATATGTTACTCTGTATTGTGCTTTATTCTTGTGTCTGCTCTGGTTGCTTGATTTTCAAAACATGGGGCATGGCTGTGTAACCGTAGAACTGCTGGGCTGCAATTTCACAACAGCAGTTTCTGGCCAGTGGCAATATAGGCAACGCCTGATGTCTCTTTGATGTCCTATGTCTGTACATTTTTAAATAAAGATGTAAATGGTCTGAATATTTAACAGCACAAGCCATTGTCACTGCGGTTACAATGCTAGAGTAGTCATGAATGAATAAGGGAGAAGATAAATACTCCATAAAGATGGTTTACAAAGGCGTGTAACAAAAACAACAGCTTGGCAGTGTTATTTGCCAGTATTGGTTTGACAAGTCAAGGATGAAGCAAGTATGCGTTTCTTTGTTGCATCTGTTGTGCCCTTCAGTGTACTGCGTAGTATTCGCCATGGCTGCGTCCGAGTAGTTGAATAAAACTTCCTTTCCTGTCCACTTTCTGATATGTAAAAAATATCAACATAAAAGCTGTAAAGATTATGGCATATCGATTGAACCATGAATGGTCATTAACTTGAATTGTTGTGTCAAGAGTTAGATGTTCTTTTTTACTTTTCCAAATAACAAAGGTGGGTCAGTATGCTTTAGTGGAAAATAGTTAATGGCACACCTGTGTGACACTATACACTGAAGGGTTCAAATATAATATTTACATTTTTAAAATATAACCATAAATTCAATAAATGTTTTTCTTTATTGCAGTTCTAAATATGTCCAGTAGGGCAACAGTTCTCTTCACACACTATATGCTGCTGTAGAAGTCTCAATTGTGGCATCTCTTTAAATCCATCTTTTGTGAGCCACTCAGTCGATAAGGATGTAATGCTAACAAATAAGAAGCATTGTTTTATCACATCAGGATGACAGTGATCAGTGTTCTCCTCCTTGTTCACTGCAAAAACTCCAAACAGGTTTTAGCACCCAGTTTCAGCGTCACCCGTACCAGAAATCATCACAGTTGACCGGTTGACTTCAGAAGTAGTTTGCTTGCTTACCAGCCAATAATGTCAGTGCCCAACCCATGCTGGCTGCATGCACGTACCGAACAGATAGGGCATCCGGAATGGACCGGGCACTGACAGGCTATATCACCACACCACAACTGCTGCTAACTTACTTCTAACTGGATTTCAAGACATGCTTGTTGTCCATGCCCCAAAAATTAACTACTGTTTCACTGCAGTGGAAATGTTGTTCCATATTTCTCAGAAGCGTTTTTACAGATGTGACATTGAGAGTTTTTTTCTCTTGTACAGCCCTGATGGAAACTCAGCCCAGTTCAGTTTTTTTTTTTTTTTTTTTTTTGGTTATTTGCCTGAATTTAATTCGACAGCTGAATGGAAACCTCGCTAATGTCAAACATCTGGCAAAAAGGTAAAGATAGTGCTGTCTTTCTGCAGAACAAGACTGCATGCACTTTAACTTTTCATCAAATTCAAATTATCATGCGTTTTGTCTTCTACTCAGAGGCACAAATGTAGTGTTTGAATGTTTGGAGTCTTTACGCTTGACTGAATTTCTGCGCTCATTGCAGTGAGGTGCAAGTGAGAAATTATTCATACTAAATTACACAACGCCCCTGTTATGTTGTTAATGGTGACTTCTAAGGGTTAAGAACCCTTCTGATGTGCCCTTTGGTCTGTTTACAACTTATTTTACTTTCAAAATAAGTATTTTTTTAAGCTTAGTTTACATGTAACTTTTTGCCGTGCCGTTTGATCATTAATATGGAAATGGGATTCTCCCACTGAGACTCCTCTCCTGTCCCATCTGTCGTTCAACACGCAAGTGGAGCTCACACTACTCCTGCTTTACCCTGCAGAGAGAGAGAAGGTGAGAGAGAGAGAGAGAGGGTGAGTGAGAGGGATTGCAGTTTCATCAGATCCCCTCCAACACATCAAAGCATGTGTTCTGGTTTTATTGGTCTATGTATGTTCCACAAAACTTAACAGTGCTAAGATCAGACTCCCACCTGGTCCTCATAATGAGCAGAGATGGAAGGATTGGTCAACAACAGATCAGATTCAAGTGATTTTTATTAGGGATGCACAATTATATCAGAATCATATTGGTATCAGTAGTGCAGTGATAATGCAGATAATGCCGTGATAGTGCTCTAAAAAACAGAATATTTAGGCAATGGGGCAGCTGGTGGCCTACTGGTTAGAGCGTTGCCCCTGCAATCAGAAGGTTGTGGGTTCGAATCCCAAGACCGCTAGTGGCACATCTGAGGTACCCTTGAGCAAGGTACCGTCCCCACACACTGCCCCTCGTTAGTGGCAGCCCCCTGGTTTGCTTGGTGAATGGGTTAAATGCAAAGGAAGAATGCAGCACATTGTTCACACTGTGTGCTGTGCTGTGGTGTGTTCATGTGTGACTCTAAGGGGCCACTTTACTTTAATACTGCACTAAAATGCTTTTATTTTTCATGTTTCAGTCGCTTCAGATTGATGCTCTGATTAAACAAACCAGTTGTTAGCTCTCTGTGATCTGAATTCTTATCTACAAAGCAGTGATTGTGCTCTGGAAGAACAGAATGTTTAGGTGACACTGTAATACTGTGCTAAATGCTTTTTTTTTTTTTTCATATTTCATTCACCTCAGGTTGTTGCTGTAATTTAACAAACCAGTAATAAGCCCTCCGTGATCTGAATTCTAACTGAGTGCACATTTTTATAAAGGCAGCATTATGCCTCATCTATACAGTGGCAGAACATAGAAAGCTCCAATTCCACATACTGATACATTCTGCTCTGTCCAGCATGGACATACACCTGTTATAACTCCTAGGGGTGGAACGAGTTAAATGGGACATGACCATATGGTAATTCACAAACATCCCACAACACCTCCTTAACTGTTTATTAGAAATAAATAGCATGAATGATAAAATTTAAAGGTAAAAAATTAACTCATTTAATCTATTTACTATATTCAGTATGTTCGTTTGCCATGTTTAGTTTTCATGTGAAAGTATTTAAAGCCTATGTTAACGATGTTCTCTTACATCTCGGTTAAATGAGAACTACACTGCAAAAGGCTCACAGTCTGTTGCCTTAAGTTAGTTACATCAGTTCTTATTTTAAGCATTTAATAAAGCAATGTAAAACTGCCTTGTATCTTTTTATGTGGTTGGTTAACACTGATTCAGTTTTTATCCGCTCACACTGCTCTGATTGGCCCACCCCTGTTAATGATCAGGGAGCATCGTCTTCAGTACTAAAGCCTGGGCTGTGATAACTACTTTTTAACATACAGACCTACACGCTCGCACAATACCACGTGTTTTTTGCCTTTCAGAAAATGGTGAATAATTTAATGCCATCAATATTTAATATGGTAAAGCCAATACGTAATGAGTGAGTCGGGGTGAGTCTGTTCTCCTGTGATGCTGTGTGTTCTGTTTGACAGAAGAGCGAAGAAGGCCGAGTAAGTGTCCCTGGTGATCTGCGCATTTGAAATGAGTGTACAGTCATAGCAAGCTACCCGACCTCCAGACATTATACAGGCCTTTCTGTCGCAATGACCGTGACCGTTAATGTTATTACCATGCTGATTCATCATCGCTTCAGCTTTTGCATGGTCATGACCCCATCTGGCAATGCTGAACTTTGTCCAGCCACATTCAGGCAGTGGGCACCAGTGGGGCAGGAGCTGAGAACCTGCTATAGTCTCAGCTCAACCAAAGACAGGAACCTATTGCTTTACATGATAAGCAGTCCCACTGTTTATAAAACGGCCAGGCCTCTGCCTCCATTCTTTTTTAAACCTTAAAGCCATTCTGAGATTCAGCCCTGATTTTATGTGACCATTTCTTGAACCTGCTTTAACGCTCTATATGCTTTACATTTTGAAAAGCCAGTATTCATTCATTTACACACATTTAGGAGAACTCCAAGAGCATATATATATATACTAAATGAAAAAATACACTCCTGCACAGCAAACACACTCATGTTCATGAGTGATAAGCTTAGCATCAGTGTAGTACTGCACTCTGTAGTACTGTAGTACTGGTTTGGGAGATTATGGGAGAAGCAGTGGACTTCATGTGAACAGTGAGGAACTAATTCATTAAAAAAAATAAGTGAACATTGCAACAGCAGAGTTTTTCCCATGTGTTTTATCAACATACAACATTACTTTTACATTACTCTTACTAAAGAGTAATTTCAGGTAGTTTGGTGTATGCGCTTTTAGAGAAATATACTGAGTGAGAATTGTTCATAATGGTGGGAAAGGATGTCTGAACCGTTTAGTGGTTCTAAAAGTGACCTTGTCAAAAATATTACACTGAGTGGTTACAGATAGACTGCCTGATGTCTGAGACAGTGTTTTAGGATAGTTTTGAGACAAGTTCTTTGTCTAAAATGTTTTAAAGTATATTCATGGCTGAGTGATTTATGGAGTGAACTGTACATCAAATGAAATAGTGAATAAAATGGCTACATTTGCATTGTAGACATTGTGGCCCCTCTTTTCTGTCAGTGGCACTGTAAAGAAACTCTGAGTCAGAAGTTTTCTCGACGGTGCGTCCTTTTACTCTTCATGACTCAGTCTGACTTCAGTCGATGACATCTCGGAGACTGAATGTTGCTAAAATTTAAAAATGCAATGGAATTCTCCTTTAAGGGGTTGCATTTCTCTGGCATATGTAGTATTTTGTTTTTAATTACTTATTTTGTGGTTTATGACACAGTATGACTTTCTATGAACCGAAAATTGAACAAAACCTCGCTGTCTGGTTGAATATTTAAAGAAGCCATTTTTGACAACAGGTGCCAAATTTCAACTCCCTCACAGAATCTGTCTCGTGGTCACATGCATCACACATCTTTGATGTTTCTGCAATCTTCAGTTTAAAAAAAATGAAGGTTAACAGTGCTTTATAAATAAAAACAACATGCATTGTGAGTGTGATCTGTAGGGTCCATATGCCTGTGTGTCATGCATGAACATAAAGGGGAGTTCACATTAAACATAACTCCTGTTAAATGGCTGTCCCCATCTTTATGTGTTAGAGGTGACAGTAAGTCATGCTTTGTCCTAAACCACATGAGCAAGTCTGTAGCACCTTAATGAAAAGCTGGATGCGGTTTGAGCAAATCAAGAGAGGGTTTGAGAATATATGGAAAAGGTTTGGGTGTCTTTTGACTTCTAGTGTTGTTAGCAATCTAAGCATAAGAGCTCCAGCGCAAAAATAAAGGAGCAAAATTTGGACACCAAACAAATGACTATATATGGGGTCAGCAGAATATTTCTTGCCAAACCATGTAGAGTGTGAGGTTTTGTGATGGATTATGGGCTCCATCACATCATGTATCACTTACTTCCCAATTACCCGAACTGAACTGTGTGTTTGTGTGTGTGTGTGTGTGTGTGTGTGTGTGTTGGTGCAATATCATGTATGTTTTATATAAAATGGGGGAGAGGTGGGATGCACCATGCTGTTGCTCCTCCACAGACGTTTCAGCTCAGAATGTAAGAGTCCTGCTGATCGCACGCACAGTCATTACCACAGCTCTCCAGTAGATTAGGCTTTGCAGCACTGCAGTGTGTGTTGCCTAGAATCCCTATATTCTTTCACTCTGGTAGTGGAATATTTATTGCTGTTGTGAGGGCAATCTGAAGCACAAGGGCAATATAATGGGATTACACATCCCTCTGTTGTTCTGCCTGCACACAGTAAATTTCCAGGTACTGCAGAGTTCACTGGTGAGTCTCTCTCTAAAGCTGCTAATTTCAGGGTGTGGCACACATGAGCTGGTCTCTTCACCAGTCTGCATCTGCCAGTGCTTGTTTTCAGCATCCCTAGCCTGAATTCACCCCCTTAAGCACTAGGCTTATTATTTTGACATTTGTCTTGGGACTATTATAAACCACCACCAAGCCTACAGCTACTAATCTGTTCCAAAACTACTATCGACAAGTCTACAGCTACTGTAAACTATTTTAATGAAACATTTATACAATTTTCCCCTTTCCCCTTAACCAACATGTAGTAAAACAGCCGCCTTTGGTGTCAAAAGTTGAACTACAAGGCTAACTTAGCTAAGAGGTAAGTAAGTAATGTGTTAGAACAAGTAAGCAAGTAAGTAAGGTATTAAAAGTGTATACCTTACCTATTGGCACTGTGCAAACTGCATGCCTAATCATCACACTCTTGCTTCAAACCATGCTGAAGCTCTTAAGATCTTAAATGATCTTAAGGTTTTAAGATCTTACCTATGTGGTCTCTGACACTGTTATGTCATTGTTATCTGTAAAATGAACCAAAGTTCCAACAAAATTCAGGCTTCACCCAGGTATGCAGCATCTTCCTCACAATTTGTCTTTTTATTATCAGGGATAACAGACACTACATAATTAAGGCCATTTGTGATGACTGATGTTAGGTAAAGATGTGATCATTCAAGGATGTAGTTAGCACAGTGTAAACTGAGAATTTCCTACTAAAGACACAAAACATGTCTTGTGTTTTTTGATGAACTATTGTTAGGGGTTGTCAAAGTGCAAATATTAGTCTTTGTTGTAAATTATGCAACAGTACACTTTTCTAGACATATCATAGATATAGTCTGCTGACCACCTTCATCCTTCAGTACAAAGAGCATAATTAGTTCTGTTTAATTGGACTTAGTGGAGCACAGTGTGTGTGTTTATTCACACTTTTTTCACCACTTCTTTGCTGTTCCAGAAGA
Source organism: Brycinus macrolepidotus (assembly GCA_037974445.1). Lineage (NCBI taxonomy): Eukaryota > Metazoa > Chordata > Actinopteri > Characiformes > Alestidae > Brycinus > Brycinus macrolepidotus. The sequence continues at coordinate 16,535,668 of JBBPCZ010000002.1, read as the reverse complement.
AAATGAATATTGTGAGATATTTCAGATCCCCAAGTGTGTCTCTAAGTATAATGGTATCATACATTTTCCACCCCCAACTGTGACTATGAAGGACGTATTCTTTATTCTTTAGAGTGATGAGCAAGTGTGATGGTGTTTTGTTTTGTTTTGTTTTTTTTCTTCCTCAGGTATGAGAAGGTGCCTGTGATCCTGGTGGGGAATAAAGTGGATCTGGAGAGTGAGAGGGAGGTGTCGGTGAGTGAAGGTCAGGCTCTGGCTGAGGAGTGGGGCTGCCCCTTCATCGAGACCTCCGCCAAGAGCAAGACTATGGTGGACGAACTGTTCGCCGAGATCGTCCGGCAAATGGACTATGCAGCGCAGCCGGACAAAGACGATCCCTGCTGCTCCTCCTGCAATATACAATAACCCTCCAGAGCGAGGACTCACACACACTTTCTGTACACACAGACACACACACAAGCACATAGACACATGCATACAGACATGATCATACAGACACACACACACACACACACACACACACACACACAAATTTCAGTGGATGTTCTTTTTTGGTGCATCAGTTTTATCATAGTGTAATTAATTCTGGCATAGATGTCCTTGACTGAATGGGGAAAATGTGAGGATTTTTTGTCACTTTAATAACTGAATGACTCTTTACTGAACCACAGAGAAGTGCACTGGCCTTATGAGTGTTCTATTTCCTGATGGAGTAGGAGACGTCTGCGGGATTTACTGGTCTCGTACGGTTTGCTACTTCTCCGTGCAGCACTATTTAGCCGTTTTTATTTTATTTTTTATTTTTTAATTTGTAAGTTGTTTTCTTGTTGATCTGACCCACTTTTTGTTGGATGGTTGAAGAGGTGAGTGTTTCTGACCGTGTGTCTGAGACAAAGCAATGAAATCAGCCTCCTCAACCTCAAGCATTAAACTTTAATGAAAGATTGATCAGAGAGTGAAAAAGAGAGGACGATACACGCACTCCACTGACACTACCAAAAAAAAACTTCAAAAGGCCTCCTGTTTTCTCCTGGGTTTTTTTTCTGTTTTGCTTTAGTCTGATTGTTCTGATGAATGGGACTGCAGGCCGATTCTGTATTTTTTTTTCTTTTTTCTTGAATATCAGTGTGATGGTGCTGTGTCTCAGTTGTGTTTTCTCTTTTTTTTGGGAGATGTCACAGGACTCAGACCACAGGATGCCCAGGACTCCTTTAGTTTGAGTGGAACTGTAGTTTCCATCTTTGCATTAATAGCGTTTGAATTTCGCTGCGGGAAAAAAAATCTTTTGTTTCTGAAAGTTAGGTTATACATTTTCTCAAATGGTGCCATCGGACTCCGCTCTCCTCTCGGTGTTTCCCGGACAGGGGCATGGGGAGAAAAACCATCTCAAACTGATAATGAAGGAAGTCACTGATAGTTATTAAAATGACGATGAAGATGATGTCGATGGCTGTATTGTAAATACGTTTATGGACGTTGCCGGTTCCTCTCCTGCTACTTCCCCCCAGCTGAGGGGCCGTGGACTGAATGCATGGTCAGAAACCGGCGAGCAGACAGAAGCGATTGAGATTACCGAAGGTGGTTTGAAAAGTTTGAGCCAAACATGACGATCACTCCTGTCCAACCAGAGGAGCGAGGTGCTGTGTATTCATTGTTGATTTTCTATTTTTTTATGTGAACATTTACTCTCTACCCTTTCCTGAATGAATGGTGACACTCTTTCATTTGGCACCTCAATAAAGTGTGTTCAACACGTCACCCACCTGCTCCTTACGGCTTCTTTCCTCATTTCTGGTGGAGATAGAACTATTTTACAGAAATGTAAGTGTGTCAGTGGCGTATCCCATTTTGTTTGCTTTGGCTTAAATACTGAAGTAGAACAATATTATAACAGGGCATGTAAAAAGTGTAAAACCTCATTTGCATCGTTCTAGTCAAATTTGCTCAGATAGTTCACCTAGACCCCATGGCGTTACATGTGTGGGGGTGGGTGTTAGTGAAACAGCAACAGATATCTTCATACAATCTGATCTATAATCAGTTGTATTCAGGGCTGTTGATAAATAGTATTATGATAAATGTGCCTTATAATGATCACAGGTGGGTTGTAACTAAGAACATATACTCAGTAATATGGACTCAAGTGAACTTTTGATCAGTTTATTCTGTCATTACATTACATTACATTACATTCACATGGCAGATGCTTTTGTCCAAAACAACTTACGTTTTGAAGAAACACTCAAGTTTCGGGACAATGCTCTTTCCTGAGCATTTTCAAATGATTATAATTATATTATGTATTTAATGTATGTGTAAACATTAGTCACAGCACAGCTTTTTTTGGAACATTTAGGGAGATCCCCAATTCACCCTCATAACACTTTTACATAGCACTTTTTGGACAGGATAGCATTACACAGGGAGGTGGGGTAATATCATTTTTATTGGTGTTTCTCAGTCGTTTTAGTACTGTCCAAATCCACCATGTCAGTCATTTTAATGGACTACCTTCCGCCTATAAAACAAGCTGCAGAAAAAGGCCTGAATAAAGCTCCTTGCTACGAGAACTCTTTGCTACAAGAACTGTGACAGAGTTTGAAGTGTTGACTTGGCCCCTAAATTCCCCAGATCACAGTCAGATTGTGGGACGCACTGGACAAACTAGTCCGATCTATGGAGACCCCACCTCACAAGTTAAAGGGCTTAAAAGATCTGCTAACACCTTGGTGTCAAATACCGCAGCACACCTTCAGAGGTCTTGAGGAGTCCGTGCCTTGATAGGTCAGATGTTTTGGCAGCACAAGGGGGACCTACACAATATTAGGCAAGTAGTTTCAATGTTATGGCTGATTGATGCTTGTTTATCTGCATGTGTGCTTTCTGTTTTTGCCTTGTATACAAATAGAAGGTGTGGAAAAAGCCTAAAAGTGTTTTATTTTAAAAGATCACTCCCTCCAGAGGAATTCTGACTGTAAATCTGAGAGCGACCCCCATTCAGCAGTTACAAACTAATTGTAACAGTTGCTCAGTGCCACTGAAGTGAGACAAACAGCTGCTAGAGATGTTGATGGTGATGAAGATAAAGATGAAAATCTGCTCTGTCTGGTTCTGCACTGGATGGTTTACACTTCCAAGAAGGATTAAGGTGTCAATTAACAACACACTTTGTGTTGTCTGTTTTACCATGTTTAAAGTAAGGGTCTTGCCCTTCACTGCGCACACAAATAGTACATCTGTGTTAAGTTGGGGGCAACACATTTTGTGTTACTGTACACGCAGTTAAATGTGCCGTGCTGAACTGGATACACGTGTCAAGTTAAGGACACTGTTGTTTTTAACATGTGTGTTCAAGGGTGTGTTCAAACTTTAATGGCAGGTTTTGTGCCATTAAAATGGACCCTGGTGTGACTGCTCTGTTCACTTCTCCAAGCTTTTTCTTGCATACACAGTTTCTGTGTGTTTGGCCTTGTATTAATCTCTTTGTGGGAACCTAATGTCCTCATAATGTTAGGAATGCTAATCTGAAATGGAGTGGGGTCGTCACAAGGAAACGTACTGTCAAATTTTGGAAAAACTAATAAAGCAGATAAATTGCCTTTGGTTAAAGTTATAGTTAGGTTTAATAATAATAATTTTTATTTATATAGACCTTTCTAAAATGCAAGGTTGTTTTATATGTAGGTCAAACATAAAAGTAATAATTAAACAGTAAACAGGCATAGAACATAAATCAGACAAACAGCAGCATCACAGTTACAGAACGGAAAATACAAAGTGGAAAACAGGAGCAAGAGCTGGGAGAAGAGGCGCAGTACAGACAGAACAGATACGTTTTTAATTGAGTTTTGGAAGAAGAGAGAGAGGATGTGTTATGGAGATTCTGAGGGAGGGAATTTCATTGTTTGGGAGCCACTACGCTAAATGATCTGCCTCCCACTGAAGATAATTGAAATTTGGGAGCCTTGAGTAGGCCCGGTTCTAGAGGAATGTAATGAGGTGTAGTGTAGGTATAGTCTTACATGAGGGTTGTCCTCACAAATGAAGTAATACCAAATTGTGTGTGTGACCTTTCACACTTGTACACTTCTGTTTAGTTCGCTTTGAGCATGGCATCATGGATTAGTACCAGCGACACAACATCAGTATAGGCTGCAGATTAATATTTAGGTTACTCTGATGCTAAATCTTTTGCAAATGTACACAATATGATCTGTTTTGGTGGGCATTTTAGCACACCTGGTCTATTTAGCACTGCGGTATCTTATGTGTCCCCCACTTTACATGTCCATAAGTATTGGGGCAAAATAGTGAGCACACAATAAAACAGAACACGGAAGTATTTGAAGCATGTAATAGCTGCATTAAGTGTGACAGCCTCTGTCCACAAAAACAGTCTTTGCTCCAGTCGTTTGCAGGTTTTAATTCTGCCGTCAGTGTCCTTTTCACGGCGTGAAATAAGTAGTCGAAATGCTTTTGGTGCACTCCAGAAATGACTGCTCCCATCTTTAGCTGGATCATCAGTAAAGATGAGTAAGCATGTTCTGAGGTTTTCCATGCACAGATGTACATGGCTCTTCTTCTACCAGGCTCATAGATGAAGTTGTAAGCTTTGAACTGTCCAGATTTTTTCCCATCCCCACATTGAACCACAGAGATTCATCATTGCCTCCTTTAACCATAATGCATCAAAGACAAGTCTGCTGACTCCTTTCTGTCATCTTTTAATCTCATCATCTGTTAAGCGGGTCTTTTGGTTTTCATGTTGACGTTAATCATTATTCCTCATGCAAAGCAGTCCTCATCTGCTGGCAACAGCAGTTCCTGCCCTCTAAAGGTTGTTCCTGATCTCGCTGGAAGATATTTTAAGGTTTTCTTCACAGCTCTGGTTATTTTTCTGGTTATGTGAACCACAGTGACTTGCCTCAGGCAGGCTGGTCATATCCAACATCTCTGCACACCAGTGGTTTCTGCTGTTTCTGTTTCTTTTTTCCACACTATTGATTTAGCCAAGGCAAAAACAAGAGAATGTTATGTATTTTCAGCCAGTGCAACGAGAAGCAACTCAGAGCCAGAGCAATGTTGTTATGACAGTCGTGCTTAGTTGAAATACAAGGTCACTGTAAGGATGGAAGGAGTGGATACAGGTGCACCAGTAAGAATGGTTTAATCACAGTCACAGAAGAAGAAAAAAACACCATCTAAACAACATAGTCAGGAGCTAAGCTGAAAATCAAACAGGGGCAGCGAAGGCAGAACCAGGATCGTAGTCAAAAACACAAGACAGGGTAAAAAAACAGGCAAAATACACAATGAGCAAACATAACAAGGCCTAGAAACTGGACACAGAACACCAGAAACTGCGCAATAGTCCATGAACAGTTTAAACAGAGCCCTGATGAGCTTCAGCTGTGCCCCGGGTGACCGCGGGGGCGCAGCTCTCAGAATTCCAGCAAATCAGATCCACGTATGACTGAAGTAGGTGTGGCAGGGGGTCTGACAGTCTGTGCACAAAAGTGCTATTATTCCAAAACAATAAATCACACAAATACATTTGCAGGAAATAGTCTGCAATCAATTACCCTATTCTGTGTTTTCAGCTCTTGTACAGCTTAGGTTTATAGCAACAACAACAGTAAATTCAAAATCATAAAAAATGTTCACTTCAATTTCAGTTGAGTTTAAGAACTTTTTTCCTCTCCTGTCTTTGGATATAGGAGACTTTGTTACAAATGTAAACACTACCAGTCAAAAAAAAGTCTAAAATTACAGATATTGTATTTGTATGATGCTTTTTTGTTCTCTGCATAAGTAAATATTTTCAGATTATTTACATCATGATTATTCTAAACTGAGAAAGTAATAATAAAAATTAGGAAAACAGTTCCATGAGTAGGGGTACATACAGCATTTATTATATATATATATATATATATATATATATATATTTATATAT
>JBBPCZ010000002.1:16503563-16517462 GCA_037974445.1 Brycinus macrolepidotus | reverse complement strand
TTTCTTACTTTTTACACAGCTCACACTGCAATAGTTCATAAAAGAATAGCAACCGGTGCATTTTACACACACACACTGCCACAAATTGTACAAACAGTGAACAGAAAAAAAGGGAAAAGTGGTCTCTTATTTTTTTCCATGGCTGTATATTTTTTTACTTTATCCAGTGAGTGGGTGGTTGGGTTAGTGAATGTCTGGGTGGATGAGTCAGTCAGTGAATGGGGGAGCTGGTGAAGAGACTAAGAGAGTGAGTCAGGGAGAGAGAGTGAGTCTTGAATAAGGATAACGGGCCACTTTACTTAAGTCCCATTTTAATCACAGGCTGACTTTATATTAACCCTTATTAAAAAGTGGACTTTTTTTTTTTTTTTACTTTATCCAGTGAGTGGCCTAGTGATTAGGGAGTTGCCCTTGTGATCAGCAGTTCGTGGGAGATGAATCCCAGGATTGCCGGTGGCACCACTGAGGTACCTTTGAGCAAGGTACTGTCCCCACATGCTGCTCCCCAGGTGCCCCCCATTGGTGGCTGCCCACTGCTTGGTGAATGGGTTAAATGCAGAGAAAAAGTATCACACTGAGATGTGTTCATGTGTGACTATAAATGGGCACTTTACTTTATACTAACCCATAAAATTCCAGTGGACTGGAATATTTTTGCACATTTTTTAGGCATGTCTTTTTTTGACTTTATCCAATGAGTGGGTGGTTGGGTTAGTGAGTGACTGAGGGGATGAGTCAGTTGGTGAATGGGGGAGCTGGTGAAGAGACTAAGAGAGTGTTGAATGAGGATAAGTGCTTTCTTGTCGTGCTGCTGAGTCTGTAGGTGGCGCTGTCTGCACACCCAGCTGCAGTGTGGGGCTGTTGCAGTGCCGGCTCCGGGGGCTGGAGGCAGTCTGTGCGCTTTATTGTTCCGTGGCCGAGCCAAACCGTGGATCTCTCCGGCGTAATCCGTCTCCACGGGCACCCAGCCGACATGGCGACCGCCACGACGCTCCTGTACGGGACAGTCCGTGTGTGAGCGGGTTCGGGGCGGACAGAGATCGGGATCAGCCCTGCAGACCGTCTCAGATCAGTCTCAGCTCTTCTGGAAGAACACCATCCTACGTGGACGCCGTGTTTTGTAATCAGGGTGAGTGTGCCATTCCCTGCGCTGCACAGTGGCTTTACAGTGGGCTGTGTGGAACTAGTCTTGGAGAGATTAGTGCTCAGACCTGACACTTCAGCTCAGACGGGTTTGAAATTGCTGACACTGTGCAGATAGTCTCATTGTCTGTCTCTGGATCGTTTTTTTGGGTTTTTCTTCTTACCTGGCTGGGCTGGAGCTAGCTAGCTAGCCACGTCTGCCCTGAGCGTTACCATGGATTCCTTTCCAAGGAGGACATTTGTAGCCCAGCCAGAGGCATTTGGTCTAATGTCATTACTTTCGACGTCCTGAGACTCTCCGGGAAGTCCTCCCTGGCTGTGTGGTTAAATACAGGTCAGGGGATGAATCTGTGTGTGTGTGTGTGTGTGTGTGTGTGTGTGTGGTGTGGTGTGGTCTAATAAGCTGTAACATTAAGTGTTGGTGGAAATGTTTGGTCTGGTAACTCAGGAGTCAACAGATAAACCCTACCAAGAGCTGTGTTTAGTGTTATTATGATCCTGAAACCCAGTATAATGTTGATTTTCTCAAATGTCATGCCTGTGTTCGAGGCTGTCTTGTTTATAGACAAGGTTACAGCTGGGCTGTGAAGGAAGGCAGAAGGTCTGTATTCAGTCTCTCAGAGGACACATTAAGCTGCGTTTGGGTCCTGAATGGCAGGAACCACTGGGGAACATCAGTCATCATCTAGCACATTAACATGGATCTCAGTATCTGTGTAAATCATTGGCTTTCCTTCTCTCTTTCTCTCTCTCTCTCCCCCCCAAAGCACAGATGATCTCAGTAGCTCTCGTTTCCACTGGAGTCCAGTTAATAATTGAATACGAGTGTTTTCCCGTGGCTGTGTCCTGCAGTAGCTGTCCTCAGTGGGCTGGCAGCTGCACACCTCCTCCCTCTCCAAACACATTTTGCCTTTATTACCCTACCACACGCTGCTGACACTGAAATCAACAGCCACACAACATCTGCGGCCACATCTGTAACCAACCACGTTGCCCCTGTAGTTCTGGAGTAGGCTTATAGGACTTTTTTTTTTCTATTGGGGGGGAGGATTTATTTTGCATTGAAGCCCCCACAAGGATTCAATGCTTGTTCCAAGCTGTTCTACCTGGATTATTCTCATACAGCTCATTTGGAACAAGTAACAGTTGTGCCACACCCAGCATCCATACGTGTGCTCAGTTCAGCCGTGGGTGAAGGGGGGTTAGTGTGTGGGAGAGGTGAACTGATCATAAGGGGGTGGGCTGGGGTGGGGGGAGTAGACCCTGTGTAGAGTAAGAACAGAGAGTCCACTGTTCCAATATAATCTCCAGTATATATTTCTCTCTCTCTCTCTCTCTCTCTCTCTCTCTCTCTCTCTCTCTCCTATGTGGAATGTTCTCTGTAAACAACTTCAAAGCCAGCTGGGACAGTGGTGGGGTCACGCTTTTTCCGGCCGTTTGAAACCACTCCTGCGTCAAAAGTTGGGTTTGAAGAAATATGCTTTTCTTCACTGTTTCTGCTTGTGCACATAATCTGTTGCATGGATGGGAAACTGCACTGCTGTGATCAGAGAGAGAAAAACGGTTCTGCATAATGTTTTGTGATTTATGAGCTTGAGGGCTGCACAGGCCATGACACTCAAAGCCAAGCTTATTTTCCAGTTTTTACACGTTTGAGGCCAGACGGCTCGCCATTTAATTAGGGAGAGGACCAACCCTAAGATCAACACTGCTGAGTTTTAATAAGAGGCCAGATTTTGCTTCAGAATAGTGAAGAAATGGCAATGCCTGCAGAATGTCAGATTTATTTTGTTGGGCTTGTTGACCTGGGGTATTGACTGATGCATGCATAATTGATCAATATTTACATCCTGGTTAATACTGGTACTTTCAATTATTTGACAGTCTCAGTCAATTTCATTCTCAGAAAGAGACAATTTGGAGGAATGTTAGAATGGCTTTAAATATCTCCTTCTCTCTGATGTTACATTATTTGCATGTGTGTGTGCACATTGGCATGTGTGCTTATACATTTGCATGCTTGAGTGTAACCGGCCAGGTGGAGATGATCATTCGTTGCTGTTCTAATATGTTTAGGTTGTTCATTTACTATTCCCTACCCAGATGCTAAATTGAATATTCATAGTCATGCACTGAATATTAACGATGCTAAATGGGCCATAACTGAGGAACACTGTGAGTAAACTTGAAAAGTGATTAACCACCCAGAGACTGAACTTGTGTGTCTGACAGTGTCTCAACTCTATTATATGCCAAGCTTTGTTATTACTGCAGCTGATATACTGTGCTTAATGTACATAACTCATAGAAGACACCACAGATTTTAAAGTATTGTTTGGAATATCTGAGTGCTCGAAACTTGAGTTTTTGCTTATTGCTCATATGCTGCACCCCCAACTTTCATAGAGTGAAAAGGTCAGCCCTTATGAAATGCATACTGACTCAAAATAATAATACTTTAAGAGTCCTTGTATTCCTTGATAGTGATGCCCACATAATGGCACACAACATAGAGCACAGTGCATTCTGACCTGTAGATCAAACAGTCACTTGGTTTAGAAGCAGCAGACACTATTATTAGTAAATAGATTTATGATTAGAATTAAATACGACTTGATTTGATCCTTGTAACAAATTTATCTGATATCTGATCTCATCTTATCTGGCTGTAGAGGCTCCCAGATGTTATTCTATAATCGAAGTATCCTGTTGTCATTTTTGTATAGGAAAGCTGTGCATAGAATATGCACAGAAGTTGTCTTGAATATGTGGCCTTCAGGTATGAGTGTAACTTTGTATGTATGCAAGTAAATGGCATAACAGTGTGTTTAAGCAAAGAAATGGCTTATGCTCCTCTCTAAGGAGAGGGAGCACAGGTTTTGATTTGACCACGATCGCAGAGAGCAGCGAATTCATGCATGACCAGCCAGAGGTTATATAATCTGCCTACTTCTTTTGTATGTTGCAATGTTTTGTGTTGTTTTTTATTTGGCTGTTGTGCTGACACTGATGAAACTCGTTAATATTAATGCTGGCTACCTAGCAACCAGCTAATCCATGGCAGTACTGTAGGAATGAACGACCACATCAAAGATGAAGCAAACACATCAAAGCACCTTATTTGAATTCATGAAATCTTTAACAGCAGCAGCAGCCACGTTCCAGTCCAGCAAATCAGTTTTGAGATCCATTATGTGATAAAATTCTCACTCATTTGATGCATTTTCTACTTTCACACCTCAAATGCAATGAAAATAGCTAAAGGGTATTCTCCTAGAGTTATGTTGGTTTGTAGTATATTATTTCAAATTCATAATTATAAAACAAGACCTTTAGATGGTTTATTAAGAGCGTGATAAAAGTCTTGGATCAGTGTGTTTGTGGGGGTGGTCCCTAAAAAGACACAGTATACCCAACTATTCAGACACCACTACACCCTGAGCTTCAGGTCACAGTTGTCTGCTCTTCTTTCTTTCTTTCTCCCTCAGTGGCCTATTCTCTCTCCCACTCCCTCCTCTTGCCCCCTCCTCTGGCTTTGATCCCCCCCCCCCCCCCCCCCGTGCTGACATCACTGTTCTGGAATGTGTGATAAACGGAGTGGAACAGAATTCAGAATCCGAGAAAGAGTTGGGGTGGGGGGGGTGTTTAAACTGCTCTCAGGGACTTTCAGAAAGCCTAGGGGTGAGCAGTGCCATCATACCATCTTCATGTGTGTACCCACACACACACTCATACTCTTAACTCTATGGAAACCCAGACTTGCGGTCATTGGTTGTTGTTAGGAGGGATATTGAATTTCGGCAAAATGGAACAAGGGGAGGCTTATTTTCCCACCTCTTCAAGGTCTCATTAAGAGTGTCACATGAAAACATGTGAAACCTTCTGGGAAATCAATGTCCAAATCAAGGCCACTCTTTTGTCATTTGTCTTGTGTGTGTCCTGCATGTGTCTTTGTTTGCAGAAAGTGTTGGTAGTAATTTGAGACCACACACAAGATGGTGGCTTTTTTAATGCCTGTCCCTTAAGGCAACTGAAATACAACTCTTCATTCTACGTTATGCTGGGATTCCTCCAGACTGGTTAGGGGTGTATTCTCCACAATGCATAGTCAAATGTCTATGATATGTACATGTTCACATTTCTAATTGTTACACCCCTAGTACTGGTAACTGCAAATGTGTAAGTGGAAAGTGCCCATTTGTCATACGTGAACACACCGCAGCACCCAGTGTGAACAGCACGAAGTTCTTCCTCTGCATTTAACCCATTCACCAAGTGAAGCAGTGGGCAGCCAGGAACGCAGCGTCCAGGGAGCAGTGTGTGGGGATGGTACCTTGCTCACTGGTGCCACTAGCAGTCCTGGGATTTGAACGCATGACCTTCTGATTGCAGGGACAACGGCGTAACCACTAAGCCACCAGCTGCCCTCGTAGTCGTATAAAGGCTGTGATCAATTTTCAATTTATCAATAAGTAACGGCCATGAAATCAGTAAGTTAAATTTAGCTCTTCTGCGCTTTGATCTGTGATCTGAAACTTCGGTCTTTGTTTTCACACACACAGCAGTGGTTAGCCCTGTGAGTGACTGTGGCAGGGTAGGTGTGAAAAGGCGTTGGACTTTGTCACGCTCATCTTGTCCTAGGTTTCACTGAATGTTACTGTTGTGTACCTGTGGTTTTAAATACTGAAAAATCAATAATTATTGATATGTTTGTCCAGACTCGTCTTATTGTTTTATTTGTATTTATAAATGTTGTGACTCGGTGCTTTAATTACTTGAGTAATATAATTTTAGCAGCTGCTATAGAATCTGCTATGATTGATCAGCCTATATGAACAGCCAGAACACACAAAGAACACTCACTACAAACATGAGATTTGTCAGTGCACTTCTACAGCACATAGCCAAAATTCCAGGCTTCGTTGTGTTAATTTCTCTGTGTGTGGGCTGTTAAACATTGTGTATATTGCACTGGTTAGAAGTAAGGCTGGCCGATATGACCTATAAAGAATATCACAATATTTTTAACCTGAGACATGATACACAATATATATCTCGATATTTTGAAATCTCCTCTTAAGCACCTCACAAGTGCTCAAATGAACCCATTGATGCATACAATCACACAAATAAGATTCTAGTAGTCACTGCAATATGTGTCTGCATTAAAATATTCTTGTTTACATTGATTTTGAGCACATTTAAACTTTTATGCAAAAAGGAGGAAATCAACGAAGTTAAATTTAACAAAACAGTAATTATTCAAACCATGTAATTGCACACATTTAACACCAGTTCTTGATTTGTGCTTGATATTTGTGATATGTGCTCAGTGTAGTCATTTACTACATTGAGTGTAGAACTAGCCATGATACATCAAGTGTATACGATATGTCGCCCACACCAATTAGAAAGTATTGTGTACATCTGCCAGATCAATTAAATGATTATTTATTTAATTAAAATACTTACAGAACATGCATGAGGAACATCAATGATTTTGACATTGTTTATATTAAAGTGGCAGAAAACAAAAAGACAAAGCCTTACAGCATTATAACTATAGCATTATAGCGTTATAGCATTATAACTCTAGTAATAGTAACAGGTTTTATGATTAATGATTTGTAAATCATAATTTATTAAACCTACATCATATAACAACTATAACTGCATGTAACTACGTATACCAATTATAACTGGGTATGCCAACCATCACTGGATATTGCAACTGTAGCTGCTTATGCTAACTACCGCAAAACTAAAGCGATACATCAATCTATAACAAAGTTAGCCACTTTTCTGAGCAGAAATTTAAGCATGTCTGTTTTCTTGAGTTTAAGAAGTCTTCTGTGTGGTGTTACCACATGACCTGCAATGAAAACAGGTTATTAAATAGGTAGTAGCCCTCAAACAGCAGTGTGTTATATATTTCTTTTTTTTTCCAGAGAACATGTTCGCAGTGTGCTGGTGACGCTTTAAAGCTGCCTGTACATGTTTTGGGAAGCAAGGCTCGCACATGCTTGTCCCCACTCATCCACAATACTATTGTAAATTTTCAATGGCTTTGGGATGTGATTGGACGATGGTATCTTGCACATGTTCTCACAAGCACACTGTGACCTTTAGTGATATCAATGCAGTAATGACTAACAAACATTAAACTTTGTGTTTGTAATGATGGTTGGAAACGTGTTTTTTTTTTTTTTTTTTTTTTTTTTTAAGGCTGGAATGGATTGATTGTGGTGTAGCAGCATGATGCATAATCGATTGCCTACATTTTGGCCTTTTACTGACTAATTGTACAGTCCAGAATTACTGTTTCAGTTAATATTCATTGTGCAACTCTGCAATTTGTCTTCGGTCCGTTGCTTCATTAGAAGCTTCAGTGCATTCTCGCATTCATACAAGTTCACTCATGGCCCTCATTCACTCGTTATGATTTGATTATGTAGAAGGAGGTTCGGTGTCCTTGCTGTCTCACACATTGATACGGAGTGCTGACCTGCTGTGGGACTTACTGCACACACATTCTCCAGCTCTTTGGAAATTTTCTCGTACCAAGACTGTACTGCCAAATGTGAGTGTGTGACACCTGTGTTTATTGTGCTCGTCTTCTAGGCCTGTGGAGACGGTGAGGAAGACTATGGTAGAGCAGGAGCCAACGTCTACAGCGGGGCAGCGGCTGGGCGCCCCGGAAACACTGGGCATTAGCACACTGGAGCCGGGCCATAAACCACCTGCCATGCCCTCTGGACGGCATGTACCCATCAGAGTCCGCATGCTCGACGACTCGGAGGAGATGTTTGACATCTCAGTGAGTGCCTGTTTCATACTTTATCTTCTGCTGCTGCCTGTCTGAAGTAAATTTCAATAATGTAATGCTCCCCCTCTCAAGCTTTTCAGGGTCTTTTAAATAAATAAACACTTCTGTATGGCTTTGCCAAAAAGTAAAACATTAAATGGAAGGCTGCTTATATCTTTTGCCTACAAATTTGAAGGAAGAACTGACAAAAGTGCTACCTTGGAAATAATGGCAACCCTCATCAAATCTGATCTCTTTCCCGTGATGCCAGCATCTATCTGCACTTTTAGCTGGTTATTTCACCTTTGTTCCAAAAGAGTTTGAGCGTTGAACAGTAGTCAAAAAATACTGTTAATGCTGCAGTGTTCTACGCAACAAAGCCTTGCAGATATTATTTTTGGATTCAATTCAGCAGAAGGTAAGTTTCCCAAGTCCCTGAGCTTTTGGTGACACTGCAGTAATATTAAAATGACGGTAAAATCGCAGTGTGAATACTTCTTCAATTGTTCTTTTCTATCAAAGTGTTGTAGTGCTGGTTCCTTCTCCATGAAGTGTGTAAAGAGAAAAATGACTACACTTTGATTTCTGTTGACTTGGTAACCAAATTAAGCACCAAGTTCAATTTGTTTTTTTGCATGAGTGGGTAGAAAGGATAATCATTCTGTTTCCGAGAATCAGCACAACCTGTGAAGCCCATACTGACATAACTGCTTTGTTGTTGGTTGCTTTGGTCTGAAAGTCTGACAGTCTTTAAAACTGGGGTTAATTATTGACTTTCTCTGGGTTCATGGGCTTGCTGAATTTCCAGATTTCGAGATTACTCTTGTATTTGTAAGCAAATGGTTATGGCTTGCGCGTTGCCACAAGAGCACTTTTGTTTTGCTGTTAGTGAAATGAGAGTGGCAGGCTGACATTGGCATGAAGTTGGTGTAAAACCACTTTAAGTGGAGAATCAAATTGGTGCTGCATTTTCTCCACTTGTTGTTTTGAGGTTTCCTTCATGAGGAAAGGGAGGTTTGTGCGAGTTCTCTTACAGCTGGTCTTAAATGTGTGACGATTTAGAAGTGGTATCGTAAAACTGAAGATATGAAAGTTCGAAACACTGTATGGAAAATTACAGTCCTTTTCTGAGGGTGTCTCGTTTCAGTTAATTGTGGAAACCACTGTCAGTGATCACAACTAAGCATCTGGAGTTCTCCTATCAGAGCAAATGCCTGTCAGGCAGGATTATACACACCCACTCTCGAATGGCTGGACTTTTTTCTCCAAGTAACTTATGAATCCTTAGGGGTTGTGATTTATAGGATTCACTTTGTTAGTAAAGTAGTTGCATTGCAGAACATTTTCAGAGCCAAACCAATCTGTGTAGAATGTAATCGGAGCTATGCTGTGTCATCAAAATGTAACACAAAACAAAATCAAGTCAAATCTTGACCTCAGAATTGAGAGTCGTAGCCGAACTGAAAATATGTGTGTCATTACACCCCTGATAACTTGATTATGATGCTGATCCTTAGAGCCTGATGGACCTGGGCATACTTTTGGGTTTTGCTTCACTTCTCTGGTAAGAGTTTGTGGTATGTGCACTGCACTCTGCTCCTAAATCTGGAGCAGGAGCTTCATGCCGGGTGGAGTCTGAAATCATATGTTTATTTTACTTGGAACCTGCAATATTGCAGTTTTGTCAAACCGCTTCTGAGGAAAGGAGGGAGTGAAAGAGAGAACAAGACGGAGTAGGAGAGGTAGAGAGCAAGAGAAGGAAGGAGAGGCTCATGCAGCTCTCACTCTCATGCAGATGGAGGGAAGGATTATGGACAGTAGAAAAGTCTTGTGCTAAGTTTATGTTGGCAGCGACCCTTGCAGCACTGACTAAAACTCTGTTCCCATTGCACGCAGCCTGACCTCCAGCCTGCAAGCCACTGTCGTTCAGCACGAGCTGCACCCTTACTGCTGCTCACAGGAAAGGCTTCTGCACAGAGTGAAATATTTTGTTGTTGCTACTTGACTATGTGAAAGGATAGTGTTTCTAAAGTTCACACTTTTAGTCTTGTGCCACAGTTCTACCCAGCGCGAGACCTCTGCTCCTCTAATTTAGAGAGAGGGCCAGCCTGACGAAGAAGTAAAAGGGTAATTGTGCTGCAGAAAAACCAACCATCCATTAAGAAACATCCTAACTGTGTGTTTTTGGCCTCCAAATTGTATATGACTTTTTATAGAAAAGAAAAACTTTATAAGCAAAAACACCAGAGTTAACCTTGTTGGTATCATTAAGTGCCTTTTCTGGTACCTGTGGGATTGCCATGTCTGGTTTTTGTTCAGTTCTTTTCTGCTTACTCAGTGCTCGTGTTCTATTCGTGTCCGTGTTCCAGTTTAGCGGTATTCCAGTTTTGGTTTTACTGGTCTGAAACTGACATTGCTCTGATCTTTTCAAAACAGCACTATTGTTACTGAACTATGATTACAATGGCAAAGGTACAATGATTTCAATACAATATTGGAAAATTGAATTTGAAACAGTGTATCTAAATTTAAAATTGTATTGCTGATGCACCCCTCAGCTTCTTCCACTCTTTTTGTTAAAAACTGCAGTGATCAAAACTATCCACCTGGGTTGACTGTGTCAGCGTAAAGTCAGTAAAGAGGGGTGGGGTTTATACTATGGACACACACTCAAAATAACTGGACATTTTTCTAACTAAAATTGTCGGGCTTGTGATTTTTGGGGTTCATTTTGTTTTGGGTCCGAAGAGAAGATAGTAAAAGTGTTCTGTTTGAGAATTTTAATTGCTCTAAATCAACCCTATCTGTGTAGCATTGAATCAAACCATTTGTAACACGCAGAATATTGAAAATCTCATCTGAAAACTGACATTAGAATTAAAAACCATATCAAACCTGAGAATGTGTGCATGGTTATACTCCTATTACAGCCTTTTGTGTACTGGACAAATATCAATAATATGATTTTTAAAAGAAGCTTAAAAATCGAGGAATAGGGCTTGATATTTCACAGTATTTTGTAATTAGGGCTAAAATTAATCAAATTTGAATCAGGTTTGTATGTTTAGTGAAAATAACCATTGAAAAATGCTGCTCTCTAACGGCTTGTGTTCTCAACTCACTGAACACATTAATTCCAACGCATTAAGTCTCTCCTGTGGCAGTGAAATCAGTAATGAAAGGATTTTCAGTGATAGGATGCCAGATCTATCTTCTCTTTCTGTTTACTGGTCTGGCATTTTTAAGCTTCTCATGCTGCTCTTTCACAGAGAGCTGCAGAAATATTGCAAAAATGATAATCGGGACTGGGTGTTTTCCCAAGGAAATTAGGTAGGCGACGTCCTTTCGGCCCTGGGGCTCATTTAGGTTGGGGGTGGGGAAGCTGGGTTCTTTACTGTTGTTTTGTTAAGCTGGGTGCCGTGTTGCATATTTGCAGACAGATAAGCTTAGGTAGCTTTCATGGGTATTTATGTAGTTTTACTGCTAAACACAATACTTGGGAATTTAGGTCCCTGCAACTAATAACACTGACTGTTTCAGGCAGTTTGCATATGGTGTTCCAATGACTGTTACGATTCAATGCATAATGAGGTCAAATACTACAGAGATGCTTATTTTTTTCAGGAATGTTAAGTCATGATGTAGGCCCTGTTTTCTCAAACTATGGGCTGCAGACCAGCGCCGGTCTGTGACAAGGTTACTTCCGGTCCACGGAGCCTTGCTTCTGCACCAGTCAAAATTCAGTCAGATCATGTCTACTCTCCGTGCTTCTGCTTTCAGCGCTTCTGTCACTACGTGCCACGCCCCACCCCCCTTGACTTCACGCCCTGCCCCTTGTTTCAACATTCTACAATGTTAAGCGTTCTCGCCCGCGAGAATTGGGGGTGTAGGCCTGTACAGGGCCTTGCAGCCCAAAGCCTGGCATGACTGGGCCCCAGGACAAAGAAGTTTGAGAAACGCTGTTGTAGGCTGCTTAAAATTAGTCAAAACAATCGACAGTGGTTGCAATGGTACACAGAAATCGCAGTGTTTGGACACACGAAGGTTTGGATATCACAGTTCGGTTCAACATGGGAAAAAAGCCAAAAGTCATATGCCTAAGGATGGTGTTTTAAATGTTTTTGATCAAATTCTCTTGCATAGGTCACATTTTATGTAAAGCTTAGAAAACAACAAATACAATAGGTCCCAATCAGCTAGAAAACTGAAAAGCACCTCTTGTGTTATTAAAATAATAAATAAAATAAATAAATAAAATAATAAAAAATAAAAGCACATGTGCATTAGGAGAAGTGTTCCAATTGTTCCCCTTAGGCTATATTCAAACATTCCAAACATAAGCCAGAAAAAGATTGCTAGTAGGGAGGGACAGCAGATACAAGCAGGTAGCATTTTGCCACCGGGCAACTTCGGCAACTTATAAAAGGAAAAGGGATATTTTCAGTTAGACATCAGTCACCTTGAGCTAAGCTTAGCATGACATGTTTCTAATTTGCTAACGGTTAAGTGGGGCTCACTTTTTTGTGAAATTTGGTTCTGCATTATGTTCAAGTAGGACAGTAACATGTTAGATCCCAAACACAGGTTTGATTTTGCTTTTATTTGTTTCAGTGGCTGGTCCACAACGTAATTCTGAACTGAACTGTCTTTAAAATCTTTATTATTTTCGCCCTAATCTTGTTTGGCCATGAAAGCTTTTACAGGTAGAATTGCAGAATTGGCGGTACTGACCCTAGTCATCCTGATATTTTTCACTTCAGCAATTTAGAAGAAACGCCATCCATACCAGGGCGACTGCTACAGGCCTTTTTCTTATTTTACTTTCTCTTTCGGGTCTGACTCTTGTCAGGCATTGGTGGATCCACATTTAGCTTGAGAGGATCTGTCCTTGTGTCAGAGCTGTTCCTGTCCCCCCCCCCCCCCCCCAGTTAATTTTAAATATGCTCATTAGAATGAGTGCTCTTGAAGCTCACCTACATGGCTCATTGTACTGAACTCAACGTGTAACACCGTTTACTGTATTCCCATTATATCTGTGTCCATTTATTCCTCGTACAGTTCCTTAAAACAGTTGTTCTCTGCCGACTTTTCCTGTGTCCCCTCCATATC
Organism: Brycinus macrolepidotus; assembly: GCA_037974445.1. Classification (NCBI taxonomy): domain Eukaryota; kingdom Metazoa; phylum Chordata; class Actinopteri; order Characiformes; family Alestidae; genus Brycinus; species Brycinus macrolepidotus. Next base: position 16,504,405 of record JBBPCZ010000002.1, on the reverse strand, counting down.
AGTTCCCCATGAAACACACAAGAGAAGCCTTTTTCGCAATTTGGTATGTGCAGGGAATGCGAACTTCATAGCATTGCTGGATTGACTCTGCAGTCCATGTTTAACTCATGGAAAATGTGTCGGTTGGCCATAAATAACAGCAGCCTTGCAAATATTTGACTGCTGTTTTGCATCTCAGTTATTCTGAACAAAGCAACGTATAGTTGTTGTGTGTGCCTTTTTCAATAATTAGCTAATTATCATGTAATGTTTATAGACAGAATTTAACAAAGTTAACGGTTTAGCCCTTCAGTGACTGAAGTGATTTTATAGCCACTTTGTAGAGACATGGAAAACTAATTCTCAAACATTTGCTGTCAAATTATCCTTTATTTTAGCAACCATCCACAATTCCTTAAGCTTAACCCCAATGAGAACCATCGCTTAATTCCTGGCCCCCGCTACAGGATAATCGGGTCAAATTAGAGTTTGTTTCACTCCTCCTGATAATTGCAAAATGTCTCTTAATTTCAGGATGATCTTAAATGATTATCTTCCCCGATTATCCTGTGGTGTGGTGTGTCTATAATCCAGTCTTTATTCCTACAGTCTATTCCCAGTCCAGTTGGGCCCGACCTGAATGTGAATCGTAAATATTAAACATGTTATTTTAACATTATTTATGACTCCATATCCGGTAGTGTGGGGTGGATGCCGATTCTCTGGTGGGAAATGCAGTGTTGACATCATGCACGAAAAACCATCAGCCAATGAGAACTGAGCTTCACTTGGGGTGTGTGTGTGTGTGTGTGTGTGTGTGTGTGTGTGTGTGTGTGTGTGTGTGTGTGTGTGTGTGTGTGTGT
>JBBPCZ010000002.1:16470845-16483641 GCA_037974445.1 Brycinus macrolepidotus | reverse complement strand
TCTCTCTCTCTCTCTCTCTCTCTCTCTCTCTCTCTCTCTCTCTCTCTCTCTCTCTCTCTCTCTCTCTCTCTCTCAACGTTATCTAGTTACACTTATTTGGATGAAAAACTGGCTGTTTTTCTGCTTTAGTCAGGAAAGTGTAAGAAAAGGAGCCTGAGAGACTAACCTGGTACCTCTCCCCTCTTCCGTAAAGTAACATGTTGCAAAACCTATTTTTTAAATTGTATTTGTTTTTTTATATACGGTTTTATTTTTGTCTTTTTGGCAAGACAGACGTTACATTTCTGAAGATGGGTCCAAGTGTTTTTCTTTCTAAACACCCTCTGTTTGTGATCCAGTCAAATCACGATGAATGAGTCATGCCTCACCCACAAATATTTCCCATCCGACCCAACTCTAGATGTACAGATAAAGTTTAGATTGTTATTCTTAAACCATATTTCTGTTGGTCGTCCCTCTACCCTTTATCAGTGATCAGTTTCTGAACACAGGACCGCAGGTGGCTGGATATTTGTAATTGCAGGATGATTTTTAACCCTGTGACATTGAGACGTGTAAAAATCCCAGCAACACTGCTATTCTTAATACACTCATACTGGTTCAACACCCACTGACATGTCACAGCCATGCTTGTGCCACTGCTGTGCTGAAGATGGCTCACCATATCAGCAGTCTTATGGCGGTCCCTTATCTTTGGTGGATGCAAAGAATTGTCCAGTGACAAGTTCTGTAGAGCAAAATGTTCCCCAAAAAAGTGCTCCTTGTAGGGATTTCTGAATAAATGACCAAATGGTGTAGATATAATAGAGGTTTATCTTATAAACTAGCCATTCATATGTCTGTGTGTTTGCATGTGTGTGATGTGTTGTAGTGGTCACACCCCAGCAGAGTCGGACTACCAGTTACTGGAAGTAGCGCGCAGGCTGGAAATGTATGGCGTCAGACTGCATCCAGCCAAAGACAGAGAGGGGACCAAACTCAGCCTCGCTGTCGCACACACAGGAGTGCTGGTCTTTCAGGTAGACATGCAAACATGTATCCTCGCACACCATACACACTCTCGACCTGTGCTGCATTCTGATCACTTTAACCAGTTTTCTAAATAAGGAATATTAGGCTATTGTGATTAGCGTATTTTGTATATTTTATGTAATATTGTATATTTTGTTTTCCTGCAGGGTCACACCAAGATCAATGCCTTTAACTGGTCTAAAGTACGCAAGCTCAGCTTCAAGAGGAAGCGGTTCCTCATCAAACTCAGACCTGACCTCAATGTAAGACAATCTGTGTGAACAGTTTTAATCCTCTTATTTTTGGCAGCACACGAGCTGAATTGTTTCTGAAGTATCTTTACAGTGTCAGTGCTTTCTTATTCAGTATTACTAGATCGGACATAGTGCATAGTTTGCAAAAAGATTCATCAGTACTCGGAAGTATCTGGTTTAGCAAATATTTATTGTTATTGCTTTTGTTTTTCCTTGAGGTCCACAAATGTGGTTTTATGTAGCAAAAATGATATAGCAGAATTTATATAGCAAAATTAATTTTTGTGACCAAGTGTAGTTGCTGTTGAGGAGTGTGCTGTCTGCACTGAGAGTAATCAAAGTCTCAGGAGAGGAAGCACAGACAAATTAATTAAACAGACTTTTTGTTACTGTATTACTGTACCTTTAAGGAGAACTAGTATGGACTGTTGTGTGAAATGTTGAATACAAATCATTTGTTCTTATTTGCCTGGTCTAATTTAGCAGACGGTGGGAAAACTAATTATTGTGATGCATATTGTATTTTGAAAACATATATTATAGAATCCTGGTGTTACGCATTTTTCATATTGCTCAGCCCTAATCTGGCACGTAGTGTTTTGACTGATAAACATCTCTCTGTCTCTGCAGCAGAGTGCATATCAGGACACACTAGAGTTTGTGATGGCAAGTCGGGACTGCTGTAAAATTTTCTGGAAAATCTGTGTGGAGTACCACGCGTTCTTCAGACTCTTTGAGGAACCCAAACCCAAACCTAAACCTGTCCTCTTCAGCCGAGGATCATCCTTCAGGTTCAGGTTGGTGTATTTGCATGTACTGCGGTCTTTGAGTTTTATATTAGTCTCTCTTTCTCTGTCTGCCTATGTGTCTGTGCGTCTGAAGGTTTTGTTTGGATCTTTTAGTCTGTGTGTATTGTGCATCCTTAACTGAAGTTGAAAAGGCTTTTTACTGTCTTTTTATCTCTCAGTGGTCGGACTCAGAAGCAAGTTATAGATTACGTGAAGGACACAGAGTTCAAGAAACTGCCTTTCTCCAGGTGAGACTGATCAAAAGCACATTAGGGAACCAGCCAGCACACGAACCATAACCTTCTATTAGATGCTCTGTTTCTATTGAACAGTCACTGCTGTCTTTACAATGTCAAATTGATTTCCTATTCTTGGTATATCACATTCACTCTCTGTCTGTGTCTCTGTCTGCGTCTCTGTCTGCGTCTCTGTCTGCGTCTCTGTCTGCGTCTCTGTCTGCGTCTCTGTCTGCGTCTCTGTCTGCGTCTCTGTCTCTTCTACAGGAAACACAGTAGAGTTCAATACAACAGCAATCTGTCTCCCCTGCCTTCTCCACTACACTCACAAGTGCCAAACCAAGTAAGTGCCTTTTTCCTCGCCTTCTCTCTCTCTCTCTCTCTCACACACACATTTTTCCTGGTCTCAACAAACTGTGACATTATTCCTGGTCTCATCAATATTGGTAATTTGTTAATTACATTCATATTGTACATTCAATTGATTCTTTCTGTGTTTTGTTCTCTTGCCCTCACTCACACACGCATACACAGATACACAGAACATTTTCCCAGGCCACATCAAAAACGATTAATTAATTACAGTCATGTGTAGATTCAATTATATTGTTGTGCTCTTTCTGTCTCTCTCATACTCTCTCCCTTTCTCTTACTCAGGCCGAGGGACGTAGCTGGAAGGAGTCTGCGTTGGTAAGCTCTGAGGACTCTGCAGCTTTACGGATGCGTGGAAGCCCCTCCCTCTCAGCTCAACGGAGCATTCGAAGCGACGGCGAATCAGCAGCAGCCGACAACTCTCGGGTTCAGGGAGCAGGCGCCAGGCAGCAGGGTGCAGAGCTCCACACTGCAGGTCTCGCGTCCCGCGCAGCCAAAGGCAGCAGCTCTTCCATCCCTTACATCGATTGCAGTGATGCAGAGTTTAGTGAGGTGGAGGTCCGAGGTCGAATTAGCAGGTCGCACTCCCGCACGCACGAAAAGGGACAGGGGTGTAATATGCTCCGCCCACGCGAGCGCGAGGGCAGCCAGAGCAAGTTTAGACACACAGAATCTCCCCCTTTATCCCCAGTCAATCGTGCTCAGTCCTCACCCCATCACTATTCCAGCCCCGCCCATTGTTCTAGCCCCTCCTATCATAACCATAGTTATGATGTTTATGAGTCATCTCTTTGTGGAGGCGCAGCTCCAGTGCGGGGGCCGCTCCACAGCACCTTGTTGGATGAGCTAGCTACTCGTAGCCCCATCCTAACGCGTCACCTCCCAGGCACCAGGAGCTTGACTTCAAGTCCTGCCCTTTTCTCCTTTCACAGAACAAGCTCCCTCAGCCATGCCCGATACAATGGTCATGGGCAGCATGACGGCGAGCGTGGACACCACGATATGGATGGCTTAGCCGGCAGTGGCCGTAGTTTTAGTCTGAGGTCGGCTCCTCGAGAGGAAAGGGGTGGGCTTTTCAGTAGCTGCTCTCCAATCATGAATCGCTCAGTAAACACTGCCAAGTGCCAGAACGTAGGTAGCCGTGGTAACCGCTCTGTTACGGACCCTCTGATCCTAAGCCAGCCACGACCCGTTCTATCCCGGGCTGAGCGGATGGCCGCCCTCGAGCGGCGCATGATGGCCAACGGCCTCTCTCCTCCTGGCCAGGTCAAGCCCAAGGCTAGCTCATCGCACCGGCGCCATGGTGGTGTGCCCATGATCGATGGCTCCACTAGCAGCGGTACAGACACCAGTGACTCCGAGGAAGTAGAGTCCACCGGCTCCTGTGGCCAATCGCTGGGCTTTGGAAACCCGGCTGCGTGTAGCTCCTCCCCTGTTTCCCCCCTCCCTAGAAATAAGTTTTCGTTTGGCAGCTTACAGCTGGATGAAGATGAGAATGGCGAGGGAGGGTGCGTGGACTTCAGCGATGAGGAAGGAGCACAGATGTTCAGCTGTTAGCTAAGGTGGGAGTTTAGAGGTTCAGGTAGAGCCCTGTGGTGCTGGGAGCTCAGAGAAGAGCAGGTCTGGTTGACTTAGGACTGAGAGGGATACACACATATCCTGGGCAGGAGAAGCTACTTCTCACAGTTTTGGCCAGAGTGTGTGCTAGTGTAATATGCACTAATGACACTAATGTTGAATACAGAGGTGACCTCTCTCTCTGCAACAGAAATATAGCTCTTCCTTGAGGTTATTACTGTTTATCATTCTGTGATTGTAGCAGACATATCTCTCTCTTTCTCTTTATATGAAGAAAGTGAATCATTTTACTTAGTGCCAAGTCCGTTGCTGGACCCCCACACTAATACTGTAGAATTTGTTGCGCTGGAGTGTTGAGTGAAGCCAGGCGCTCCTGCTGCAACGCACGTGTTTATAGTGCAGAGACGCACTGGCACAGGCTTCTGTTGGGCTTTGAAGAGCGATGGTCTGGGAGTTTGTGAAGTCCACCAGAGGCCTTCACATGTTTTCGCTAGTGCTAGGAGGACTGACATGTTTTTACAGTCAAGAAAATAACGCACATCACACTTATGAGTCTTTAGCTGATGATATTCAAGATATGTGATTGTTGCACTTAGCTTTTTTTAATGTTTGTAGTACTTTATAGAAGCATGAACATAAGATTGTGTTTAGCCAACTACAAGAAAATGTTTATACTGTGGTCTAGACCTTCGTATTGTCATGATTGTAGGAACCCTATTTATATAGCACTGCCATTTGTAATGTGAAATATTTAACTGAAGAATCGAGTAGCCTCTTTGCTAACTTTCTGATATACCACCATATTCAGTTGATCTAAAGAAGAATCAGAGGTTTACATGTTGGGTTTTGTAAAAAAAAAATCTTTTTAGTCTGTATAGCAGCCAAATTCCATTGATATTCAGCACGGACCTGTTTACAAGAAGAAACTTTTGCTAATCACTGACTTTGCATGTTGATTGGTCATATGTTATTTGTACTTACTAATATCTTGCTTTTGCTTATGGCAGAAGGTTGACTTTCCTAATGAGTGTGATTTGGCAGCGCTTGTGCAGAACGTCCTGTAACGTGTCAGTTGGCGGTATAGTGTTTGGTGCAGGCGGGCATCATAATTTAGAATGGTGTATGATGTAGTCATAAATCTAAAGCCCTGGCGTTCTGTTCTGCGCCTGGGCTCTCGAATGGTTTTCTACATGCTGAGGACAAGGATGGAATTTATTAGTAGCAGGGCTTTATGGATTACTGTTTATGCATATTGTTAATTATGAGTTGCGAGCGTAGCTCATCTGCCCTCCAAGTGGCCCAGGCTGAAGAGTAGGAGAGCACATTACACTATCATCTTGTCTTAATACTGGTGTTTCACTGTGTTCTCACCTGCCTCTCCCACTCTGTGACCCTATTTGCTCCCACCGTAATCAATCACACTCTGGTTTCCCTTTCCCCCCCTATCCACCCCTTCCTGCAAAAAAAAAAAAAAAAAAAAAAAAGGAAAAAAACACAACTCTCACTAAAAATAACCAGCTTGGCACCTTGTGTGTACTGTATCTTTCATTTCAAATATTGGGTTTCTATTTCTTTTCTTTTTTTCTGCTCCCTCTGGTTGTGTTCCTGCACAGGCTGAGGCTGCTTGAGCTTGTCATTTCCATCCACTGTCATTTATGATCAATAAATGCTCCTGTTGTTGTTTGTTTTTTGTTTTTTCCCCCCCCCTTCTCTTATCGGTTGTTGATGACTGACTGAATGAATGAAATGAACGACCAAATGAATGAAGGAATGACTGACGGGTATGCCTTTGTAACACTCTGATGCTGGTTTCTAAGGCTTTGTATTGCATGCTCTCCCTCCTCTCACTGCTCTTCTCTCCTGGTTGGATGTGTTAAGGAAAGACCACAGTCATTTCAGACACTGCTTCCACTGTTGCACATATGAATGTTTGTTAAAGTGACATTTAAACTGTGACATCACTTTTCCCCCCACTTGCTAAACTTAATTCTGACCCCTGAGCGTTTTTATTTCTCAACACAGTCACTGTAAACATCTGCACACTCTCTTTCTTCCATACACACGCACATACACTTACATACTCTTGCATACACTTACGAGCAGCTTAATTAGTTACAGCTACCTTGTATTTACATAGCAGCTCCACATATCATACAGGAGCACTTTGTAGTTCACAATTACAGACTAAAGTCCAACTGTTTTTTTGCAACATTAGGTCCCTTACCCTGTTTATCAATGTTCAGGACCCCCACAGGACCTCCAGTGAGCAGGTATTATTTGGAACATCCACCTTGCAGTGTCATGTGGAGAAAAAACGAAGAGAAACAGACTACAGTCTATAATTGTATGTAGCAAGTAAAGCTGCAAAAATATACAGTGAGTGTAGATACAAGGTAGATATACCTGATAATGTGGCTCCTTTGGTGTATACATCTGCACACATTCTCATTCATTCTCTCTCACTTTCTAATTCACTCACACACTCACTCATTCACCACCTATGGTCTTTCTGTTGGCCCTCGCTTTTGACTTAAACTCTGTTTTTATTTTTGCTATCTCTCTTTATAAAACACTTTAACACTGTATACGGTTGTACACTAGTGTAAATAAAGTTGGCCTTTATGAATTTGGGCTCAAGAATCTTTTATTAAAGATTATATTTCATCATCACTGTAGACTGTAGACCCCCCTCCCTCTCAGACGTGTTAGTTTGTGTTGTCGGTGCATGAGACAGCCTGTATGTTAGTGAATGTATGTGTACGGTCAGTGTATACATACATTTAGTGTGTTGTATGTTGATGCATGTGTCAGCTGTCTGGTGCTTGTCATGACTCCCCCCTCATTGCAGTGTAATGTGATGTGTGTGAGTATGAGCGTGAATGTGTGTGCGCGCGCGTGCTGTCCCGGGCGGCTCTCTTGGCTGTTTTGTTTAACATGGCTGCGCTGCAGACAGGGAGCACAGGAGGCGCTGTTGGGCAAGTACTGAGTTCACTCTCCTGGGTGTTAGGGATAGAGACTGGAGTGTAGCTACTGTAAGTGTGTTCACTCACACACTTCAACAATCACACTCTCAAACACACATACACAACTCCCACACAGGATATAACTGTTTCCCACAGATTTTCAGGAATTACTGTAGACATTATTGTAGAGTCAGTGTCATCATTAAGAATAACAGGATTTCATAATGTATAGAATGACTGTAAAGTAGTTGGTTTGATGTATGGAGCTGAGTGTGTAAGGCCTGTGCTTAGCTCTCGCTCTCTCTCTCTCTCTCTCTCTCTGTCTCTATCTCTCTCGCTGCCATCTTTCCTCTTTTACTTTGTCTCTCCTCTTTCACTGTCTCTGTCTCTGTTGCTCTCTGGCTCCTTTTTCGCTCTGTCTTTTATTCTCTTTTCTCTCTTTCCATCTCTCTCTGCTCTCTGTCTCTTTCCCACTCTTACTCTCTCTCTTTTTCACTGCTGCTTCTCTCTTTATCCTTCTTTCTTGCTTGCTCTCCCTTACTCCTTCTTTCTTTCTTTCTTTCTTTCTTTCTTTCTGTCTTTTCTGTCTTTCTTTCTGTGTTTCTTCTTTAGACGTGGCAGGTTTGTCAGTGGCTCTGGTAAATGGCCATCGCCGTGGTGATGAGTTGAATGGTGCCAGTCCGAGTCCGGATGGTCAGCAGCCCTCCCCTCTCACCTCTCCGCTGCTGAACGACAGCAGCGGTCTGCGCACCGACGATGAAGAAGAGAACAGGAGGAAGGTGAGAACAGTGTTGCAGTGTCACCCCGTTGACAAGTCAAAACACCCCCAGTGTGATTCCAGAGAGATCAGAAAGGACAAAAATACGGGGAGGGGGCTGTTACGTTACGTTAGCCTACTTAGAGGAGATTGAGTAATAGGGCACTAAAAGACTGGGCCTTCTCTTAGGCTGCTTTTAAAGACACAAACTGAAAATCATACACGTCCTCTTTTAAAAATATCATAACGTATACTAACAAAACAATTAGAGGCAATTCTGTAGCCCCACTGTGTTTTGAAGCAGGCTAACCAATGAATCACGCAGACACACAATTTCCATTTTAGTCTGCACACAAGCTGACGTTCGATCAACACAAAAATACACATTTATAAACATGACAAAATGCCCCAACCCCCCAAATGCCACAGCAAGCAACAGAAATAGTTCAAATACAAAAACATTCATCAAGATTGCAGTCAGGGTCAAACACCCACATATTCCAACCGAGAATAATCCACAAGGAAGGTTTACTCCAGGTGCTAAGAATCAGGACAGTTCACACTAATGTCCTGAGCATGGGACGCATGTCATGGTAGGTTGGGGTCACATACTAAAATTTTCATTTTTCTTTGTAGATATTATACTCAATATAAAGAGATGCTCATTGGAAGACCAATTTCTAATTTGGTTCCACAACTAATAATTTGTGGCCAGTAAGTATTTTTCTATAATAGTGCTGCTGACTGTTCAGACATGTTGAGCACATCTTTGTAAAAAAAACTTTCTCCACTAAACTAAACTATCTGTACTAAACATTTCACAGTGAACCTCGTGATTACTTTTAGGCACTTCTTGTATCTCAGACTATTATACTATGCTTTCATAATCGCCCCAGTAATGTGTGTTGGTATTTAAATGTGATTCTTCTGCAGCTTCTTTCATTTCAGTAAACAAATGCGTACAGTGAAGCAGCAGAGATGCCATTCACTGTCTCAGCTCAGTAATAATGTCGTTGTTCAGGACTGTTGACATGGCAACCATAAAATTTGTCAAATCGCCCAACCCTGTGAAATACTCCCCCACAGCCAGGGTTAGGAGTCACTGCAGTACTTGGTTAAAATAAACCTTTAGAAGCATGCCTTGGTATTAAGTCCCATCAGGCTCAGAGAGTTGTTTTGGCACAGATTCCTTTATGGAGAGTGACAGCACTGTGGATCTGTTGTAACTGGGGCAGAACTTCACACACTGTGCAAGCAATGGACTCAAGGCATAACTGCTTCTATCAAATGGAAACTAAGCGTGAGAACAAGATAGACAGATAGCGTTGGTTATGCATGGCAGTTTTGCTCTCATAGCTGGTGGTTAAGTGTATATCTTTGTGTCTTTTTAATACGAAAATGTCTGGACCATCTGGTTGTTGACACTAACATATAATGTCCTTGTAACATGCATTTTTAACAAAAGCTATGTGCTTATTTTTTTTATCTAAAATGTTTTTTCTAGGAGTATAATAATGATTTAAAAATATATTATTTTTATTCGATATGAGTGGAGTATTTACTGATTTTTTTCAAAACAGCAAAGTAAGAAGTGGCTGAACGTGTGCCTTATGTTAATGTGTATATTTCTATTGCCAATCTATAAGACCATTCAGCATTATGAAAGTGAAACATTTTTTAAAGCTCTAACCACAAGCTAATATGTTAGCTCTGATCCAACATACTAGTCACAAGCTAAGATGCTGGTAATAGACTAATGATACCACATGATTAGAAAATCCTTATTACATATATAGCACTGTGTAAAAGGCTTAAGCACCTGCGAAAATAATATTTAAAAACTGTTTAAATGAGCAGTGAGTGTTTTTCCATGTTATTACTAAATTTATTAAACAAAATTAAAAATAATAACTACAATGAACATTGTGCAGTAAATAGTGATTTTATGTACAACATATCAGTGCGTTACTTTTGGAATCCCGGTATTACTTGTAGTTACCATCAGAAACCAGTTTTGACTCAGTCAGGAGCTGCTGATGGAATGCCACAAATCCAACCAAACCTGTGTTCTCCTTTCCAGCTCACAAAATTAGCAACTTCTTTTTTACAAACAAAACAAATCTAGATACTTTTTTGCTGCTTTCTTGTTTGTTTGCATTGATCCTAATGTTAGCTTCGCTAGCAGAAAGACACACGCTGAGAAAAATGGCTTTAAACATTTGCGTAGGTGCCTAAGACTTTTGCACTCTAGGTAGTTACTCGTATATAACAAATGTTGGACATATGTGTAAACCCACATCCTGACATTATATAAAAGTAATTCTGTGAGTTTCGTTTGCAGAGATTTCCGACTGACAAGGCTTACTTCATCGCTAAGGAGTTACTCACCACTGAACGGACCTACCTGAAGGATCTGGAGCTCATCACCTTGGTAATGAAGGAATGAATCATAGACTGAGTGTGTGTATGAATGGATAAAGTGTCCATTGTTACTCCAGCCCATATCAGTCCTTTCTAAATGTAACAGCTGGATGTGTCAGAGGCTCTCTGCATGTAGCGGCTGCAGCTGTGGATCAGTAATCCTCTCTTCTTCTTTCACTGGCTCTGTTTGCTAGAACTCTCCACTCTGTCTAGCCGGGCTGGCCCGAGACTGCAGTGAGATGATAATTAGATCAGTTAGCTGGAGCTGTAGCACTCCGAAGCCAGCGCGGCAGCTGATTGATCTCTGATTGATTGTGTGCTGGCTTGGGGTTTACACTAAATGGGGAGTTTAGCGTGGGAGTTTGAGAGACAGCAGCACTCAGCTCATCCACTGTAACTCACTGTGGGTTAATCCCTACACATTGTGTGCACACACACACGCACACATATTTAACATCAGTGGTGATTTGCGCTATGCCCAACAGTCAGTGTTGCTCTAGTGTAATGGGAGCTGTCAGAAAGGCCCCTTTACTGCCTTGTGTAAAACAAAAGCAAATTATTGTTTGTGTAAAAGATCAGATGTGTATGAGATGGGGAGAACTGAGTGTTTGTGCCTTTGTGTTTACAGTTTTATGTGTATTACTGTGTTTGTGTTTGAGGATTTAGGGTATGATGGCTACATAGAAGAGTGTAATACTGTAGGTGTGTGATGGGTGTGTTCAGGTATTGTTATCATTGAAACAAAGCCTCATATCTCAAAATGGGTAACTTTATAAGACAAGGAAAAAGATGTTCATAGCTATTATATGAAATGAGATTTTATTCCAAGTAGCTGTTGGTCTGTTCATCACGAAATGGTCACACAATATTAAGATCATCGGGGTTCTGTCTCACAAAGTAGGATTTATGGTGTACCCTTTAGACTTTAGACGCTGTTCAGTCTAACCCCGGACTTTCTGTCTCACAACAGTGAATCACTGTGTCGCAGGGTACATCACCACGACAGCTTATGCTGCATGCCTAACTAGCTGGTTAAGTTTCAGATTTCAGATCATAAACAGCTCTAGACAAAGGTCGGGCTTCTGGGAGAAGTGGACCTCTTACTGTGGCATCAATCATGTGAAAAATAGTGCTTGTAAATGGAGGAAACATGAACGTCAAAAATGATAAGCAGTTGTTGCTCTAGTAAGCACTGACGGGGTGGCAGAGGTAACAGCATTGCTTAACTTACTTTTCACATGTTTAATATTTTCATGGTTGTTTGAAAAATAAGCTGCTCCACTCCTGTTTCATGCGAATATGGCTGTCCATCATGTGCGTAAGCACAAGGATTAAGTATAGCTTGAACTTGTAAACCTGACAAAGTTGTTAACCATATGTTTATGTTTTGTGAACCTGAAACATAGTCAGGAATGCTGGCTAAGCTGAGTGTGCTTCATTAGGCCTCTGATGTAAAAAAAAAAAGCAAATAAAAACAGAACAATGGAGGTATAAGGGTTTGTGTGTTAACCTGTGTGTGTTTTCTTGTGTGTTTTTGTGTGTCCAGTCCTTTCAGAGTGTTCTGGATAAAGAGGAGTGCGCTCCTGAGTCTCTGCGGAACCTGTTGAAGTCCAGCTTTGAACCGCTTCACACCTACCACTCCGAGTTCCTTAAAGAGCTGGACCAGAGACTAGCAATGTGGTGAGCAATGTGCACACACACATACAGGGAAACACACACTGCTTTAGACAGTGACGTATTGTTATCTCTTTTCGTAAGTGAGGTCTTTTGTGACAGAATTGGAATACAGGGGAACACCTTACAAATGCATTCACATACACACTGACCCTGGGGTGCCGCGGTCTCCTTGGCAACGACTGATCCTCAGTGGAGGTCCTTCTTGCCTTGGGGTCTCTGTTGCCATGACACCGCATGCTGCTCGACTCCTATTGGTAACATGTACAGTGCCTGTCAGGCAATCACCGCTATTCTGCCTTCTTCACTACCACTATCTTCATCATTATCATAATTAGTATATCCATCTCTTGATTATGCTGACATCTTGTTCCAGGCTTATCACTGATATATCAGTAACGGTGTATGACAGAAAAGAAAAGGCCGTCCTGTTTGTGCATGTGCTTTTGTGTGTTCTTCTGTCTTTTTATTTAATTTTTATTTTTTTTTTAAACTGAAATAGGAACACAAGCATTCACACACATACAAAATCAGTCTGGAATCACTGAAGACTGTGCAACAGAGACACCTGCTTGTGATTCACGGCATTGCACATTAACCTGGTGGCAGTGCTTCTGATTCAGGTCAAATGTTTAAAACCCAAAACAACAGACTGTATGTGATGTAAACAGTGTGTGTGTGTGTGTGTGTGTGTGTGTGTGTGTGTGTGTGTGTGTGTGTGTGTGTGTGTGTGTGTGTGTGT
>JBBPCZ010000002.1:16404428-16420321 GCA_037974445.1 Brycinus macrolepidotus | reverse complement strand
TGTGTGTGTATGTGTGTGTGTCTGTCTGTCTGTCTGTCTGTCTGTCTGTCTGTCTGTCTGTCTGTGTGTCTGTGTGTGTCTGTGTGTGTCTGTGTGTGTCTGTGTGCGCGCGTGTGTGTGCGCGTGTGTATAGCAGCACACAGGGCCTGAAGTGAAGTGGGTTGATGGAGGAAAACAACTCTTTAAAGTCTCCACTCACCTGGTCTCCACCGTCTACACACAGGTACACTCCTACGCTTAAGTACTAATTTATCAGAGATGCTGTGCTTCCTGTTCCCTGTTTACACTTAACACCAATCACCAAGATCTGTTAAACAAAGGGGACAAAGTCTCTGTTGATGCCCTTTGTTTCAGAAGAAATGTTGAATAAACAAGAGTCTTCAAACATTTGGACATACAGTATGGCACAGATGCAGAGCCTGTACAGCCTATGTTGGGGTTTGCTTTATGAAAGATTTTGTGGAACCTTGAAAGCAGAAATGGCTAGTTTAGTGCATGGTACAGCTGGAAAGGGATACGGGATAAAAAGAAAAGGTTTGGTGGGCATATTGTGTGCTGTCCTTCTCAGCAATAAATGCCTTTTTAACTTTTGTGTTCATAAGCCGGCCTTTACATACACATTCAGACTCTTTAAATAACTTTAGTTAGAGAGGCAGGAACAACGTCAGAATGTGAATGATGTTAGACTATGAATGTTGGCACTCTGTCTGCATTGTGTTTGCACACATTTAGATCCAGTCACAGTGCGGAATTGACTACCTCAGGATCTAGATAGCTAGAGCTAAAAGCATTACAATACTAAAAGTGGCTCAAATAAGTATGCAGATGCAATATGCATTTCGATAACTAGTGTAATCAGGGCGTATTGCTGTGTGTATATGTGTCTGTAATCAGCCCTTGTGGCTTTAGGTTTCTTTATGTCTGTGGTGTAAGTTTGTTTCTTTTTTAAAAGGTATCTTTTCCTTCCCCTTAGGATCAACATTTACACAATTTTTTCCACCACTGTGAGAGCAGCGTGTCTACACTCCAGCCCACTGGAGGAGAACTGGTCAAATACCTGAAAGTATGACCACAAAATTGTATTAAAAGCACCAATACAAATCTTTCTTTCTCTCTCTGTCTCTCTCTCTCTTTCTTTGTCTCTGTCTCTGGCTCTCTCTTTCTATCTCTGTCTCTCTCTCTCTCTCTCTGTCTCTCTTTATTTTCTCTCTTGTCCCCCTCAACCTTCTCCCTCCACCCCTCATATTACCTGAACCATTTATTTAGGTAGTAGTGCATGTGTTTCCTCAGGATGTTTGTAGACTCAGGCTTGTTTGTGCAGTTTAATACCACTTTTCTAGTGCACTCAGGGCCCTGTGTCTCTGGAGTGCATGTGTAAACAGGCCATCCCTCTCTGATAAGGGAACAGTGACCTCTCTCACAGTCGGTGTGATCGGTCCCCCACCCAGGACCTGCTGGGTGTGGGGGTTTTCCACCACAGCACAGAGGTGCCCAGATCTACTAGCTGATAAGAGAAGGCGGGGGGAATATTAAGCCATCATGTCGGTTGGAGTGCCTGCCAGTTGTTAGGGTTTTGACTGAGTTCAGGTCCATTTAATCTGGCAGATCAAAATCATAATAATTTATTTTCAGTTCAATCAGGATCAAGATCAAGATGGACTCTTGGGCACATTTCACTGTGTTGTACTTGTGTAACTAAATGTGACAAAAAAAGAATCTTGAATCAAAATAGACAGTAAAACACAATAATTGAACTTTAATGTAACAAAAATTATACTTTATTATTACAATGGTCTTTTCAGTAGTGGTATCATTAAAAGTGGTAAAATGATTACATTTGCTATTTAAACCAGCAGTACACAAATGTATAATAAATGCTATATACCCATAAAAAACTATATATAACCTTTCAGGAAGGGATTCAAATTCCTAGGAATCTGTTTAAACAGAGACGTATTAAGAATGGTCACAGTTGACTGGATGAAAGACATGCAACAAGTCATCCAGCAAAGAACTCTAATTACTTTATTTCTCTGTTAAAACTGCAAAATATATAGATGACTGACCTTGATCGTGAGACTAAACTACCCTGTACCTGCCCCTCCAGAGTCTGCATGCAATGGAGGCTCATGTGATGATAAACTTCCTCCCCACGATCCTGAACCAGCTGTTCCGCGTGCTCACCAGCGCAGCACACGAAGATGTTGCCGTCAATGTCACCAGGTCAGTACTAACCTATTTACACAAAGAACTGAGTTAGTATACATCGTATTGCTGTCACGAAATATCCTCTTATCTCCAAAACATGAACTCTATAATGCTTAAAAATGTAAAGAGGGCTTGCAAATCGTTTCAAGAAAACTGGAGTTTCAAAGATTTCCTTTGAAAACAACTTTTTATGAATCTCAAGAGAATGGAAAATGATATTCATGTAAAAAGAAGTGTAACACATTATATGACCATGACAATTTCAGAGCTCATCTTCTCTTCCCTTCTTTCTTAGAGTGATGATCCATATCGTAGCTCAGTGCCATGAGGAAGGCTTGGAACATTACCTCCGCTCTTATGTCAAGGTTAGTACCATCAGCAGCACCAGCAGTGTAATGCAGTCAGGGCTGTCCGAGTTGCTGACTGCATTTGAGTTATGTGTCAAGATATTAAGGACATTAAGGCCACTTTTTCTAGGCTCATTTCTAGTGTTCACCTCTCAGATGAGATTACAGCTTCTTTTAGGTTGTCAGAAACTCATGATTATATTATTTGTGTGTATGGTGTGCCTGTCTGTGTGTGTAGTATGTGCTGAAAACAGATTCAAACACAGCTACTGGCAAAACGGTGCATGAGGAGCTGGCCAAAGCCATGACCACCATCCTCAAGCCCTCCACTGACTTCCTAACCAGCAACAAGCTGCTGAAGGTAAGCAGCACCTGTCGTTTCTGTCCTCTGTGGGATTTATCTTAAAGCTGCAGCACACAGCACTGGTTTGTAATGATGCTCGACATATTTTGTGATGTATTTTCTGATGTGAGTCGCTGTGTTTCTGTGTTCAGTACTCCTGGTATTTCTTTGAGGCTTTGGTGAAGTCTATGGCCCAGTACCTGATAGAAAGCCTTAAAGTCAGGGTAAGTCTGCCCGTTGCATCATTTATGAGTGGTCTCATTAGATGATTATGTATGTAATATTTTACATTAGATCGTTGTAAAGTATTCTCTCTTCGACTTATTATCACAAATGTGGTGTTTAGCACTTTTGACAAAATTTCAGTGCTTATTTAATGAACAGTGAGTGAGACATAATGACAGTGTTAAATGTTTTGTGAGGTACGCCATGGGGAACATAGCAGGTCAGTCTGTTTTCAGTCAGTTAGTGAAGCCAAGGCGACCAGCCTGTTGACTTGTCTGTGATTTCTCCCTTTTGACCTTTCCTGTCATAGCTGTCCCGGAACCAGCGATTCTCAGCCCCATTTCACCACACAGTGGAGACCCTCGTCAACATGCTGATGCCTCACATCACTCAGAAATACAAAGACAACCTGGATGCTGCACGCAATGCCAACCACAGCCTGGCTTTGTTCATTAAGGTGAGTCTCTACACAAATTAGAGTACAGCAGCCTGTGTAGAACCCAGCGTGCAGTAGCGAGTACAGTCTCTCCAAAGACTTTGGAATTTAATTTTTTTTGTCTGTGTTGTCTGTTTTTTGGGTGAGGAATTAGAGAAATGACATGAGACACAAGTGAAAATGTGCAAATATGAGTAATCAAAATGTGACTTTTGTGCCCTCAGCGCTGTTTTACTTTCATGGATCGAGGTTTTGTTTTCAAGCAGATCAACAACTACATCAATTGCTTCATGCCTGGAGATGCGAAGGTACTTTTTTTTCTGTATAATTATCTCTGTCCCTCTGGATCTCTCGATTTCACCACACATACAGAAACTGAAAATTTGCCTTCACTGCTTTTCCATCTGTAATGTTTAATATATTGAATAGAGTCATCTTGAGTGCTTGTAATGATGAAACTGCATATTTTAAAGATCTACAGTAATAAAACTGTACAAAGTGCTTTGTTCTTCTCACACTATTTGTCGTTTCTTTCCTCTCTCCACAGGCACTGTATGAATTTAAGTTTGAGTTTCTGAAAGTGGTGTGTAACCACGAGCACTACATCCCTCTTAATCTGCCCATGCCTTTTGGGAAAGGGCGGATACAGAGATTTCAAGGTTAGGACAGACATCGACACTTATACACAGTTAACGGTGTAAAAAATACTGTAACAGTGTCCTAATGTCACTATGTTCTGAGGTTTTACAATGGAGGAAAAATAGTTCAAATGAACTACTACTACACATAAAAACTCAACTGAATAAACCCATTCCTTGTTAATTTAGCTTAAATGTCTATACTCAATTATTCTTTACTCTTTATCTATTTACTTATCTGACTGTCAGCTCTCTGCATGTCATATGTAGACTTTCAAACTTCCAAATCTTATGTATTGTAGAGCATGATTATCTTAGTGTGTGTTGTGCTCTCTTGTTCTGTGTGTTTTGCTGATCAGCAGTTCACTGCTCCAGAATGGAGTCTCAGTCTGCTGTAGGTAGGTGAGGCGTTCTGCCTGCCAGACTGATCAGTAACCAATCACTCGCTGATCAATTCTGTACTAACAAGATCAGTGTGGAATGATCACAACACCATTTATTCCACTGAAAAAAACCCTCAGATTGTAGTTTTTCACTCCAGTTTCACTTTCACTGTACCACATTTAGTGTTAGAGCTAAATGTGTATGGTATATTACTCAAACATAGTAGATTTATTAGTATAATCGTTTACCTGCCTGTCTATTTTTGTCTATTTAGTTTTTTGAAAAAATAAGATGACTTGCAGCAAAATGAAATGTTGAATAAATATTTGTCTACATGTTATAATTCTAAAACTACTAATCATTTATCATACTGGACAAAGTTAATATTTCTAAGACCTAAGATTTCTCTAATGAGTTTGTTATCCATATCAAAATTGTATATTTGTGTTTTGTAATACGGTAACTCACCATCTGGCAAGCTCTGATGTCTTCCAGTGAAAAATACCTGATTTACATTTTGCTGTATAGTTTATCACACTCTCTGCATAGTGTAGTGTGTAAATTACCTCTCTTTTTTCTCTGTTTGTCTTTCTCTATCTGTCACTCTGTCTCTCTCTCTCAGATCTCCAGCTGGACTACTCTCTAACAGATGACTTCTGTAGGAACCATTTTCTGGTGGGCTTGTTGCTGAGGGAGGTGAGTGGTGGTCTACAGGAGTTCAGAGATATCCGTCAGATAGCCATCCAGGTGCTGAAGAACCTGATGATTAAACACACTTTTGATGATCGCTACACCTCCAAGGTGAGTCTCAGCTCTGACAGGCTTGTCATAGAGATATTATGATTGTTGTGCGTATGAGTGAGTTTAATGTGCAGACTGCACATGATGTTTGAGTAATAAATCCGGGTCTATTTCAGAGTCAGCAGGCAAGGCTGGCCACTCTGTACCTGCCTCTCTTTGGGATACTTCAGGAGAACGTCCAGAGATTCAACATTAAAGACACTTCCCCCTTCACCAACAGCCTCTCCAGCAATGTAAGACTGACACCTAGAGTTTGTGTTCTGTAAATACATCTGTAGAAATTGTCCCTACTGTGCCTACTGTGTACTGTGCGTTGTGTGTTGCAGCATGGCCGAGATAACCATCTCCTCAACAACTCCTTAATGACACCTCCTAAAGCCGGGAGTCATTTAGAGAGTAGCCTTCATAAGGATGTGTTTGGGGTCATCTCTGGAACAGGTGAGAGAGAACTACAGTCCCAGTCACTGAGTTCTGTACTTTAAAGGAATGCTTTACTATACCTCTCCACTTTTGACTGTACCTCTCCACCATGATGCTTTTGTTTGTTGTAAGAGGGACATGAGGGATATTTTTCACATGACAAATTTTGAGAAATGTGTACATTTTGAGAAAAAGTTCTGGGTATGTCAGAAAAAGGTACTTGTCCTTGAAAGGAAGTTTATAAAATCTAATTAATATTGTTTTTAAAAATGTATAAAATATTACCAAAAAAAATCTGTTTATATCATCTATATTGACAAACTTCTGGAAGCGTTTAAATGCTTTTGGATGGGAATGTAGCTTATGTTTGGGTTAGGGGGAAAAATATGTAACATTTCTTTAAAGTACACCAAAGCAAAGTGATGCACAGATCACTTGTAGTTTATCAGTACATGAATGGTGGCAAATAATGTATACAATGTGTGCAGTACTTCAGATATTTTTAATGTCTGAGTTATCTCTAAATAAATTTTTTTTTTTTTTTGGCCTAGCGTCTCCACACACGTCCTCCACTCCAAATGTGAGCTCCGTCCGACACTCTGACTCCCGTGGCTCCCTCATCAGCATTGACTCAGGAAACAGCCTGTCAGACCGCACCAATGACAAACACCACCTCCTTGATAAGGTAGTGTCGAGTAATACTGTGTGAGTGATTAATTATACATCTGATTTAAAATGCATGATGTACCACTGGTATTTACAGAAATGTGCACACTGGTATGCCTGACTGTGTGTGAGCAGACTTGCCTGATTATGCTGTACTTTAGTGAATGTAGCACCTTTGTTTCATTTGATGGCCTGTGCTTTGTTTCTGAGAGGAAGGGTCATCAGGACTATATGAGGGAAGAGAAAGAAGTAATTTTTCATCTGTTCATTGTGTGTGCTCTGTGTGTGTGTGTATTGTGTGCTAATTTGTGGTTGTGTGATTGCCTCCTGCTCTCGTTGCCATCAGCGGGAGCACTTCACGCGCCGGCACTCCACCAGTATGCTACATGTGCTCTCAGAGTCTGAGGACACGGTGCTGTCCAAGCAGGCCAAGCGCCAGACCATGGACTTTTCCCTGCTCTCTGCCCCCTATTTCAGCCACCTAACCACCCCCAGCAGCACTGCACAAGTACTACAACACCTGACCCTGCTGTTTGCAGTGACCGAGTGTGTGTGGTTTTGCAGACCCTCCTTTGCCAGGAGAGGACGTTGCAGTGTTCCCTGCATGAGCTTGTTTGGAGTTCTCTTTCATCTCTCTGATTTTTTTTTTCTGCTAGCATGCAAGAGATTTCCAAAGTCAAGTACTAAGTCAATGGAAAATTAACTAGATGTACCTTCTTTACTCAATGCCATACATACTCTCTAGCCTGATATTTGTGTTATTAATAATTAAGGCTCATAATTATTCAGTTAAACTCAATTACTCAATTAAATATAATCAGTTAGATTGATCCTGTGAAGGCATGGCAGTTTGTGTGATGATATTTTAAAGTACCATCTCTCGTACAATAAGAAATGGAGCCCAAAGAACACATCGTTTTATATACATTTTTGCCACATGTCTGATATTTATTTTAATGAGTGTTTTTAAAGTTTTCTAGTTTATCTGTTTCCAATAAAGTATTTTGGACTCTTCAGAAAGCTATATGTGGTTTGAAATTATCCACACTTTTATTTTTTGTGGAATTTTTGCTAAATCATATAATGAAGTCCACTGCTCTTCTGTCTGTGATTCCACATTAGAGAGTGACAGTTTTATTGAGGTGAAGTCTCATGGCAATCTTTGAGTTTTCTGTGGTTTAAGCTCTTTTTTCCTGCTGGCAAAGGAAGCTGGAGTGTTTCAATGCTGATCCTGTGCTATGGTAGACACATTAGTACTGACTGCTGCTGCTGCTGCTCCCTGATCCAGAGTGCTTTCAGAGCTGTAGAGAGTCACTGCTGCAGAACTCACACATTTCAGCCCTCAGGTTCCTGCAGCTCTGCTTTGTTTAAAATCCTCAGTAAAATGTGCATTTAATGAATTGTGTAGTGTAAGCACATTGCTGTACTGTACATGGCCTGACCAGTATGAACATTTTGTGACTGAGACCAAAATAATTTTATATTTATATTCAGCAGTTTTTGTATGCTATACCATGTTCTCCCCATTCTTGGTTAAAATTGGATATGTTTGTGAACTATGATGGTGCTTCATGTTAAAAATGAACTCTTGAGCTTGTATTGCTATGGTAGAGACCAGCATCATCAAATGGGACAAATTTAAGACAAAATCATCAAATGTTTTCTGGCTGATTACATCACATCAGGAACTTGTTACTTTACAAAGAGTTCAATAATCACTGCTTTATTGGCAGGAAAGTTGCTGAGGCCACTAAGTCTTTGGGATGTCAGTATTAATCAGTAATAATATTTCGTCAGATAATATTGGTCAGGCCATAATGCATTAAGTAAGTAAGTAACTTTTTGTTGACTGAAGTGTGTGTGATATGATGTTCAACGTATGAAAAAGTCTTTTTGGGATAGCAATCTGGCTTCTGGAGAATATCAGGACACATGTATCACACATTACAATACAGCTTCTTAAAACTAGTGTGAAGTGTGTTTCTGCTGTTGCTGTGCAAAGCAAGGAAAACTGTACAAAGACTGTGGGGGGAAAAACTTTCTATTATCTCTCTTTTCCCATCTCTCTGCCCTTTTCCTCTCCCTCCCCCTCCGTCTTTCTTCACTCTCTTTCTCTCCCCCCTCTCCCCTCTCTCCTCCTCCCTTTCTTAATATGGCAGAGCCATGTGGCTGCAGCTCTAGGTGGATCCCTCCTGCGCTGTGATAAACTAGAGCAATCTGAAGTGAAGAGCCTGTTAATGTGTTTCCTACATGTGCTTAAGAGCATGTCTGAAGGTAAACACACACTCTGCTCCTTCACACATCAGCACATCTAAGTGTTAACAGATAGTATAAGAAGTTGATTTGGATGAATAGCTTTCTGCTGCCATTAATTTTTTATTATAGCTGGATCAGTTATATGACATTTATGGCAAAGTAATGGCTGGATCTGTAATGCTGTCTTGTTCCTCAGATGCTCTCTTTACCTACTGGAATAAAGCTTCACCTGGAGATCTGATGGACTTCTTCACTCTGTTAGAGTATGTGCTGCATCATATATCACTGTATAGAATGATTATGTTCCAGACATGCTTTGATCCTATTTGGGAATCATCTTAATTCTCTCTTTTTGCAGACTTTGTCTCCACCAGTTTAAGTATATGGGGAAGAGATACATTGCCAGGTAATGTCCTTGTCCAGAGATGCTATTTTTTAATAAACTATTGTTGATCCGCAATAAATCTGGATAGTTTTCTTAGAACATAGTTTTCTTAGAACAGTCATTAAAATATATTGTTGATTACATTATATCTTGTATAGCCTTTTATATTTGTGTTTTAAATTAACTCTATGTCAAAAAAAATTCCCATATGTCTTTACAGTCTGTGTAATGCACATATACACAAATATAAATGTGCATACTTTGGTTTAAAACTACCCCTCACTCTGGTGGTTCTGGAACTGGGTCAATGGTTGTCTCTAACCATTAATAATTTGTCTCTTTATTCATGAACACACTGCGAGTATAAAACAAACACGCACTCACTCATTCACACACGCATATATACGTGGCTCCTGCTTCTGCTGGGGTAAGACTGGAAATGCCTGTCTAACTGCTCTGCAACCGCATGTGCTTGTCTGTCTGCGTCATGCTACCTGATTATCATCCACATGAGCAAAACTACTGTGTGTGTTTGTATCTCTCTATGCATCTCTCTTAAGATCTGCATGATGTAATCTATGCTGACACCATACGCTGTAGTCTTACTGCTTCCTACATATCTGCATGCTTAAGCAACTGCTCTAGAGCTTTGCAGTCATCCCATAGTGTCTTCTGGTGCTGACGAGTGTTATTGTAAAAATAGCAGCACGCCAGGTATGCTGCTTTTTGCTCAGGTAGTTAATAGCAATGGGTTGTCTGTACGGGTGTCACAATACACTTAATTTAAATTTTGAAACAATTTTTGATTCTCTGATGTGGAATAAGTTCAGTTTTGAGTATTTTACATATTAGAAAAGTCTTGATTCTATGAATCTGTTATTATATAGTACACAAAGCAGCATATCTAAACAGGTTGGCTTTTGTTTTAAAGAAAATACATTAAAAAACATTCTTATATAAGGGCTCAGTTGACCTATAAACATAAGACATAAGACTATATAACATAAACAACAACCAATGGGGGGGGAAAAAATCTACAATGATATCGACAATTTAGTACAAAAACAGTGAAAAGAAGAAAAAATAGGAGAAGAATGAAACCGTTCTTTCTCCATTGCCTATAATTTTGTAGTTCGTTTCACTCTCTGTGTCCCTCTGTCTGTCTGAGCTGCACTAATGCTGGCTGTGCCGGTCTGACCGTTCCCTCTGTAGGAACCAGGAGGCGGGGCCTGTAACACATGAGCGCAAGTCTCAGACTCTGCCTGTGTCCCGCAGTAGAGCCGGAATGATGCACGCTCGCTTACAGCAGCTCAGCAGCCTGGATAACTCTTACACTTTCAACCACAGTGAGTTCCAAACCTTAACCCTGACTTCATCCTTCCATACATGCTCCTCCGTTGGCTTACGACCATCCTCATCATCATTAACCTGATAACCGTCAGTGTCAACAGGATCTTTCCTCATTTGAGACAGCCTCACAGCCCACTCCACTGCTGCTCTTGTGCGTTAAAGAATGGTTTGAAGCCAGTGGAAGCCTTTAGATGCTTCCACGGCGAGGAAACAGTCTCCCATATCCCACATAATAAAGTCAGTCTCTCTGTTTTCAGTGTCAGAAAGATTGCCAGTATACTTGGAATTTCTGTAGACCATGGTAAGAACTGCTCAGTTTGACAGCCAACTTGAAGCCAACTGATATCAGCTCAGTAACACTTCCCATGATCACATTCTCTGTAACATCAACACATCAGCAATTCCTAGTACTAGCTCTTAAACACACCTTCTTTGGAAAGATGCCACAGAAGAACCACTTTAGTTCCGTAAGAACGTTTCAGTGGATGATTCCTTTCATTTAAAACCACTTAATTTAAAGGAACTAAAATTGATTCTTCTATGGCATTGACTCCTTCTTGGTATTTCTTTTATTTTGGAGTGTACACTATGAAACTCTAGGATCCCTGTATGATGCATGCAGTCCATGCTCTGTTAAGTGTGTAAAGAAAGAGTAACTTGGAGGAGACAGTCCCTAGAAATATGGCTATTAACTTGGCTATTAAAGCTTGTTATATGAATACTTATAAGGATGGTCTTCAGCTGGTAGTGAGCTTGTTTTGCACGCCTGTTTTATCCATCTTGTCACACCCTCTTGCAATTTTTTTCTCCCTCTCTTTTTTTCAATACTTTTGCATAAATATAAAAAAGAAATGTGTTTATCTGTTCCATTTTACAGTATGCTGGCCATTTCAGTGTGTAGCGATTCTGCTTTAATATGATAGTGTTGTTTTCTAAACAGACACCTGCCTATAATAATGTTTAAGAAAACTTTATTCGGAATGAGTGTAACAGAGTAGGGGTTTCTGCAGAACAGCAGTGTTTAGAAATCTCCATTTGTCTGTGTAGCATACAGTCATTCAGATGCAGATGTGTTGAACCAGTCCCTGCTGGAGGCGAACATTGCCACTGAGGTGTGTTTGACGGTGCTGGACACACTAAGCGTCTTCATCATGGGATTTAAGGTACGCCATTAGCAAAACAAGTACTTTCAGGGTGCATTCTTATGCATTATTATCATGCAATTTCTCTTCTAGCAACTTCATACCAATTTTCTACAAGTTTTACAATGTGTTAGTCAATGATCTTGTTACAAAAAGAGTGCTTTTAAATTGTAAACTCTTAAATAATAGCGTACAAGTTCACATTCGTTCTCTTATTCTTTCTCTTGCTTACGCTTTGTATTTCCCTTTGTCAGACCCAGCTGAGCTTAGATCATGGTCACAACCCCCTGATGAAGAAAGTGTTTGCTGTCAATCTGTGCTTCCTGCAAATCAACCAGTCAGAGACAGCCCTCAAGCAAGTCTTCACTTTCCTGCGCACCTTTATCTATAAAGTAAGAATCACATCAGATTATTTACTTAGAGACTTCGACCAGGTTGCCCAGTACGGTTTGCTGGAAGTGGAATTACCAGGTCTTCTTGAATCTGGTTTAGACCACATACATAGATGAATAAAATGTGTATGCTGTAATGTTGATTTGTTTCTAAGTCGCATTAACTTGTTTTTTTCTGTTGTGTATTGTGTGCCTCCAGTTCCCATGCACGTTTTTCGAGGGCCGTGCAGATATGTGTGCATCTTTCTGTTATGAGATCCTGAAGTGCTGTAACTCCAAACTCAGCTCCATCCGCAGTGACGCAGCTCACCTGCTCTACTTCCTCATGAAAAGCAACTTCGACTACACGGGCAGGAAGTCTTTCGTCCGCACACACCTACAGGTGACCCACAGCACCGCTTTTCCTGAACAGCCCGATGAGTTCCATTAAAAAACTTTAGTGACTGCTGGCTAGAAAGCACAGAGTTATTAATGTAGTTGTATGAGCATATTTAATGTATATTGGTGTTACAAAGGAAGTGATTTTTTTTTTCCCCCTCATCTCCCCATAGGTGGTGATCGCAGTCAGTCAACTTATTGCTGATGTCATTGGAATCGGTGGGACGAGATTTCAGCAGTCTCTCTCCATCATCAACAACTGTGCCAATAGCGACAAGACTATTAAAGTTAGCACCCACAGCGCACATCATTAACAAATACATTTTTTGATTATCAACCCACTTTACATAGGTATCACTGCCTGGAAAAAATGTAAAAAAGTATTTTTAAAAGATGCAGAAATCAGTTTTAATATGTTAACAAAGACAAAAAATATCAAACAAAATGTAATAAATATTTTTTAAAATTGGTGTGTTTGATGGCTTCTGTAGACCACAGCATTCCCATCTGACGTAAAAGACCTGACAAAGCGGATCCGTACGGTCCTGATGGCAACGGCTCAGATGAAGGAGCACGAGCGAGACCCAGAGATGCTGGTGGACCTGCAGTACAGCCTGGCCAAGTCCTACGCCAGCACTCCTGAGCTACGCAAGACCTGGCTGGATAGCATGGCCCGCATCCATGTGAAGAATGGGGACCTGTCTGAGGTATGAAAACAAGCTCACAAATTCAGACATACTGTACATCAAAGCACATATGTGTTTTCAAGCATAGACATCTGCATGTAATGTTATTTTTCCAACCTAAAGGCTTTCTATATGTGTGTTCTCTCTCTGTAGGCTGCCATGTGCTATGTGCATGTAGCAGCACTGGTAGCTGAATACTTGCGAAGAAAAGGTGAGCCGCACATAATATACACACCCACAGACACAGCCACATACCACTGACCGCTGGGAGCTGTTAGAGATTTACAGCGGTACTTTGTCAGTATTATACACTACAGGCCAGAAGTTTGGGCCCACCCTCAGATTTTTAAAAGAAATAAAAAATATGCTACTCTTTCAAAACTTTACTAGAAAAAAACATTAGAAATACTTAAAAGAAATGTAACTGACTGCTTTTCAAATCTAATGTACCAAAATACACAAGAAGTGCAATTTAATGGATAGAAAAGCTTATGTACAAGTTTCATCAAAATAACCACTCCTTCTCTTTATCACAGCAGTACAACTTGTGTCCAAACCTTCCCAGCACCTTCCAAGCATGCAAAACGTTCTGTTACGTTTGTCCAGCTCATTCCATGCCAGCTCAGTGGAAGAAGGATCTGGAGACTGAGGAGGCCGAGACATAATTCTCAAAACTTCTTGCTTTTCTAGACTGGATATAATTTTGGCACAATTCTAAAAAATAAATACAATAAAATTTTGTGAAGTTATATGTAAACCAGAAAGAATTGTGTGATATTGAAGAACTAAGGGATTTTTCATGATCCAACACAAAGTGTCAATACACTAAAGACAGACCTGATATGTTTTCTTCAAAACCAACAGTTTGTGCCTTTGTAGCTAAATAATGTATTACTACAGACTGTAAAATACTGAAGACCAGTCAGTTACATTTGTTTGAAGTATTTCTGAAGCTTTCTTGTAATAAAGCTTTGAAAAAGTTTATTTTTTAAACCTGAGGGTGGACCCAAAGCTCTAGTCTGTAGTTTGGTGTTTCTGTTTTAAGAGATTAAAAAAATAGATAGGTTAATAAATAAATGTCCAAAAGCACTCCTTATGCAGTCAATCAGCCAAGACACATTTGTGTTTAAAGGTCACTTCTTTTCCAGTGTAGCTAAGAGGATGATTTGCATTGTGAAAACCGTGCGTTTCTAGGAACATCAAGTGTATTAATTATAATCTTGTTTCCGAATTGTGTTTGTTGTGATTTGCACAGGCATGTTTAAACAAGGTTGCTCTGCGTTCCGAGTGGTGACACCCAACATTGAGGAGGAGGCATCTATGATGGAGGACGTGGGCATGCAAGATGTGCATTTCAATGAGGTTAAAATCTATCAGTCACACCTCTCCAGCTATAGCACTCACTAATCATTCAGTGACTAAAGTGTAGGATAGTCTATAACTCTCACTTTAGAAGCAGTGCTCAACAGCTCGTTCTTAGGCTTGTGCACATGAGTCAGATTGATAAGAGTGTAGAATCAAAGCACCTGAGACTACATGACAACACTACCGTACCTGTGCTTGCTTATCTAGCAGGTTTATTACCAGAAATACTGATACCGAATCACAGTGCTTGCAGTTTACAGTTTGATAAAACTAATATCTTAGGTATATCTGATACTGAAATTAGCTGTGTACAGGCACTGCACCACTGCCTACTGTTTCCCCACCTTGTCTGTAGCTAATAAAAATGATATCTTTATGAAGAGTATAGAACGCAACATATAACTCACTCAATATATAATTAATAACCAGAACAATATAACAACAGTTTTTATCTCTGTTTGTATCATAAATAAACTGGTTCACATAAATAAAAATGGATCACATACCTACTCATACCTAAAAGAACTTTTAGAAAAGTTCTTTTGTGGAAAGGCAGCGGACTATTGCTTTAATTTAAATGGACTTGTTGTGTGTTTTAGGATGTCCTGATTGAGCTGTTGGAAGAGTGTGCTGATGGGCTCTGGAAAGCAGAGCGATATGAGCTCATCTCCGACATCTACAAACTCATCATACCCATATATGAGAAACGCAGAGACTTTGAGGTATGGTCATAACCAGCTTAGCAGCTAGTCTGTATATTGTTTCATTAAATAATAAACTACAGTAAGTATAGTAGTAATAGAGTATATGTAATATTGAGCAACTAAAGGAAAGAAATTGTCTTTAATTTTATGCATGAAAAGTATTTTACTTAAATATTGTTTGTCTGGTTTGAACTGCCTGTTGTTGGGATTTCTGGGGGAGACATTGAGATCAGTGTGGGATTCACTCCATCTCACTCATGACATATTGTGGTAGAGTAGTTAATGTTCTTCATGCGCTGCCTCAGAGAAAGTCTGTGCTTCACATTACCAGACCCACAGTAATGCTGTGCCATACAGAGAGAAAATGGGACTGGTGGCCATTAAACTGGGTTGACAAAATGTACAACTATGTAGTTAAAAATAACAGAAATTAAGGTCTTACTTTCTGACACTTCTTTACCGTAATTGCACCGATGAGCATCTGGATAGACAATATTATCTCTTTCTCTTTTGACAGAAACTGGCTCACCTGTATGAGACGCTCCACCGTGCCTACAGCAAGGTGACAGAGGTGATGCACACAGGGAAGCGACTGCTGGGAACCTACTTCAGAGTGGCTTTCTTTGGACAGGTAAGGAAATCTCAGTAAAGAACAAGATTTCACATCTTAGTATAATGGTCACAAATGATCAGGGGTCTCATTTATAAAACTTTGCGTAGAACTCATACTAAAAGTGTACGTACGATCAAAAGACGAAAATGACGTA
>JBBPCZ010000002.1:16378723-16398114 GCA_037974445.1 Brycinus macrolepidotus | reverse complement strand
TTATATCTGTTCTTAATCCTGTTGTCTCCGAGGGGTGTGTTTTCTGTGGTCTCAGGGAGACGGTTTTTCACTGTTTTACAAAATGCCCTCGTCTTCGCACGCTTTTTAAGGTTTTAAGCTCTTTGTTTTTGAAATGTAAAGAGGTGTTCACAATGCGTGCCTTCATTTACGGTGCTGGCTACAGAAACACAGAGTTAAGTGGCAGCTTCTTAATTTTGCTGTTGGTCAGGCCAAGCTTGCCGTTTACATTTCTAGACGAAACAAGGTGCAGAACAGGCCTGGGCAAGATGTTTTAAACCTGTTTGCTGCTTTTATCAAATCTAGAATTGTTTTAGAATACAGATGGGGGTGATTAGATTTTTACTGCTTCTGCCTGAACTCACTGAAGTATGGTGTGAATCCTGACTGACCAAATAAAGTTTGTGGTTAAATTCTAAATTCTCTGTGTCTCTCTCTCTCTCTCTCTCTCTCTCTCTCTATCTCTCTCTCTCTCTATCTCTCTCTCTCACTCTCTCTCTCTCTCTCACTCTATTTCCCCCTCTCTCTCTTTCTCTCCAGATCTGTCCTGTGGAGGATGCTATGAAGAGCACTCTTCCTGACTCCTTGCATATCTTTAATGCCATCAGTGGCACTCCCACTGCAGCCACCATCCAGGGTCTCCCCAGCTCCTCCTCTGTGGTCTGAGCTCCAGCCTGCACTGAACAGGGACCATGTAGCCTTTAACAAAAACTCTCTGCAGATATTTTCCCTCCTCCTCTTTGCTTTCTAGCCTGTCAGCACTGATTGTGACAATAAAAACAGGAGCGATGTCAAGACAGGATATCTTAATCCACTGCAGCATTTCAGTCCACTTCTTTCTCTGCAAGACCCTGCAGAGAGCCTGCTCCACAGCAGCCCTGGAAGAAGTCGTCGACTAGTGTTAAGTGATCTATAAAATTTGCTGAGAGGTGTGGGGTGAGGACGGGGGTCAAATGGAGTTATGGAGTTCAATATGGATCTATTTTTGTTTTATTTTGTTTTTTTATTATTTCATTTTACCCCATGCTGACTGGGTATAAGTTACTGTTTCCTGTGGAGACTTTTTTTTAGAACACATTTTACGCTTCATCAGCCAAGTTTTTTTATTACTGATTTTAGTTTCTTTGTCATTTTTTTTTTTATTTTGAACTCTAAAATACTGTAATACTGTTTGTACAGAATTCCAGTTTCACATGTCTTACAATGACCTGCTGGTCTTTTCTTGTTCTGAATCCAGCCTTGCCACTCTCTGTTTTATATGAAAGAATGAGGAAAAAGCCTCACTGAGCTTCAAGCAGATAAACTCATCACCAGATATTATTCACGTTAAATCACTTCCATGTCATATAGACAGAGATTTATAAAGCCATGATATAATGTAAGTGTTCTGAGTTGTTTACCATATGTATATAAATATCTAAACAGTGCAATATGTAGCAAGCAGAGCTCTTGCTGTGTTTAATACACTGTAAGAACGGTGTTGATCCTTCTTGCCAAAGAGGGGAGGAGAGAAGCCAGTGAAGGAGCAGACACACATACCACTTTAGTGTTCCTTTAAATGTTTATCGGATATCTTTTATATTCAAAAAGGGGATTTTATCTCTATTTAATAGAAAGTCACTGTTCTGCTGTATTTAAACTAAAATGTTCCCTAATTCTTTTAAATAAAAATCACAGTTTTCAGATTGTTTTTTCCCCCCCCCCCATTCACTCAGGTTCAGTTTTATAATTATACATCATCTCATATAAGAAGATTCATTCATTCCTTCATTTTCTGTAACCACTTAATCCTCACTACGGACGCGGGTACCCGGATCCTATCCCGGGGTCAATGGGCGTGAGGCAGGGACTCACCCTGGATGGGGTGCCAGCCCACTGCATTTTACACACACACATACACACACGGACAATTTAGAATTCCCAGTTCACCTGACACGCATGTCTTTGGGCTGTGGGAGAAACTGGAGACCCCGGGAGGAAACTCACGCCACTACGGGGAGAACATGCAAACTCCACACACACGAAAGGCCAGGATCTGGATTCAAACCCCCAACCCTGGAGGAGTGAGGCAACAGCACTACCCACTGCACCACCGTGGAGCCCATATATGAAGATGTTTTGTAGAAATTTACCTAAAAATCCACACATAAAATTAATGAATCATTTTAAATCAGAAATGAACTCCAGCCTGCACTGAACAGGGACCATGTAGCCTTTAACAAAAACTCTCTGCAGATATTTTCCCTGGGGAAAATATCTACAATACTGGGGAAATGAACAGTCCGATTATGTATTTGTAACATAAAGGTGAGGGGTTTGAGCAGTTATGTGAAACTAAGGTTAGATCTTTGTACAATATACATTACTGGAGTGTGTGTGTGTGCGGTGTGGGTTGGGGTGGGGTTGGGCTGAGTGAATCTCTCCCTCCTAGTTCCAACAGCTTGTGTCCCAACAGCGTTCCAGTGTGAAAGTGTTACAAATTTTACAAACTTTATTATTAGTAGTATAAGTAATAAGCTAGGGCTAGGATTTTTTTATTTATTTATTTAATTATTTTTATTTATTATGTAGGTAATATTTATTTCAGATGAAATCAGATTTTCAAAATTAAAAGGGATAAAAAAAAATCCCTTTTTACATAATTTGAAATTGCAGATTTATGAAAATAGCCCAAAATGACTTAGAATGAACTCTTTACTAACTATTTAACTGTTTACTTACATTGATGATGAAGGTTTTTCCTTCTCCTGGAAAGTTTTTCTTTTTGGAGAAACAAGATTTTGCTTTAACAGAAATGAAAGTATAAATAAATATATGAATATATGTAATTCAGAAACAGATTCTCAGCCTCCCTCCATCAGCCCCTCTGCTTCCACCTGTAGCTTCAGAACATCATAAACATCATAAACAGGGCCACAGTCCACTCTAATAAAGAGGCTGTTCACCTTTACACTGGGGGTTCAGTGCTAAACTGCTCTTTCCATTCCAAGGCACTCGGCACGTCACACACGCAGCCATGGCAGGTAAGGAAAGTGCATAAAGGTGTGCTAAACATTATTGGTATTTCTAGCACCTTTTTCAGTTTACTTGATGTGTCTTAACTAATAAAGAGTAATATCTTATTAAACTTTTATTATATATTAATTCAACAGACAAAGAGAAGAACGATGATAGGAAAACAAAATCAAAGGTGAGACTGATGTACATTATTCTGTGATTTGTCTCTAATTCTATAGGAAATGCTATGGTTTACTTTTCATAAGCTAGTTTTCTTTTATTTGATAAATTCAGAAACCTTAAAGTTTTATAAAGTACAGTTTTTGGAGGGTGAAGTCATATACTAGTCCTTAATAACTATCACCCTGCACTTTACAGCGTACATTCAATTCTGTTACATTTACACACTTTAGATCTTGTTTACACTTGTAAATGTAATGCTTATCTAAACATATTTTTCATTCTTTAAAATTCAGTTCTGTTCTTTAATTTTCTCTTTAATTTATTGTAACTATACTGCACAGCTTCACAGACGTTTCAGGGGCACATTTCACTACACATTGTACAGAAATTATAACTGTGTATGTGACAAAGAATCTTGAATCTTAAGGTCCAACTGTATGACTTAAATGAGTTTTAATGGGGAAAGGGGCATATTTGTACTTTTTACAAGTTTATTTTGTAAGTTTATTTATGGCAGATGGTCATATTAGGAAAAATAATGAACTCTTTCTAAATTACAAAATAAAATAAAAGGGTTACAGTCAGACAGGGTGTGTGGAGACTGCAATAGTTTAGTTTCCTTAATAAAGATACTGAAGACATAGACCCAAGGGTATCACACCAGCGACAGTTTGGTCCATTATTAAAGAGTATAGCCATAGGGGCACGTGTTTGCTTCAGTAATACAGGAATTTACTGAATGTTTGAGAGACTGAGAGTTGGCTCACATGGTCCTTCTTTATGAACACCTGTGTGTATCAGTCATTCTCATCTCAAACAGAAATCAATCAAACATGGGTAGCTTTTATTACAACAGGCTTTCAAGTACTTAAAATATTAAGACAATGAGTTAGTAATGTTAATGTTTGAAACAATTTGCATGAAACAAATAAACATTAGCTTTTTCCACATTTCTGTGGAAAAAGTTGTTTGTAGGCATCCTACTAAAGAAAAAAATGGCCAAAAACATCTGTATATGTATGCTTGTGTCTCAGTAGGGCTTCCAAACAAGTCACAAGAATCAGTGCCTCAGAGCTGCAGTGCCGCCTACAGGACTTACTGAAACGCTGCTACTATTACTACTGCTGCTGCTGCTACTGCTGTTATTTCTGTTCCTGCTACTACAACAGCTATTACTATTACTAATGCTCCCCCTACTCATCCTACTGCTTCTAGTACTGAATCTTTTCATCCTACTACTGCTACTATTACTACTACTGTAAGTTACTTATCTATAATATTTATACCCACCGTTTGTGTACATAGCATAGCGAATTTCATATTGAGTTTTTTTTCTACAGATTTGTTTATTTTATTGGATTTATTTAGACTTCATATTTTTAAATGTTCTTGTCTCTGTGTGTCTTTGCAGTCAAAACGTAAGCAGTTTCCTCAGGGATCAATAAAGTGTTCTCATTTTGATTCTGATTCTGATGCTGACTCTTCTGATACTCCCTTTTCCTCCTCCTCTTCCTCTTCCTCCTATTCCTTCCGCTACTACTACTAACATTAATAATAATCTTCCTCTTCCTTCTCTTCCTCCTACCACTACTGCTATTACTACTGATCCTTTTTCTCTTCCTCCTCTTCCTCTTCCTTTGCTACTTCTGGTAATACTAACACTTTTCCTCCTCTTTCTTTATATCATTTTAATGTATGTATAACATTTTGTGTGTGTGTGTGTGTGTGTGTGCAGAGGGCTGAATGCTGTGGTTATCCGGTCAGCATTTTCTTCATCGTTGTCAATGAGTTTTGTGAAAGATTCTCCTACTATGGCATGCGTGGTAAGTGTGCATGTGTGGTAAAATATCATCAACAGGTAGTAGAAAATGAACAAGACATGCAGAACACAGCTCAAAACAGATACTGCAGTAATGGAAGTTATTAAAAGAGAACAGCAGTGAGTAATCTAAAAATGTCAAAAAATAGTCTAAAGTAGTCTAAAAATACAAAAATAATGGAGATTCATCCATTTGACTCCTTTTTACATATACTGCTCATATAGACTTCTGTGAGCATTTAGCTTTGTTAACACATACATAATATACATAATCACAGGAAGAATATTAGTGTTGCCACCCTCTCTCTCTCTCTCTCTCTCTCTCTCTCTCTCTCTCTCTCTCTCTCTCTCTCTCTTCCTCCCCTTCTCTCTCTTTTCAGGTGAAAGTTTAAAACTGAACATACTCTGTTGAATCAACAGCAGTCATAGGGTTAGTAACAATAATAATGTTGATATAATAATAAAAACTCTTACTCCCTGTTTCTTCCTCCCTCTAGCGGTGTTGGTGCTGTACTTCAGGTATTTCTTGCGCTGGGATGATGACCTTGCCACCTCCATCTATCACGCTTTTGTGGCATTATGCTACCTGACTCCCATCCTGGGGGCCATTGTGGCTGACTCCTGGCTCGGCAAGTTCAAGTGAGTGATCTAACACAAGCAGTTCTCGTAAACTAGCGCCACGGAACAACATTAATATTTTTTTATTTATATACAGTGGGTACAGAAAAGAATCACCCCTTCAAAATATCCACATTTTGTTGCTTTGCAGCCTGAAATGAAGCCAAAGAAATATTTGTCCAGCTGTATTTCTACAGTGCAACTTATAACAT
Organism: Brycinus macrolepidotus; assembly: GCA_037974445.1. Taxonomy (NCBI): domain Eukaryota; kingdom Metazoa; phylum Chordata; class Actinopteri; order Characiformes; family Alestidae; genus Brycinus; species Brycinus macrolepidotus. The sequence goes on along the minus strand of JBBPCZ010000002.1, from coordinate 16,392,267 downwards.
CCAACGGAAAGATAGCAACAGTTAAAAAAATAAACATAAAAAACAAGAATCACTGGTAAAGGATCACCATCCTGTGTCAGTACTTTGTGGAACCATCTTTTGCTTTAATTACAGCCTTGAGTTGGTTGGGAAACGTTTCTACCAACGTTGCACATCTAGACTGTGCAGTGTTTGCCCACTCTTCATTACAGAAGTGTTCAAGCTCAGTCAAACTGGATGGTGACTGCTGGTGGACTAGAATCTTAGTCTTTTCACAGATTTTCAATAGGGTTTAAGTCTGGGCTCGGACTAGGCCATGCAAGGACAATCACCTTTAACTCCTTCAGCCACTGTGTGGCCAGTTTTGCTGTGTTTTGGGTCATTGTCCTTTTGGAAGGTGAACCTTCTTCCTATTGACAACTTTCTGGCAGAAGTTTTTTCTCAAGAATTTGACAGGATTTCGCTCCATCCATTTTTCCTTCTATCAAGACAAGGGCCCCGGTCCCTCCTGCAGAGAAACACCCCCACATCAGGATGCTGCCACCTCCATGCTTTACTGGAGGTGTGGTGTTCTCTGGATGGTGAGCTGGATGGTGAGCTGCAAAGCAACAAAATGTGAATACTTTGAAGGAGGTGATTGCTTTCTATACCCACTATAGTACCTTTCATACATAACGCAGCTCAAAGTGCTTTATACAGGGTTAAAAGACAAATAAATGTTTAGAAATATACATGTAAAATCACTCAAGAACTCAAAGAAACTAGCACAACATTAAAAACAATATTGTTAATATTATTATTTTTATCATAATAATAATCACCTTTTTTTGAAGAATAAAAACAAAAGCCTTCCTCGCAACACATTTTTTCTTTCTTACTTTTGGGACATTAAGCAGGCCTGCGGTACTGGATCTTGACTTGGTCCATACAGTGAACATGTGATGGTGCTATTGAAATCCATTCTAAACAAAACCGAAAGTTTCGTGAAGTTCAGATGCTTCATAATCGGACTGCACTGAAATGAAAGATGTCACTGTGTTTCCAACCACTCTTGAACATTTCTCCCTCCAGAACGATCATCTACCTGTCCATCGTGTACGCCATCGGGCAGATTATTATGGCGGTCAGTGCTATTAATGACATCACAGATGCAAACAGAGACGGCACTCCAGACAACATGGCAGTTCATGTGTGAGTGACTCTTGTCCACCTTCATGTTGTTGTAGCTACCTGTACATGCCACTGCACTGCATTTATAAATGATACAGGGTATTAATTAGCTCTAGGGATGATCAATAAAATAACAATATTATGAAAAATTGTGTCAAAGCACTTTTTCCTGGGCTTATTTTAGAACACTGAACGACTGTATATTTCACCAGCTGGTTTATAGGAACTGTATAGTACCTACATGAATCATAGCAAGTATTGACTGGTGATGAGCCCATTATACAATGTACACATTTATTTTTTCCATTTTTTTGACTTTCCTAATCTTCCTAATCTTACTCATCATTTTTCATAGCCTGCTCTAAATGCAGCAGTGCTGTTCTTCTGGTGCATTTTATCTGTTATAAATTCACAAACCTCAGAAAAAACTATAAATGTATGTCTTTAAATACCTTGCTATTGTATTTTTCCCTTGTGACCTAAGATTAATTAGCTCTATAAGCTCAACATGTATAAATGAAGGTGTTTTGTCCCTGACACAGGGCCTTGGCTATGATTGGTCTAGTCCTCATTGCTCTGGGTACAGGAGGCATCAAACCATGTGTGTCTGCGTTCGGAGGAGATCAATTTGAGGACCACCAGGTCTGACAATTAACACATTAAAACTCTCTTCTATCCAACACTTCTATAAACATCAGCTGCATTAGATGTGAAGAATAACATGCTATAACATGCTATAACATAGTATAACATGCTATCAGTTATCCCTTAGCAAAGTGAATCCCACTCCAAGTACTGGAGCAAACCTACCTTACATGTTTTGGTGCTTTCACTGCCCTGTCACACCTGATCCAGCCAGTCAGCTAATTAAGAAGCCCTTTCTGAGTTGAAGTGAGTGTGTTAGAACGGGGAAAACTTGAAATGTGCTAGACAGGCTCCTGTTCTTCAGGAACAAGGTTGGGACTTAAACTCAGGATTTATTGTGTGTTAGAGTTGTGAATCTCTAACCTTGCAATGATTCTATTCATGGTCAGGGACTGTCTATTTAAGGCAATTTAAGGCATCATGGAATACCAAATTTCCATGAAAGAAATATGTGACTGGAGGAACTATTTACACACTAGTAGATACTAGACAGTGGATCTATTTTATTTTGGCCAAAGGATGAGCGTGTTTTACTGAATATTGTTATAACTGATTGTAAATGATGCCGCTGAATCCCCATTTTCAGGTCAGTGTGCATCATGACAATGTTGGTGTTGTATATTGTACACACTGAACAATCTGCATATCTTTCTTGTTTCTGCAGACGAGGCAGAGAAGTACGTTCTTCTCTGTGTTTTATCTGTGTATTAATGCTGGCAGCCTCCTCTCCACACTCATCACCCCAATACTCAGAGGTGGGCCACATACAGCACTTCAGCTGTTATTTCAGCTGCCAACATATTCGCATTATTGAGCTCATTTTCATATCTGTGCACAGGTCAGGAGTGTGGTATTCACACCCAGCAGAAGTGCTACCCGCTGGCTTTTGGTGTTCCTGCAGCCCTCATGGTGGTCTCTCTGAGTGAGTGTCTCACAAGGAAAATGTTATTCAGTCCGACTGGGTGTGGATGAACCCCAAAGAATCTCGCAAGCAAAATGGGGATGATTCTTTTATAATAAAAGAATCATCCCTATTTTGCTTGTAGTTAATCAAACTTTGATCCCAGGATAAGTACCGCTAACTTCTGCAAACTTAAAAGTGTAGGCACAGACTGTTGTAGTGCTGATCAGTATTGATACAATAATATCAATATTTTAGAACTAAATCTTGGTATTAGAATATTAGATGTTTAAGTCATCAGATATTTACAGTAGCATTAGTAAAGTTAATAAAAACATGTTTCCTGAAAACTGGCCGACATGGGAATGCAGTGTACTATAATATGTTTTTAAATATGTTCCAAAATTTAAATAGAATATGTTGTTATTATATGCAGAACTGCATTAAAATATTCTGGGGTCCTGGGCCAAGTCTATTTTGCCATCCATTCTATACCCCAATCGGTGCACTCCAGAATCAAATCTAAACTGGTATTCACATTAATGCAACTAAAATTAAAAATAATCTAAAATCTTTACAATTGTGCGCATCAGGTCCCCCTGGTGGCTGGGCCCTGTGCTGCAGCCCCTAAAGCCCATAAGGTCAATGCGGCATTGAATATGTGTTTAATATATTACATTGTGTCACAGTATGTTAGTGTTATTTAAAAACTACCAGAAGCACCTAGAAAATGACATTTATTGCAAGTTTTTGTTAGCTATGAACAAATCTAAAACTCAAAGTCAGTATTGTTGCATAACAGCTGAGCCGGTATTCATATAGACAATATATCACCCAGCACTTACTATATAGAGACAATGTTATAGTTCTCAGACCATACTGGCCTTATGTTGGTGTTTTGTGTGTCTACAGTCGTGTTCATTGCTGGCAGTGGGATGTACGTTAAACCTGCTCCCAAAGGCAACATCATGCTGGATGTGTGTAATTGCATTGGGGTGAGTCTACTTCACTGGCACAAGACTAAAAATATCATTATTAGTATGTTTGTACAGACAGTTGGGTTCAGTTGGCCTTTTAAAGGCAAGACTTGAATCTAATCAGCGTTAATCTCTCAGGATGTGTTTCTAATAAAGTGAGTGGTGAGTGTACATATAGCAACTGTAAACATCTGAACTCTTTCCCTAGTTTGCTGTCAAGAACCGTTTCAGACACAGGAGCAGTAAATACCCAAAGAGAGAGCACTGGATGGACTGGGCCAATGAGAAATATGACGTACGTCCCCACTCTTCTTCTGTATACCTCTACACTTTTTTTTTTAAACATACACACACACATACAAACATATGTACTCGTACATACATATACATGCATATACATACACATATACACATATACATATAATTCTGTTATATATATATTCCTGATCCTGATTACTCAAATAAAAATGTTTAAAAATACTAAAATACAGCTTCTCGATGAGATGGCAGTAGGAAGTATTTTGGAATCTTTGAAGCCAAAGAATTATTTGTTATTGCTCAGTTAAATTCATTTATATGGTTTGGCTGTAGATTATTCAGCTAGTAATATAATCAGGAGTGACATTCCTAATATGTAATAACTTTAAGAACACGTGTGATAAATGTTTCTCTCTGTGCTGCAGAAACTCCTCATAGCTCAGATTAAGATGGTTCTGAAAGTGCTGTTCCTCTACATCCCTCTCCCCATGTTCTGGACCCTGTTTGACCAAAAGGTAATACTGACGCTTTCTACATGTTGTGATGACAGATAAATGTTCATAACAATTCTTTCTCCATTAGATGCTGCTAAAAAGGCCTCTGAATTAATTTTGTTAGTCTTATTTTGTCTACAGGGCTCCCGCTGGACCCTCCAAGCCACCACCATGGATGGAACATTTGTAAGTTGTTCAAATTCAGCACAAAGTGTATCCAGTTTGAGTGTAAAATGTAGACTTCACATCAGTATGAATTAGTTACATTACCTTAGGATGTGACATAAAACCTCATCATTAACAGTGATTCAAGTAACATATTTTGGAATTTTATTTACTGCAATGTTTTAAATACACTGAATACCACTATCTTACTGGAGAAAGTACATTAACACTATCTTACTGGAGAAAGCAAAGGTTCTGGAAAAATTGACAACAAAAGCAAAATGTCAGTTTTTAATGCTTGAATATAGTCCAAGAATTCTATTACACACACAAGAGTAGACTAAGAAAATACCTTAAAATGAACGCATACTTAATTGAATTATATTTGAATCACTTGTAATCGTTACTATCCTGCATCCTATGCTATCATTCCTTTACATTCCTTACAACATACCATCTGCTCTTTATACTTTGTCACTGAGTGTTTGGCTTCCGTCCACAGGGCTCACTCATCCTGCAGCCAGACCAGATGCAGGTGAGCTCTTCTTTGGAGTTTACCTCTGACTACACTGTGAGCCAAAGTGTTTGAGCCTTTTCACGCCATGTTACCCTCTTAAACGCTGCTTTATCTTGTGCAGACTGTCAACCCCATCCTTATCCTGACCCTGGTGCCTGTTATGGACAGAGTGGTCTATCCCCTCATCAGAAAGTGTGGCTTCAACTTCACGTAAGATTCATTTCCATCAGAGAACATGCCAAGAAATCGCAGAGTTTAATGAGAAACAGAAGAAATCTGATTTATTCTTTTCACTTCATAATCACCACTGTTTTTAACATGAATGATTTAAATCCATCCTACAGCCCTTTGAAGAGAATGACGGTTGGGATGTTTTTGGCTGCCATGGCTTTTGTCTCTGCTGCTCTGGTCCAGATAGAAATTGATGTGAGTGTGGATTAAAATACATCAGCAATTCTGATTCAGATCAAATATCAAGTAGATTATCAAGAAACCTCAAAGCAGTTGATGTGATTGTATCCAAAGACTGCATTTGGTAGCCACTTTACACTGACCCCTAGTACATTCTTTACTTTAAGTATATTATTATTGTTGTTGTTGTTGTTGTTATTAATGAGAATAAATTTTGTTTAAAAATAAACAGTACCTAAGCAAATGTTTAAAACCATTTATTTTGACAATAAAAAATATTTTGCTTGTACAAATACTAAATAATATTATGATAAATACAAACCATATAAGTAATAAGAATTTCTTTATTTGAAACAAGGAGATATCATGTGAGCTGACAAAAAGTACAACATAACATAGTATAAAGTAAAAAGAAATGCATTAGAAATATGTCAAAGGAAGTCAGAGGGAGCTATCTGGACTGTTGTTACATGCAGTGTGTTACATCATTAACAAATATTGATCTATTAGTAACAGGTGACTGAACTGTAAAATATATTCCTGTGCATTTGTCTGCTTATTCAAAATTGCAGTTTATGATAAAAATCTACAAATTTTTGGCATTGCATAATGACAATATTTGAAGACTGCATTGCTCAACAGTACGGGGTCATTAAACGGTAAATTTAACCATTTTCCTTCCTAAAGGGGTTAGAAAACATCCATTTTTTGTTTCAGTGTACTGAAATAGATTTCTTTCTTTTCCAGAAAACCCTGCCTGTTTTCCCTTCTGCCACTGAAAGCCAGCTGAAGATAGTGAACATGGCCAGTGAGCCGCTAGAGATCACCATTCCTCCTCAGGCACCTGCTGTGTTGAGGTCTATCCAGGTACAAAACACATGACATACTCTTATATATGACACCTTTTTTTGGTCACCATTCACAAACTCCTTACACATTCATTACCCCTCCTCTCGTTCTTACACAACATGAGGATGTCATTATCACTCACACACCACACACTCTTGCTCATATAATCTGAATAGCATGCAATTAGCAGACATCAATGTTGTATGTACTGTTACAACAAAGCCTCACATATCTAAAATGGTAACTTTATACAGAGAAGGAAGACATTCTTAACTTTAATATAACAGGATTTCATGTGATGGATAATTTCTATTGGTCTGCTTGTCATAAAGTATTATATGACATAAAAGGTGTTTCTAGGATGGTGATGATTTACTGAAGGCTAAGCAATAAGCACAGCTACAATATAACAAAATGTGATCAGTTCAAACAAATCCACTCCACCCTGTTCTGTACTGTTCTGTTCTCATTACAGGCCAGCGACTACATGCCATTTACCACTTCAACCTTTACAGTGACACTGAACACAACTGTTCCCCTCACTAAAACCCTCACCCTGACTGAGGGAAAACGCCAGACCCTCATCATCCCCACCGACCCCAACACCATGAATATAGTGAGAGTGACTCTTTGTTTTCCATTCATAAAGATTTCTGAACCTAATTGTGAAAATCACTTCATTTCTCTTCTTTCTCAGACATTAGATTTAACCTCGAAACCAGAGCAAGGCAATAATGCAATCAGGTCAGTATCGTTTTGAATACGTTATTGGTGTATAGTTATCGTTCTGTTGTTAAAATGTAGTAATAAGATATTAATAAATTATAAAAAATACCTATTTGAAATAACAACAATATGTTAGCCAGAGGCTGGTAGTAATTACATTTTTTCAGTTCCATGTACTCGACTGAAGATGTGAAGAATTCGTACTTCAATGAGAGTTTTCAAATATCAATTTATTTACTTCTGTTTAAGGGAAAGGGAGCGAACATGGACTCTGTCCTAACAAACCTGTTTCTTTTTACTACTTGGTGCGTGTGTGGTTTGTGTTTCAGGGTGAAAATAATATCTTTCTACAAATCATCAACTGACTCATTTTTCCACTTTGCACAGATTTGTAAATGGCATGACTACAGAAGTCAATGTGTCACATTTTGAGTTCAGTACACAGTCACCTGTTTCAGACTACATCTTGTTTCCACAGGGAGAGTAAGTTCACAAGTAAAGGTTTTTTTTTCTGATGCTTTAAGGAAACCTTATCAACTGTGTTTGCTGGTTTATAATGGATTCAGTAGAGCTCATGCTGGTTACATGCTGGTCTCCCTTCAGGCACACATTCAGCATCACTGATGGTGTGCAGTCATGTGCGTTCTCCAGGACATTTGGTTTTGGAGGTGCTTACACTTTCCTCATCCCCAGCACGCTTAACTGGGCCGAGAATGTGAGTATTCAAGTTTGCTGTTATGGTGTTTTTTATGATTGTCTGCTTCTCTGAACATTTGCCTACAGGGTTCTTTTGAATAGGTATAGAGACAGAGAGATATAGCTTTGTTGGAAAGTGCACTGGACCCCAATGACTGCCATTTTAGGTTGAGGACCTTTTTTGTCTCTGTTGTCTGTGTACAGTGTGGTGGCTCTGTAGTTGAAGTGGAAGACATCAAGCCCAATACTGTGCACATGGCCCTGCAGATCCCTCAGTATTTCCTCATCACTGCAGGAGAAGTGGTGTTTTCTGTCACAGGCCTAGAGTTTTCATACTCACAGGTACAAAAACAGCTCACAACTCACCCAGGTTTCAGGATAGACTTTCTTTTTTAATACTTAAGTCTTGCTTTTTGAATTTGTTTAAAAGTAATTAAGTGTGGCACCTGTCCAAAGGTATTCTCTCTTCTGAGGACTAAGGAAATGAACATTATTAAACAAATAGCTCTGGTCTTTAAATATAATTGGCTGTGTCGTGCTCAGGCTACTGTAAAGTATTCAATATTCATTCAACTCCATAATCATTTGCACCCTTGTTAAAGTGGGGAAAGGTCATAAAAACATCTTTGTATTCAGTTGACTTAATCTCACACTGGCAGTATGAGAAAAATCGAATCTTTAATTGAAGTAAAGAAAACAAAGTTCTCAAGAAATGTCCTTTTTTGTGTCATAATCATTTTCGCCCCTGAACTTAATACGTTGTGCGACTTAATACTCTTTTACAACTTGACAGCAATGAGTCATCATCTGTAATACTCGATGAGCTTGTATAATATATAGTTATAATAATGACTCATACAAATGATTTTGAAAAGCAGGGGCCTGCTATAATGGTTCTGGTGCCCATGATGCCATGTATCCAACAAGGATTTCAGGAAAAAAACAGCACCAAAACATCATAGATACCAAAGTGGGGATGGGGTTCTTTTCTGTAAACCCATGTTTTCATTTTATGACAAACTCCCCCTCAATGTGTGTGATCAAAAAAACTTCTTTTTTTTTTGGTCTCATCTGACCATAGAACCTAGTTTCAGTTTCAATAGTGTCTAGCAAGCTCCAGGAAATGCTTACTTAATTAACAGTAAAAAATAATTGGGAACATACTTCAGAATTTCCAGGGATCCCAATAATTGTGACACCTTTTGTTTTGATTAAACATGTGTTTTATTGACAAAGGTTTTTGAACCATAAACTATTTTGCGGCTCACATTTTAATTTTGATTGTAATATTGATTGGCAACGAAAATCTGTGGTTAATTAACTGCATTGTTTAGCAAAAGAATTGTATATTATGATTATTATTAATATTATCAATAAGTCAGTCTACCTTATATTGTGCCCAATAGCATTCTTTATGGTGGTAAAATCACATTAACCCATGGCCTCCCATTGCTTGTTGCTTTATTCTCAACTAAAGTTTTCTGATTCTGATTCTATGTCCAGTGAACTGAATTATTTCCCTTCGTCTACAGGCACCCAGCAACATGAAGGCAGTGCTGCAGGCTGGCTGGCTGTTCACTGTTGCTGTGGGCAACTTCATTGTGCTGATCGTGGCAGAGTTGGCAAAGCTGCCGGAAAAGGTGCTGTACTTACTTCTATACCATCTGAACACATACACACTTCATTCAGCTCCATTACAGAGACACCATTACGTTTACACAAAGTCTGAGTAAGTAATATAAAAATGATGCTCTTAACTTTTAATCCCATCATATTAACCTGTGTGTGTGTGTGTGTGTGTGTGTGTGTGTGTGTTTTTTCTCTTTCAGTGGGCAGAGTATGTGCTGTTTGCCTCTTTGCTAGTGGCTGTGTGTATAATCTTTTCCATAATGGCTTACTTCTACACTTATGTCGACCCTGCTGAGATAGAAGCCCAGTTCATGCAAAAAGATGAAATGGAACCAGATGACAAGGAAGAGAAAGCCATAGAGATGAAAGGAAATGACTTAGTGCTGCACCAAGAGACAAATGTTGGCCAAACTAAAATGTAAACATCAAACTTTGGTACCATTTGTGCACCATTTTAAGCAGTTGCGTAACCCATTATAGTTAAACCGCAGTCGCTTTTATAGACGAAGTTGCTCAACGTGAACAACCAAAAGAGCTGATAAATAATACACCTCAAAATGTATTTTTATAAGAAGATATTGGAGTCCACTGTCTTCTACTTCGTAAGCTATTAAAAACTTCAGCTTTGAAATGATCATGTTAAATGCAAGCGGAAGAACTGTGTCTTGTATAAAACGGAATAAAACTTTTATAATGTTCATGTCCTATAGCTTATTGGTACTATTGCAATTAAGTAAATAAGTAAACCACCAAAAATATGCAGTAAAGAAAAATACTCATTCAGAATGTTCAGGCCTTGTAACTTACTGCAGAGTATATTTATTGTACTTTTGTACAAAAAGTACTTAGGTTAAAGTTTTACTTAATGCAACTTTATATGGAATATAATTTAGGCTTTTGTGCTAATAAAACTACTCACATGGGGGAGACCCAAAGAAAAGGGGAGGAAAATGCTAATTACTACACTACAGCATTGCCTTTAATAAGTGAAATATTGCACAGTTACACAGTATGCAGTAATTCACCTTTATATGCATCTATATAATTCGATACCAGTTTAGATCAGATACAAATAGTTTTAAACAAATAGAAGAAAATGTGATGGCATTAGAGGTTGTGGATGGGTGACAGCTGAATTTATTTATATATATATATATACATATATATACACACACAAACACACACACACACAGCAACAGCAAAGCTGCTGCATGTTTCAATATTTTAATATTCAAGGAAAATCACTATTTGTATCGAGTAGAATGGAAGGGGCATTCTTCCCTGCTGCTTAAATTGCTAGCTAATTAAAATATTTTATACATTTGAGAAACTGGCTCTATTTGTGTATCACTCCTGAACCCCTCAGTCAGTGAGTGGATTTATACCATAGATCTGTATATTAGAGGAATCCTTATGCGTGTACGTGAAGTTAAATCTATAGATGTGTATGTTAAAGCCCTGCTGTGTATATATTTATGATTAAAGTATATATATATATATATATATATTTGAGCTCTTTCTCTGTGTGGATCAAGCACTCTGTACCCTGCTGGAGTCCTCGCCAAGGGGCGTGGCCTTGTGGATATCTCCACATTCATTGGTCGAAGACCTCGCTGTTGCTCCGCCTCGATTTATTCGTCATAGAGTTCAATATGGCGGTAGGCTACATCGGAAAATGAAGAGGGCAGGATCGTTGCGTGTAACTGCTGACATTTCTCGTTATTTTATACGTATTTATGTGCGGACAGCATCTTATCATTCGCTACCCTTATAGTTTCTTACCGTGCGGATCGGTATTCGCGGCTGCCTTAACCAGAAAGTTAGGAAAATTGAGGTTAGCTAGCTAGCCCTGCTATCCTCCGAACTTGGTAAAATAATCCCTGCTGCAGCTTTCAGGAGGACAGACCAGAGAGAGAACGGAATTACCTCCTGTTTTTTGTTTATTTCTGGTGTTCAGTAGTCCTTCTTTCGTCTGGAGAATCTCACTTTGAGTGTCAGAGTGTCTAAGCAGGTCTAGTCTCCCTGTCGAGCCGAGCTGGGTCGCTAGCAGTGCTGGGTTCCTTGGATAGGCTTTTCCATCCAGCATCAACAATCCAGCCCTGTAGCAGTGCTCGGTGGATTACTCTCACTAGCACAGATTTATTTGTCTTTAAAAAGTCTGTCCAAGGAACTTGGCTAAGTAGCTTAGACGTAGACTCCTTGTATAAACAGCCAACCAACTAGGTAATACAGGAACGTGTTTTTAGGCGTGAAACGTTTCTGGAATTGATGTTATGGTGAACAGAGTGCAGGTGAAATAACCACTCTGGTCATCGCACCTGCTTGTTCAGACCTTTCGGGGTTAAAAAAAAAACCTAAATAAAAACATTTTGGGTCGTTTTGGCTGGCTTGAAGACATCCTAGAAGACATGGCTCGCCACTCTCCTGTCCAGAGAGGTCTTCCAGGGATGCAGGTAATGTTGGAAGGAAGAGTTTCCAAAGCACAGCAGTAATGCACATCTAAATGTGTCTACATGTGTGCCTGTCAAATAGTGATGAAGTTGTATTTATAAGTCCCTGACCTGAATCATTTTAAGGTTGTGCATATGATGATTGCGTTTTACTGTGTAGAGAATAATTCACGAAGTCTTTTGTGGTTTAATCCCACCTGCTACCGGCTAGTTAACCTTTCAGTCAGTAGTTGATTTGGTAGTTGACACCAGCTTCAGAGTTCTGCCTGAAGTCCCAGACAGACTGAGTTCATTTGCTACTTTGCAGCTGTTTCTGTTTTTTAATTAATCTTAGTGAACCATGTTGTGGCTAGTTGTTGTTCATCTGCATGGTGTTGTTTCCTGGGGAGTTTCCTGAGAACCATCACCCATGAAACAGTACCGGAAAACACTGCTTACAGCTGGAGCCCTAGTACTATACACTTCAACCTTGGTGGGTAATAACTGAGCTGTTTAATGAGAGAAACTCTGCTCAAGGGATGATGCAATGCCGCTGTGAGGAAAGCCACGCTTCATTGCTTGTTGTTACATGTAACTGGACCGTTGGGATTTGGCCTTAATTTAAACCTTCAAAGCAGTTTTACAGTGTCAGAGCGAATGCTTAACTAATCCTGGTGAAACTAAAAGGGTGGTCTTGCACCCACTGAGTGAGTGATGATGGTAATATGTTTAATGTGGTTTTCTCAAAGTACTGTTACAGAATCAGTCTTTTCTTTATGTAAACATGATGTATTGAGTGGGTGAATTGGAGGTTTAACTTGTTAAATCAACTGGGGGCAATCCCATATTAGAAAACTCCCTCTTGCATAGAGATCTTAAAACCACAATCATTGTAAGAATATATGTAATATTTAATTATTTATGACATGTCAAGTATTGCAGGGTTTAACTGAATCAGTCATGTGTAGCATGAGTGCTCTCTGCTAGTACACAACTGCATTATCAGCATTTGTCCCAGATGAACATATGTTCACACACAGGACTTCAGCCTTGGTGCCAGTGACTTTAGGGCTTTTGGAAAAATGACTTCTAGGCTTGTTTGTGTGACTTGAATGTGAAGCACATTTTCTCTCTCAGTTCACCATACAGTGTAGTTAGTCTGATATCTTTTACTTGATTTGTCATAAGTTGGTCACAACCTTACGGTAAGTCAGATAATTGTTTTACCATGTAAAGTAGCCATTCTTGCCTTACTATCATGGCATGGCACCTACACTATGTGTGCAAAGGTGTGCTAATCAAAAATGTCTCATGAAATCAAGTGTGTTATTAGGGAGATTGCCCCTCTTTTGTTGCATTAACAGTCTCTGTTGGTATGTGGGATGATTAGTCCTGGATCACAAACTCTCAATTTCATTCCAAAGGTATTTGATGATACTCCATCTAGGGATGGGAATCGAAACCCGGTTCCGATTTAGAACCGGTTCTAATTTTGCGAAGCACCGGGATCGTTCACCTCCCGACGTTATCGGTTCCTCTAACGATTCTTTCGGACTTTTCCTGCGTCGCGCGCAATGACGTCACACTCCGCAACTTGAATTATCATGGAGTGGAGAAAGCAGTCCAAGGCGTGCGTTACAGGATGAGCCTGTTGCCTTAAGAAACTTTGCATTCTGGGTAATTGAGCCTCTAGGGAGG
>JBBPCZ010000002.1:16366542-16378623 GCA_037974445.1 Brycinus macrolepidotus | reverse complement strand
CGATAAGGAATCGAATCGATAAGAAGAATCGATAATGGCATCGACATCAATAATTTCTTATCGATTCCCATCCCTAACTCCATCACTCTAAATAAGGTAGTTCCATAGATCTACACCCCAATGCTTTATACCCCTTTGGCACTCAGCGTTGGATATGGTGATTTGGGCTCACATGCAGATGCTTAAGCGCAAAGCATTCTATTGATGGAAACTGTACAAACTGTAAATTTACCTTTGCTTTACCTTTTAGTTGTCAGCAGTGAAACTCACACACCCACACTTGTGTCTGATTCAGAGCTAGTCACAATTTATAAAGTGTTATTATTATTATTATTGCTATTATTATTATTGTTTTCATATCTATGTAAGTACTGCTAACACTTCCATGAACATCGTTGTGTCAAGAAACACGAGCAGTGCCGTGATCTCTGGCTGCTTAGCTTAGCCTGATTGTGAAAGCGTTGAGACATGACAGTGTTTTTCCCTGAGAGCCTAGGCTGTTTTGTATGAAGCCTGATGCTGTAGTCTGTGCGTGTGTTAGAATGTGCAAAATACAATAAGTGTACAATAAATCTGGCCCCAGTATCTATCAGTACTGAGCAACTCAACTAGCACGGCTCAACAGCTGCTTTTCTACTTTACTATACTACATCGTTTTCATTTCATTTATTCTTGGTACAGTGGTATTAGTGTGATAACCCTACATGTTTAAAACTTAGGTTCACTTGCTGTCCACCTATGGTTTGCATTATGTAAATCTATAAATGAATGACTTTTTTAAATGAGTTTGTGCTGTCGCCAGGTGTGACTCAGTAAACTGAGTTAACGCTGTAGTGAGAATACTGTGTCCAGTTTGTTGTTCATCAGTAGTAGCTGAGGCCTAGCCCTTAGGATGAGTCTGGTGCAGGATCATATGAGGCTTTGAGCTTCAGACTCAAAAGGCTCAAACAGAAGCTACTGGCTGAAATAACATTGCAGGGGTTCCCAGCACTACAGCTATATCCTGTGTTTTTTCTCCCACTTGCACAATAGAGATTTGACCCAACACAATCAGTTTCACCTGGCTGACCACTTTGGGGCAGTGACAGGCTTTAGATTGCTATTTTTAACCTCTTATCCCTGCTAGTGTTTCTCATTGCTCCTAAAGATAAACTTCAGTTACTTATTCTAATTTTAATTTCAATCTTAGAATAGTCCTGCTTGGATTAGTCCATGATTGTTCTTTTAGAAGAACCAAATTTAGATATCTTTACCGAGGGAATCTCATATAAACTTACCATCATAAAAATACACTTGAGTGTGTTCCGCTGTACTGCACAATGAATAACAAAACACATATATATGTGTATGAGTACACAGGAGAGCTTGCAGGTTTACTGGCAGGTGAAGCAATCTGTTAAGTGTAAGTACAAGGTAAGTATAAGTACAAGTATAAACCATAATGTCTAAACCTGCAGCCATTTGCCTTTAAGTCATTATCAAGCTACCGTAAAGAGGTGTATGCATCTCATTTAAAGGGGACATAGAAAACAAAAGTACATTTTCCTGTTTTGGATTTTTGCTTTTACAGACAGCATGATTTAACTGGCTATTGGAAAGTGTGGCTTAGTCTAGTGTTGCACTCCAATAAATGTCCACTTCCTAACACTCCCACTTACCCAGTCTTAATACTTTTATTTTATTGCTGACAGTTTAATGTTAACAGCCTATCTTTGGGCTGCTTTGACTGCATTATGTCAGCTGTACAGATTTGAGGTTGAAGTCTTTACTGAAGGATTCAGTATTTAAACTGCAAGATCCAAAGAAAATAATATCATTTAACTTGTCTTTAAATGAGCTTTAAATGTCTGTGCTTAAGCTAAAGGTCTGCTGTAAATATTCGCCATTCTTAGCTTATCACTGTCATGATACAGAAAATCCCTTTAGAACTAGTGGAAGCCAACATTATCTTGGTGGTAGTAATCGGTTAGACAAAAGCTGCCTACATAGGTTTGTGCACATATGGCACATATTGTCAGTTTGGCACATATTGATTAATTGTTTTTTTTTTATTACTCTAAATGGCTCTCAGCATAAACACACTTAGTCAAACATATGGTCTCACTGCACTGTGCTCTGCAGCGCACGTTGTTGAGCTAAGTGCCACACAAAGCAGCAGGAGCAACACAGAACAGTAAACAATGAAGTGTACCACAGTCATCTCCGTTCCCGCACCCCACACAGAAGTCCTCAGCTGAAAAAGAAGCACAGAGTGCGTCTTAATATTGCACTTAAGCATTTAGACAAAATGCTTAAGACAGTCTGCCCTGATCAGTAGGAACAGTCTGCCTTGATCAGTAGGGGTATATCGATACACTTGGCTAGTACATACTGGTGCGTAAAATGTTGTCTTGTCAGCCAAGAAACTGAACCTGAGGAGAAAGTGGACATTTTGTGTCAATTACTCCAAATTTACTGTCAAAATCACTTAAGATGGTTTTCTTGAAGGTGCTTGCATGGCCAAACAAACCTCCTGAGTTGAATCCTACTGAAAAAATTCTAATGATTTTGAAATTGAGATCACCAGAGGGACCCTCGCAACAAGGAATCAGCCAAAATGGAGCATCAATGCTGAAAAAAGCAAATTACTTCTCACTGTAGGAGTCTCAGAGCTGCCAACAACATTGCAACAATAATGTTAGGGTTAAACATATTTTTAAGTATATCTAGGTTTATGCTTATGAATACTGACTTTCATAAGCAAATTCTTTGCGTGTGTAAATTTTAAGTAGATAAATGTACATGTATTAAATAACAAAATTTCTAAATACTTGTTTCTCCTCCCTCCCTGTGTAGCAGAGTTGTAAGGTTATGTTGTGAGTGCTTGAATGTTGCCAGATTGTCTGTAAGCCCTGCATTTTCCATCTGATTAGCTGGACAGAGCTCAGCTGGGCCCTTTAACACCATTCTGTAAGGCACTGGGCTGTTACCTGCCACACCAGATAACGTGTGCCTGAACAACGCCCCACTTTACTGTCACTATAAAGTTTCCAGCTGCCTGACAAACAGCAAGTGTTTAGCTGAGAGAAACAACATAAATGGAGTCTAACAGACGACAGGTAAATTCTGTGGTTGTGTTTATGAAGTGAGATGTTCAGAGATATTTTTCTGGATCATGTAAGTAGTACTGAAGGCATTTTACTTGATGATGACTCTGATGGCTGAGAATGTTAGATGGTTGATAGTGGGTAGAAGACCAGATTAGCTGCGTGGGGGATTCTGAGAGACATTACAGCTTTGTAATGTAGTGTCTGCCTTAGATATGTTGCTGAGCTTACCTTATTTGATGTGCTTTGTTTAGTAAATTGGTATAACCAACAGATTACCTGTCTGGTTTGCTTATTCCTGTCCCAGCACACAGACTGTGATTGCTTGACCTTTGTACCGGCAGATAAATTAGAAATGTAAAAATTGCTTTTAACCTTCATTAAATACAAGGTACAACTTAAAATGACAGTGGATTCTTTAGTAAGACCTAAGATACAATAGACATATATTTATAAATAGTAGTGGTCTTTTTTTTCAGTTAATGAACAGAATACAGACTGGGTACAGACCCAGTTTCTTTTGTACCAGTTTCATGTTCAGAAATTCCCTGTAGGTTTCACATCTTTATCTTCACTACCTCTCAGTATTCTACATTACATTATTGTGTCCACAGTGATACCTGTTTGTTAAAAAATGGCTTTCGATTTTATATTACAAACTAGATTTTCACCAAAACTTTTTCAAAACTATATCTATGTTTTGGGTCTGTCAGTAACAAGCTCCTGAAATTCAGTGCAGTAAGTAGTAGACATTAGTCTTTCCACACTTATAATCGTCCATTACTTTTCCCTCTTTTGAGCAGAATTTTAAAGCTGACCCAGAAGAGCTGTTCACCAAGCTGGAGAAGATTGGGAAGGGCTCGTTTGGAGAAGTGTTTAAAGGAATCGACAATCGTACACAGAAGGTGGTGGCCATTAAGATCATCGACCTGGAGGAGGCTGAGGATGAGATTGAAGACATTCAGCAGGAGATCACCGTCTTGAGCCAGTGTGACAGTCCCTTTGTTACAAAGTATTACGGATCTTATCTAAAGGTAAGTAGACCTTCAGCTGCCCATGCTCAGATGACTTATGGGTTGTAAAGTTGTGGCGATTGCCCGCTTCTGAAATGTTAAGTATGGTAGGTAGGTACATTGTCGAAAACCTTTCCAAAAATGTCAAATCTGTTTATAATTGAACTGATGTGGCTCTTGAATCATGCTAATGAATTGCAGTACTGTGGTTCTTGTGGTTCGGTGATGAGCTGCTGTCATGGAGCAGATATTTTTGTGGTTTTTGAAGCATTTCTTTTTCCATTTCCTCTGTCTTTGTAACACCAGTGCTAAGACTTGACCAGCGTGAATCAGATCACACCCACCGCTTATTTCTGTATCTTTCATATCCTTCAGGTTATATGTAATGAGCATAGTGTTGTTTTCCGGGATATGGCGAATAACGGAAAGCCTCAGAGTTAAAGGGGAATTCCATCAGTCTTTCAAAAATTTTATATAACTTAATCGTTGAGATGTGAACAGTCAGAGTGGTCTGATGTGAAATGGTGGATTGTAGAGAAACTCACTGACTCAAATTTGTGGTGAGTCACAAAAACTGTCGTGGGTGTCAAAAGTCACAACACACATACAGCTGTTGTAGTTAATCTAGAGGAATCTACACATCATCTGAGTTTTTTTCATAGTGGTAAGTCTGAAAAACCTTATAATGCCCTGATCCAGCTTGAACAGGCTTTAAAAATACAAATCATTTAGGTCCAAAACATATCTCAAAACTATTGTAAACCAGTCTCTCAGGTATCAGGCAGTGTATTCCTAACCATTTAATGTAAAAGGATTTCTTGATGTAATTTCAGAAATTATGCAGATGACCAGTACTGAGATTAAAACACAATTACTGACTTTTTAACAGCCATTTTATTGAACTTTATTATAAGACAACTAAAAAAACATAAAATAATGTGTAAAAATAAATAATAAATGGGGATGGACATTTCAAGCATAAATACTATTAAAGGGAGAGCCATGCAGGCTCCACTTCACAAATAATCTCATATGTTAATGATTTTAATTTTAAAAAATGGTAAAAATATACTGTTATGATAGTAGCTGACATTTTCAGGATGCGTAATATGTGTCGTAATATTTTGTTTTTCTGAGCTTTTGTGAAGTTAGAACAGACACAGTGACTCGGTGCCATGTATACACAATGATTTTTATTCAGTATTTCACACACTGTGCTACACTAAATCCTAGGAATGGGCATTTCAAGCAAAAATACTACATGATTTCGATAGGAACTATCCAGTCAGTCTTCGAAGATGCCTTTCCCTTGCAAGTACACACAATGAGAGAGAGAGAGACATTTTTGCTTTTCATGTTCTTTAGTGATGCCTTGCTTGTCTAAATGAGCTAGAATCCACAACAGTCTAATTAATTAAATTAAATCTAATGACACGCTGCACCTTATGCCTTTGGTAACTTGTTCATCTTCAACATGTTTTGTTGTTGTTGTTTTTTTTGTTGGTAGATGGTAGTAACACATTACCGCCGGTAAAAACAAGGGAAAATAGATTGTGTAAGACAAGATGATAGTTGCATAAACTACTTTTTTTTTTTTTTTTGTAATTTCATTTCTATTTGAAATTTTGAAAATCATGACCAGTCCTAGCCTAATGGTAATGTAATTGATATAGAACCTTTATATTACGTGGAGGTTCTTTAAACTTTAAGATTGTTTTCCCTTGCATCTCATCTGTTAAACAACTGTACATTGAAAGGTTGTTTAGGTAACCAAGAGTGGTTCTTCTATAGCAAAGGACTCATTTTGGCACATTTATTTTTAAGAGTGGACAAACACAAGAACGTTGCCCACTTTGCAGCCTGTGAAGCCTTGAGCTGTGCTACTAGTCCGCCCCTAAAAGTGCTGCCAGTTCTGTGTGCAGAGAGACAAGCAGCATGCAGGGCTCTGAATCATTTATACTAGGGAAAGAGCTGTAGAGGGTCGTTGTTTGGATGCTGAGGATGAAGTAAAGAGAGAAAAGTGGCAAGAGAGAGCTTTTGTAGGGAGAGGTTCAGTGATAGCTGAATGCTGTGGAAAGCCTGTATTTACACGCTTAAGCAGTAAGAAAATATCTACATAAATACACAGCTTATTTTAGACCGTGTGAAAAACAAGCCACTTACTCACTTGCATTCACACTTGATGAACCGACAGAAAATCATTTGCATAATGAAGGAGGAATGTGCTTGTGTGTTCCCCTGAGATGCTGATATTGTTTACATTGAGCACATACAGCATACCCTGTACTCTACATAGAGAAAGCACACAATTTAATTTGGAAATCTGTTTCAGTTCATTGATAAAGGAAAATTTGGGATGCTGTCAGTGTCAGATTAGCTGAGGAAGTGAGAGTAGAGCACAGGTTCCCAATCCCAGACTGGACACCCTATGCTCTACACAATTTTTTTTTTTTTTCCCCTGCATCTCATCTTTCTCATCTAGCACACCTTTTTCAGTTTACTGACTAATTAACGAGCTCCTCATGTGCTAGGTCACATATGTAAGAATAGAGTGTTCAGAGCATGGGGTTCCAACGATTGGAAACCTCTGGGTTAAATTAGTCTAACTTTATCATGAACAGTTATTTCTGTTTTCTTCTCTTGTACATTAGTTTGACATTTAGGCCAAATGTAGATGTATCCCTTTAAATTCCAGAGTTATGTCCTCCTAAGGCTTATTATTTAGCAGTTTCATGGAAATTTATGAACACTGGCTGAGGTTCTTAACTTACAGGATTGAGGAATGGATGCCTAAACCAAACAGCGGTCCTAAGTGAGAAGTTCCTGCCTGCAAAAGTAATTTTGATGGCTCTTTTCTGAATTGTTGTTTAAGTGTTGGTTGGCCACCTATGACATACTCATGCATTTTGACCTCGGGTCCCAAATGACTGTCGTTCATTTGGGAGGGTTTTGTCAGGAAGTGTCTTCATGAAATGTCTTGATTTCTCCAGCCCATGACCATCTTTCCTGGTGCTCCAGTTGAGAAATGTATGTTTAAATGCATGTGGGGTCAGATGTGTTCATCTGGCTATGGCTACCATTACTTCTGCCCTACATACTGCGTCTGCCCCTCTCCTTGCAAGACCCCCATCTCTCTCGGCAGACTGCAGCTTGGTTTTCTCCAGAGGACCTGACAAACCAGAACCCAGCACGTAATACATGCCTTAGATATGTTACAGGAAATTCATGGAATATAATATGCTGTGGGGCAGCTACAGGGAACGGAGATTCCTGCATTCTTTGTGCAGTGCTATGAGGTGGAGCATGTCTCCACAGTCCAGTAGTTTGGAAATTTGGAAGGAGATAGAAACCCGACTCCAGATCTGTTTACATTTGCTTAGTATACTGAATGCTGGCAAGCAGCATTTAACTTACTATACTACAGTAATCTCTGTTTTGTGTGTGTTATCCTGTGTGAACTCATGAGGCTGCTTTCGTATCCTTGGACAGCTCTATGGACAGCTTGCACTATTATGTGACTACGAGTCTAATTTTCTTTCAAAAATGCCATTTAAAATTTCAACCTATAAAATAATAATTTGTTTTATGTATTCAGCAGTGTCCATATAAAGTAAACATTCAAGAATATTCAATGCAGATTCATAATTGTGTAATAATTGTTACCAAGTGATGAAGGAAAGTAATTTATCTCATAGATGGATTTACATATGAAGGTTTATATGTTGCTTTCTGTAGAGCTTGCTTTCTGTAACATTTAACAGTAATTTTAACCAGCCAGTGAGACTTGGTTAGATATCTGTCTGGTTAGCCTTCTTGCTAGATACTGATCAGGGCCATGTACTAATTCCCTCTTGCACTTCATGACTGAACCATATAACCAGGTATAATCTAGCCCAATGTAAAGCCTGTTTCTTTCTTGTTACAGGGCACGAAGTTATGGATCATAATGGAATATTTAGGAGGAGGATCAGCTTTAGATTTGGTGAGTTGTATTTAACATTTGTCCTCCCAAGTTCATTCTAATTTGTAATCAAATTTATTTATAGGAAACCCACACCCCATAGACAGAGTTTAGTCAGAACACTGGCACATGGTTTCCGGAGGCGTCCAGTCAATCTGTCACACTGTTCTCTCTGCCGCAGCTGGAGCCTGGTCCGCTGGATGAGACCCAGATCGCTACTATACTTCGAGAGATCCTTAAGGGGCTGGAATACCTGCATTCTGAAAAGAAAATCCACCGAGACATTAAAGGTACCTTCCAAAGGCTGTGCTTTTAGGAAATATGATCACAAATATGTGCTCCAATAAATAAAGTATGTGCAACCTGATTCTTCCTGGTGAGTATTGTTGCTGAATGGCGGGTAACCAGGTTTATTTATTTAGATGAAATTTTTAAGTGAAAAAGATTTCACATCAAAGCATTGTATCAGCTAATAATGAAACTATTGAGCTTTAGGATGCCATTCTAGAAAGACAGGAAAAACTCACTCTCCAAGGTGTGGCATTGTATGAACTCATGCCTCAAATGGTTAAATATAATATAACAAACTGAGCATATCTATTGAAGGAGTGCATCATACATTATATGTCCAAAAGTTTGTTGACTCCTTCTTATCCAGAATTTTTCTAAAATCAAAGGGAGTTTGGATGGTGCTCCATCACTCCATTGAACATAGTAAAACTAGTGCTGGTGGGCTTTATACCAGTGTTGGCTCATGCTGGTGATTTTTTCTTAAGGTTGCTTTCAACTCAAGCATGATTTCTCCAGACCATACCATTCTATTGCAAGTGATGTTATGTGTAGTTTATACAAGCAGTGTGTATGCAGATGAGTGACTGTGTCAGCAATGAGTGCACCTTGAAACTGAATTCACTAATTATAAGGTGCCTGTATACTTTTGGACGTGAAGTATCTTAAACTTACATGGCAGAAACGTAAAATGGTAGAAATCAATACAATTTACTGCAACTCCAGTGCCAGAAATATAACCAAGATGTTCCACCTCATAGCTTACTGATTTGTAATGTGTTTGCATCTCTCCCCAGCTGCTAATGTGCTGCTGTCAGAGCAGGGAGATGTGAAGCTGGCAGACTTTGGTGTGGCTGGCCAACTTACAGATACTCAGATCAAGAGGAACACGTTTGTGGGTACTCCGTTCTGGATGGCACCCGAGGTCATAAAACAGTCAGCCTATGATTCAAAGGTCAGTCACTTTTTGACCAAGTGAGATTTTAACCATTATTGGTGTGCCACAGTGCCAATATCATTTTGACTGCATACTGGTACTGCTTTTGTGCTAAACTTCCTTATTGTTAAGACACATTGTGTGATTTCAAAGGGTTTTTTCACTGTTATGTAATCCACTCCTTAACAGTGCTGTGCAAGGGTCAATTTACTGTTATCAGTGGGTGACTAGTGTAGAACCATGAAAGGAAAAATCCACCAGAATGACTGCCTGGTTTCTTTTTTTTGCTGTATGTCTGTTAATGAAAAAGTCTGATATTCACTGGATCCTTTGAATTACAAGAACATTAAATAGTTTCTAAAATGCAACATCGATGCACATTGAACTAACGTCAATAACTGATTAAACAAAATCCACTACTGTAACTATACACTACTTAAACTTATATATCACACAACCATCAATACAAATTAGTAGACTACTTCTGCCTTCCTGTATGCTACTTAAGACATCCTATTTCAACTATGTACCCTTGTAATTTTAATCACAGAAAAAATAAGTGCAGGAAATTTGCTGGTGAAAGTGAGCATAGAACAAAGCTTTGGAACTTCAGTTATTCACAGAGCATGATGGGGTGGTTTTTAAAATTCCTTTCATTTTCATATACTAATGGGGAACTACATGATGGCTTCCTAAGTCCATACCTTCTTTGTCTGTGAAAGTCTTATTTTCGTTGTTCTATTCTTAACATTTGGGGTTGATTTCCAAGACAGGGAGTAAGAGTAGT
Organism: Brycinus macrolepidotus; assembly: GCA_037974445.1. Classification (NCBI taxonomy): domain Eukaryota; kingdom Metazoa; phylum Chordata; class Actinopteri; order Characiformes; family Alestidae; genus Brycinus; species Brycinus macrolepidotus. The sequence goes on along the minus strand of JBBPCZ010000002.1, from coordinate 16,368,551 downwards.
CCTGGACTATGCTGCATTTGAAATAGAGATTTTCCAGTTCAAGGAAAGTATAGTTCAGAACTAGGCTTAATCCCAGTCTTGGAAATGAGGTTCTGTGTGTAAGTTAATCTGCAATAAGGATTCGTTTCAGCCACCTTTGAAATCCCGTTCAGATGCATCTTGCTAGGCATGCTCTGTGTTTGCTATGGAGTGAGCACTGCTGCTGTAGTGTTTGAATTTTTCTGAACTCTGTTCAGCTGTTACACAGCCCTAAGTGACGTAAATGCCATTACGCATTAGTAACAGCTATAAGCAGTGAGTCATCGCTCACACATACACGCACACATTTCCTTGAACAAAAATAGGGCTTTAATTTGCCTCAGTTACTAATGTGATCATGCTGAGTTTTTTAGGGTAAAGCACAGCACATGGTCTGTCAGTGGGAGACAAGTACTATTATGGCTACACAATAAGGACATAAATGATTTTAGTTTGCCTTACAATATGTTAAAACACATGAAAATCGTTTTATCAAATGAGAGTCTTGATTTATAACAACACTCAGTGAGCTCATCTGAAAATGTCAAGATGCCTACAGCACAATTTTAGACTTCTCATTTACATTATATTTATATGTTAGTAATGCTAAGGCCAGTGTTGTAGCAAGAATCACTGTATCATATGAAGTCTTACTCTGTTGCATTCAAACTTACAACTGCACTTTTGTTTTCTGCACCATGCTATACCTTTTCCCTTGCTTGTAATTTATGTATTGGACAGTTTATCTGTATATAGAGAAAGTGTGAGATTTTAATTGTGAACTGAAGTAAATGTGTAGTGGACCCTTTTAACTACTCAGTTCTGTGCTTGTTTGTGTTTCAGGCAGACATCTGGTCACTGGGTATAACGGCGATAGAGTTGGCCAAAGGAGAACCGCCTCATTCTGAGCTTCACCCCATGAAAGTTTTATTCCTCATCCCAAAGAACAACCCTCCCACTCTGGAAGGCAATTACTGCAAACCACTGAAAGAGTTTATAGAAGCCTGTCTGAACAAAGAGCCAAGCTTCGTAAGTGCTGCAGACATGAAATAAATGATTTTTGATTTATACATGACCAGCATGACAGCGGTAATTTTCCTGAAGTGTCTTCTACTGTTAGGGTTTGTTAGGCTTATTTTCTCCAGCTACATCTTTGAATCTTATTTACTGTATGTTACTGCTGATGTATATTTTGAGAATCATATAACAATCTGTGACTTTTTTGGGATTGACTGAAAGTCCATGTTGTCTGTATCTCTTTGCAGAGGCCTACAGCCAAAGAGCTGCTAAAACATAAGCTAATTGTACGTTACGCTAAAAAGACCTCATACCTCACTGAGCTCATCGACAGGTACAAGAGATGGAAGGCTGAGCAAAATCGAGATGAATCCAGCTCAGAGGAATCTGACTCGTAAGGGAGATTACTGGATTTGTAATTGTCATTTGTTATTAAAAGTGCTTTGAGATCTGTTATTTTTTTTCTTTTAAGTTATTATTTAATTTTTCTTTTTATCTGTGATTCAATGGATGCTAATAGTGACTGCCCTCAAATACCTTTGCTTTACTCTGAATGTTGCATATTTGGTGTTAATTAAATCAAGTAGAGCAGAAGTTACTTACAACTGTAGACTATTTTATCGTTTATCACCTCTAATTGCAGTAAAAGTCATTAACGTCTATGTGTCTCTGCTTAGGGAGCAAGATGGGCAGGCATCAGGAGGGAATGACTCTGGAAATGATGACTGGATTTTTAATACCATCAGAGAGAAAGACCCCAAAAAGATTCAGAATGGAGTCACACAGTCCTCAGAGCTAGACCTCGACCAGGTAAGGAAGAGAGAATTGACATCTGTAAGGAGCTATCTTTGTCACACACAGCTAAGAAAATACCTGTGTGTATTTTCTTATTATATAACACACACACACACACACACACACACACACACACACACACACACACACACACACACACACACACACATATATATGCA
>JBBPCZ010000002.1:16347494-16366338 GCA_037974445.1 Brycinus macrolepidotus | reverse complement strand
CACACACACACACACACACACACACACACACACACACACACACACACACACACACACACACACACACACGTATATATGCATGTGTATTTTCTAATTGTGTGTTTCGTTATTTTTATATTTAGTTTGTATTTAGCCTTATATTTCAGCTTATGTGTTTGTTTAATAATGCTGAATGAATTAGACATCTATTTGGAATTGCATGAAGTATAATTTAGTATAATTAATTGAAATATTATCATTATCATGATTGCATTGGAACAATCATGCTTTTAGCATTATGCTTTTACCTTTGACCTAATGAGAAGTGAGGGATTGCATTGTCTGCAGTGATGTGGTAGTGACACAGGCTGTCTAGACGCTATTTTCAACCACGCTCTTGTACTGGAACTTGCAGTCAACGTGGTGAGAGATGTTCTTGTTCTGAGGGTATTATGTCTTAGTAAGTGTATTTTTAGTTATTTGTTCAAAAGCACCTCTTTGCATTTCAGTCTGTCTGTGTTCAGAGGCATCAGTTTCTCTTTTTTTCATGTGGCAGGAGAGACAAGGTAGTATTTAGTCTTTTGTAGAGAGATTTTTCTCACCATCCCTAAATTCAAGTTACAGTGTTTGTGTTAATTAAATTATATTTTTAAAAAATTGTTTCTTCCGATTATGTTTTGTCCATATCATCCAGACAAGCCTTCAAATGAGTGAATTCTGCTACTTGAAGGTGCACTTATTGCTGACACAGGTGTTTAAATACACTCATATTGAAAAGAATTGCCATCTGAACTGGATACTGTGGAACAGCTGCATGTGAGCCAAAGGTCACGAAGTCCAATACCATGCCCTGGCCAGAGGGGTGTAAACCTCCCCAACACTGTGAGGGAGTGGAAATATGATTTCTGCAGTGATGGAGCACCTTCCGACAGGAGTGCTCTTGTTAAAGGCAATCAGATTCTCACAGCAATGTTCTAACATCTAGTTTAAAGCCTTCCCGACAGAGTTGAGGCTGTTACTGCAGCAAACGGAAGACAAACTTTCTCTTGGCACCCTTGGTTTCACAAGAAACAAGGTGTTTAAAAACCTTTGAACATACAGTGGATGTTATGGTTTTCTCCGAAATTCTCTTCGATCTCCATGACAGACAAAACCTTGAATTAATGCATGTTTTACTACACTGGTGTCATTCTTTAAATCTTTCCTTAAAGAAATGTTTGTGTACTTTTGTCTGCCCCTCATGCTGTGATTTGCTTTTCCTCGCTCAGGTAAAGGGCAGTCAACAGAGCCCTTTGTCCCGGAGCCTGTCGACCATTATTTCTCCCCTATTTGCAGAAGTAAGAGCTTAATCACATGTTTATTTACATTGCAGCTATTCTTAGACTTTTGGTACTCTAATGTTGTCCCTGCTGTTTGGTAGTCATGCGGTGCTGAGAGTATTCCACTTTATAAGATTCTGCTCTGCTGTGCTATCATTGTCGCTGCATGCTATCTCCGTCCACAGCTCCTGCATTAACATGGTGCAGTGACTCAGAGCTTGTGGAGCTATGTGTATAAATAAATAAAGCAAAAAAGGAATAATCCTCCGGTTTATGGCGCTTTAATGCACTACTCCTTAGTGTCCTCTCTTGGGTTGGCTGTGTATATGGGTCAAGCACACATTTTTAGTATTAACCCTTTTAGTGGGCAACTGAGTACTACAAGAGATTGCTTTAACAGTTTTTTTTCTCTCCGCCTCAGTTGAAACAGAAGGGAGGGGTGAGTAACGGAAAGCCAGAGGTAGTGGAGGAGCTGAGGGAGGCCATATTCTTGGCAGAAGAGGCATGCCCAGGCATCTCTGATTCCATGGTGACTGAACTAGTGCAGAGATTGCAGAGGTACAACTCACTCTGTTACCTTTCTCCAATGTTAGCATCTATACCGAGCAGCCATAACTTTAAAACACTTGCCTAGTATTCCACTCATGCCACCAAAAACAGCTCTGACCAATCGGGACATGGACTCTGCAAGACTTCTAAAGGTGTGCTGTGTTAGTATTAGCAGCAGATCTTTTAAGTCCTGTAAGCTGTGAGGGGGGCCTCCATAATTTGTCCAGTACATCTTAAATTGATATCTGGGGACTCTGAAAGCCAAGTCAACATCTTAAACATGTTAAGATGTTCCTCAAACTACTCCTGAACATTTGCAATGTGGCAGGGCACATTATCCTGCTGAAAGAGACCACTGCCTTTAGAGAATACTGTTGCCATGAAGGGTGGTTTGACACGTAACACCCATCTAAACATTGCACCCAAAATATAATTCACATGAATGCCAGGACTGAAGGTTTCCCAGCAGAACATTGCCCAGAGCGTCACACTTTGCCAGCTTGCATTTTTGCCATAGTGCATCCTTGTGTCATCTAGTTAAGCGACGCCCATGAACCTGGCCATACACAGGATGTAAAAGAAACCATTTATCAGACCTGGCCATCTTCTTCCATTGCTCCATTGTGCAGTTCCATTGTTTCCATTGTAGAAACTTTCCGTGGTGGTCGGGGGTCAGCATGGACACTTTGGCTGGTAGCCAGCATTACCTTTTCACCAGTTTGTGCTTTAGTAGATCCTCTGTGGGATTGAACCAGGCTATTTTTCACTCCCCACATGCATCAGTTAGCCTTAAGCACCCGTGACCCTGTCACCAGTCCACTGGTTGTTCTTCCATGGAATCCAGTTGGTAGGTACTAACAACTGTTTACCATGAAAACCTAATAAAAGATCTGCTGTTATAAACACGCTCTCAACCAGCTGTCTTCAAAATCTGTCAGTGTTTTTAATGTTGTGGCTGATCGGTGTAGACTTAAGTTTTTATAGAGAGAGAACTGCTGTAAACCATGACTTTAAGGAAACCATTTGACAAAAAATCAGCCTTGCATAGTTTTGCCTTCACCCCAAACGTAGCTGAACAGCCAAGACTTTTTTTGATGTCCAAGCTTTGCAGGTTTATGTAGTTAATAGGTAGTGATAGTATAATGCAAACTGTGTGGCTGAATCATCCCACACTTGCCTCCAGCCACATCTCAAATGCACTTGCTTATGTGGTTTGATGCTGTGTTGTCTACTGTTATCTTTAAAAATGGGCAAAAGCCTGTGTGTACTTTTGCTCATTTTTATGCACACAAAACATATCTTGCCTAATCAGGTACATCTGAGACAATTGGGGTTTTTACTGAATTATTCCTTTAAATTCCAAAGAGGTGAAATAGCTGTTGGAACTTGTATTGAGCAGTAATATTTTCCCTGATATGTGCACAGTAATGGTTAAGTAATTTCATGTGCTGGTTCTTGCTTTGCTGTCTCCGACAGGTTTGCTGTTCCGAGGGCTTCCTCTCACTGATTTTGCTGCTGTGGGTTCACCCCTCTCTGCCTCCTCGCACACCGTTCTCACACACTCACTCTCAGCCTCTAGCTGCAGCTGCAGCCTGCACTCTCTTCTGTTAATCTTGGTTTACATATCAGGTGAAAGGGTGGTTTTGTGGAGGGCTGAGTTGGGCTTATTTGGGAGTCTCTGTCAGAAACCTCTTGCTAACAGTGCACCTTATCCAACGCACACTGTGGCAGTGCAGTGGTCGGTTGCACCAGCTGTGTGCAGGTTCTTTCTGCACCTCATGTGTAGTCTTAATGAACTCATTTTTATTCTAGACTGTAGTGACTTCTAAATTCTGTTGCAACATAAATATATGGTAATCATAAAAATCATGTTGCAACATAAAAACATGGTAATTTGTTGCCATGTTGCTGACTAGTTTGATTCTTTAACGCCTTATACCCAAAATCCACAAAAATTGGTTGGTTAACTATTTTATTGGAGTCATTCCAGAAGATGTGGTTATTTTACTCTCTAAAAGGATGTTTTTTTCTTTGCTTTTTTATAGACATCAAGAACAGTAGTTTTAGCCAACGATTTAATTTATACCTGCCATAAATCAAATTTAGTTGTGTAAAGAGGCCATCTTAGTTTGAACGTGGATAGCTGGTGCAACCCAGACAGAGCTCCCTCTCTGAATGTGCAGTATGTGAGGCCTTTAAGAGGTGTGTTCAAGAGCCCCTGTTTATGTGCGCACGTGCACATGTGTATGCATATCAGTGCTGTGGGGTCCAAAACAGTGCGTTCCCTTTTTTAAACTCAGGTATCCTGCTTTCAGTGACTGGAGTCCTCTGAGAAGCAGGCTGAGCATGCTCAGCTGAGTGTGTAAATGTGTGTGTACATAGGCTCCTTTTTACAGACAAGTCATGGAGGTACGCTCATGAAAACACTGTGTAAAAATGGCCAATTGCTCGTGTAGATACGGCCCGTGAAGGTGTATATGTCAAATGGCCATCATTGAGATTGCCTTGCCTTTTGTTTGTTTGTTTAGTTTGCATTTTTTTATAATTTGCTTTTGTATTTTAATGTTTTCATTGATTTAACTAAATGCTGTCGTTAGGCTCCATCATCATTTTCTCTTCAGTGTTCACCGTGCCATTCATATTTCCAGTCATAGGTGTCAGCCAGGTCTGCCATCCTTACATTGTTATTTTAGTACAGGCCATGCCATTGCACATTTTTCTACAAAGCAGGGCTTGAGGGTCCACATTCCTTATCTGAGACATTTTATTCTGAAAGTTCCAAGCCCATGCTCTGTTCATTCCAGTCACACAAAAGTAGTCTGATTTTTTTTCCCCCCCCATTTAGATACCGTTACTCTATTGTTCAGACTTTTTTTCCATACAAACTAGTCTTTTTGATTTGCTGTAACTTGTTTATCCTCAGCAAACTCCTCAAGTCTTCCTGGACACTGTAATGGTACCAAGTGTACCAACAGCTTGAATTGCACTTAGATAACTGCCTTTTAATGATACATGAGTTAGCCATAAGAAATAAGCATGAGGTGTGTAGACTGCAGTCCACCATATCCTTTATACATTTAAAACTGCTGGTATGCGCTAATGGTTAGCGTGTTAATAAGCATATCACTTTGGACATCAGTTCATTACTCTAGTGCATTTTAGTAATGTAGCAAAAAGTTTATAGCCCAGTTCACACCACCAGAATGTGTTATTGTAGAACCCTTCTCTAGATGACCTTCGTTGTGTTGTAGCCTTTAATTGGGTGCTAACATGTTGCTTTTACCCTCCACATTTGAAATAATAGCCTTATAATTAAACAAATAACTTTATTAGCATGAACGTATGAGCCAAGCAAACGTGATTACAGACGCAGTTTCAGTATGTTTTTGGTTGTTTTGGAACCTTGATGCAAATCCCACACCATCACATTTTGAAGTAATGTATGCTGTGACATTAAATCTGAAATTTGGCTGTTTTATGTATATTTTTAAGCTGTGCTAAAAGCACTCTTCTTGAGTATTGTATATTGCTGGGGGTATATAAACGTCTTTCAGTTACATTGAAAAACTATGTCCCCTGCTTGACATTGCCAATGCAGTGACTTTCTTATAATGAAACTGTAATATTTAACACTTGAACACAAAGGCCTGTGCTAAAAGTAGACCCTAAAACAGCACAACTAAGGATGGGGTCAGTTTGCATCTGATTCAGAAGAACATGATTAAATCAGCTTTAAGTTTTTTTTACAGTTGTTGTGCTAGATTACAGATCGAGTTAGTATTAAACCACCCTGTTTGATTTGTCACCTATATTTTGAATTAACTTTAGATTGGTATTTAAAAAAAAAAAACCCTTAGATATTTCAAATGACTGTTCATTGGCACAAGGACATTTACACTTTTAACGTTCTCATTTTGTGACTGCTTACGCAGGTGAAGATGTTGAATATTTTGCTAGTTTAGTGTTAAATTGTTCAACCCCCCACCCCCCCACCCACCCATCGATAGCATTCCATTTTCTGAACATGCTTTATAACCCTGCAATCAACCCAATTACCTGTTGATTGGTCTACTTCTTGTACCACAAGCAGTGTGTTAACTCTGCCCCTGCTCTGGATATTATTTCCTTCTGATGATATTTGCACCTTTTCCATTTAGGATCTGAATGTGTTGCACTTTGTAACCCGTTCTTTAAGGTCTAATGAGAAATAACATTGTCACATCATTCATCATTGCAACTGTACCTTTGCAGAAATGGCAATAAATTAGGTCATCAGGTTTCTCAGCAAAGATATATTCTATGGAACAGAATTCAATATTTTTATAAGAGTAAAGTGCAGTATTATCACGAAGAAATAAAAACTGGTATGCTATCTAATTTTGATTTTAAAACCGTGTAAATATTTGTCATCAAATACTGAGGTACTGAATTCCTTGCAAGCTTTCAAGTGATTTAAGAGAAATAAAACTCATTAAATAAAGATGGAGTGCTCTGCTCTTTTCGGATGTCTGTTTCAGTGTTTTAGTTTGGAAGAAAGTTCTGTGACTTAAATGTTTTGTATGTGTAGTGATAAGTGATAGTGATCATTCGGTCATACGTGAACACACCACAGCACACAGTGTGAACAGCATGAAATCCTTTCTCTGCATTTAACCCATTCACCAAGTGAAGCAGCGGGCAGCCAGGAACACGGCTGCCCGGGGAGCAGTGTGTGGGGACGGTACCTTGCTCAAGGGTACCTCAGAGGTGCCACTAGCAGTCTTGGGAATCGCAGAGCGAATGCCCTAACCACTAGGCTACCAGCTGCCCTGTGATGTGTAGCAAAGCATATCTATTTCAATTTCCCTCTATAACAATTGCAGGTCAAGATGCCTTCTTATTTGGTGTGCTATAAAAATGTTTATTTTCCCCCAATCCTGTATAAGTTTATGCATCATCCTCCAGTACATGCTAAATCAGTGCTTCCCAACCTTGGCTCTGGAGACACTGCCCTTCACATCTTAGAACTTTTCTTGCTTTAACGCACGCTGACTCAGTGAGAGGTAGTTAAGGAGCTGATTAGTTGGATCAGGTGTGTTAGGAGCAATGAAAAAGGCTGTGTTTACAAGACTGTGGCCAGGGTTAGGAAACACCGTGCTAAACTCATGCACAGATAAGGTTTAGCTTTACAGTACACATATACTCTTATTGCTCACTCAAGACTTACACACATTTCACACAGCAAGTTTTATTCTTACATCCAAAAACAAAGATCAAATTTTGTCACACTATATACAGATATTACATACAATGTTTATACACATATTACATAATTGTACAAGAAAAATATACATAAAAATGTAAACTTTTGTATACAAAAAATACCTTAGACAAATTAAACAAGGACCAATAACAAAAGGTGACTAGATTATTAGCTCATCCTATCATTTAAAAACAGTTATACAGTACATTCAATGAGTATAGGAATTTGTCAGCCATCTTTCAGATTTCAAGCAGTTTCAAGTGCCAACAGAGCCCTGAAGATGGTTGCTTTAGAGGGTTGACTGGAGCTTCTCTGTGCAGTAAATCTTCTCTCATGCTTTTATGTGAAACACAGCAGGATCACCTTTTTTGTGAGTAACATTCCAGCTTAATAAAATCCTCAAATCAGTACAACTACAGGGAGACGACTTCATGGTATGGTAGAAGGTGCTGAAATGCTAAGTGTTTCCTGCTATTATCATTTCTTTGAACCAATGAATCAACAAGACGGTAATTCTTTTTTTTCTTTTTTCTTTTTTTTGCTTTTTCCAGTAGCCAGAGCTTGTTTGAGGCTTTGATTCACAAGAACGAACTACAGCACGACCACAACTGTGAGGTGATCCAAGTGATAAATGGACAACAATTAAAATTCAAAATAAGTATGCTTCAATTTTGATTGGTGCAAATCTTAAAAAAAAAAAAAAAGACAAAAAACGTTCCAGTATGCTTACTATCACATGAGCATTCTTATTAATCTTTCTCTTTGGAAACAAGCTTCCATGGGCAATCCAGTTAATTCACAATGCAGGTCATAGTTGGGATTTTTTTTTTGTGTTCATGTTCATGCAAACACCAATCTTGCATCCACAACTGCTAGCTGGATTTTAATAGCTATCAAAAATACTGTTCGACATAATCACATTCTTTTTGCCCAAATAAACAAGACTACACCAACAACAGTCATTCAACTCAATTCAAATATTAATCACTAGAATTTTGATAGCCATTAAACCTAATGACAGGTACACCACAAAACTAGAACTCCACTTGGTATCCTGCATTTTTTTTTTTTTAACCTTGTAATTGCTCCACTGCCACCCAGTTAAACTCACCAGTAAAAACCAATTGCTACATCCAAATCCAATTGCTACTCTATAAATATATTTAACACATGACAATATGCGATAACCATTGTCTAAAATCTACCAGCAACCCATGTTTTCCTGTCATAGCTGAAAAAGAATTTAAAAAAAGGTCAGGATTAAGTTGGGAGAGAGCTTCCCTGTGCTGCCTCTCAGGCCAACAGCAGTTGAGTGGCTGTGCTGGCAGCTAGCCTACTGCACACGCTGAGTTTAAACCTGGTTGACGTTGCTGTGGAAGTATGATGAGGAGACATCTATGAACACAGTCCTGCTCCATAAAAATTGCACCAAAGGTCCCAGCACAGCAGAGACAGGGTAATTTAAGGTGATGTTAACTATTCATCCATGCATTCCTTGTGTCTATCATAAGACTGCTCTGCTCTTGGCTTAAAGAGAAAACTCACTAGGCCATTTTATTCTAAACCTAATAAGCACCATAAAGAGAAACACCCATTTATTTGGTGAAAACTCTCAATATATATTTATATATTTTTTCTTTTGTCATTAATGTAAATGTTCATATTTCTTGTTGTTTTTTTTTTTAAATAACACAGCCTAGCTTAAGCTCTGCTATTAACCAGAAAAGAGTTCAGCCTTTATTCTGTTTGTTTTAAATGAGAAAGAAATGTTTTTCCACAGACCTAGACTTCCACGATGGTTGAGCAGTCCAGGTTCTATGAGGTACATAATTTGAAACTGACACATGGTTCAATACTGTGAGAAGCGAATATGCTGATGTGTTTTATTGCTTAGAGTAACCAGGTTTTACCTTCAGCTGTCTGTGAGGTCTCTGAACAGGAAAAGCCTACAGCCCAGGCTAGGTCCACTGAGTTAGCTTCATCTGAGTGTCTGCATAAGCTGATAAAATGATAAATATGTACAGTGCAATATAAAATCTTCCGGTTAAAAGATGTTTGGCGGATTCTTGACTGGATGCCCCCGTGATCAGATCTTTAAACAGAGATGCACAGTGCACACCAGAGACACACTGATACTTCTATCGCTGCCGATTTCCACGGAATGAAGCCTTACATGAGAGACAAATGGATGAGTGGCTGAAGCAATGACGTGGGTGAGGCAGTAACACAGTAACAGCTTTGAAACTGAACTGAGTTAAACTGGGGTCACTGACCGAGGCAGCAACACTAAACTCATAATAGGAAGCGTCTCTTCAGCTATAGAATGCTTCTCCTGCGAAACCCTTCTGTACCTTTGCCCCCAGCACTGCACACAAGCCAACAGAACAATTCAATCTGTCATTTAAATCTGTGTATAATAAAAACAATTAATTCAATTTAAAATGAGGTGTATTTGCCAAATACACAACACTTTTCCCAAATGTGATGGAACACCTAAACAAAAACACCATTACTTAATTCCAAGTAACTACGCATTCAGATAAATCAGGCAGTGCACTTGTAACAACTGGCCATTAAAAATTTGAGACTTGAGGTGGTGACAAATAAAGTTAATAAATAAAGTCAAATCAAAGTAGGGAACACTGCATACATTCTGACTGAACCCTGAATCAGGCTTTGCTACTGGTTTGTGTGCAGGCTGCCTTTTTTTTTTTTTTTACTTGCTCTGTTGGAAAGGAGAAGTTGCACTGTTGGCACTTGCAGCAGTGGCACTGGCAATGGTGAAGCCTGTAGGTGGTGCCGTGGAACTGTGGCTCGGCTGGAGGTCTTTAGGGATGCCGCTGTGAGAGACCAGCTGGTGGCCAAAGGCTGCGCTAAACTGTGGGAGCTGTAGTTTGGGCTGGGTGGGGGTGAGCAGGTCTCGGGAAGAGTTCGAGGGGGACGTGGAGGGGGCAGGGGGTGAGGTGAGGCCTGTGAGGCCTATTTGGGGCAGGGCAGACAGGGCTGCTGTGGGCTGCAATGCTGCCGAGTGTGTGTTAGAGGGAGGTGTGGAGAGAGAGGTGGAGAGGAGGTGAGCGTCAGAAGTAAGGAGGTTACCGAACTGTGCTGGGTCTGTGAGTGAAAGCGGCAGGTTACTCCAAGAGGTTCGAGGAACGCCTGGTAATCCGCTCAGAGGCACCTCCAGCATAAGAGGAGGCTCAGCCTGGTAGGAGCCAGGGTGGGGAGAGGATATATGGTCACTGTAGGGTGATGGCACATGCTCACTGCTGTAATGGCTGCCTGGTGGAGAGGGCAGTGGAGGCTCAGTCTTAGAGAGGGTGGGGTGAGGGAACGTTCGCTCGGTCAATGCTCTGTTAGGGCCTTCATGAGGCGCTGCAGTTAAAGCTGAGGCTGAAGGAGGCTGTGGAGACGGCGAGGGAGGGAAATGATCATCTTCTGAGGGATGAAGAAGATTATCCTCGAGCTCTAAACCAGAAAAGTTGTCTGACGCAATTCGACCATTCAGGAGGTCCCCCATCGCTGTTGCTGTGACCCCTGATCCAGAGAATACGCTCATGGTGCGATGGTCAACCCCATCAGCCGGGGCAAGCTCACCCATGGATGTCAAACAAGCTAGCGAGTCTGGATAAGAACCCATTGCCTGGAGCGCACGCACCAACTCCTCAGCTTCTTCTGTTGTGGGCAGCAGCTCCCCATTCTTACCTAAAGACACACAATTAAAAACGAATGCCAATCATATGAGTAAAACTGCAAAGACAAACTGACCTACACATTGGTGCAGAACAGGGCTGATTGTGGACTAAACTGAATCTGTAAACACAAGTTCATGGATGAACCTGGACACACCGACCCAATAACATTCATACGGTAGACACAGTCATTGTAACACACTATGAGAAGATTTGGGGGGGGCATATGGTTTCTACTGCTGCTTTGCACCATGAAAGAATGAGTCATATTGCAATGTTTTATCACTAGGAAAAGGCCTTTAAACTACTGACAAAATATTGAAAATTGTTATGAATAAACACAGCTGTAAAAGGTGCTCTGCTAGCTCAACAAATCTGATAATTAAACTAACAAAAAAATTGCTAAATGTTGAAACATTAATTTTAAAGTAGCTGTTCTTTGCTAGTGTTATGAGATGTTATGTTAGTGCCAAACATGGTTTACTTTCACTTTCAAAACACTAGGTTTAGTCAGACATCTAAAGATTGTAAGACATAAAGCTTGCATCAAGAACAAATAAAGCCACCTCCACGTCAGGTACATCCAAGATGCCTAGTTCTTCCATGTCAGCTTGGTGCGTCTTACAAATAAAGTTCTAAATGAATTGTTTGGGTATGCATACCCTCAAACAGGTCAAAAACCTGTAGGTCATCAGGCAGTCTGGGTAGCACATCAGAGAAGTCCTCCTGATTCAGCTCCAAATCGTTTGGAATGTCTGCTATGTCATTGGTGATGTCATCAGGAAGCTCATCTGCACTGAGGTCTGGCGTAGAGGGACTCCTGATGAAAATAGGAAAAATAATTAAAAACAAGGCAAACTGCCAAAAGATTTCTGATATAAACAAAAAAAAAATTTAAGTACCTGATGCTAGCATGGTGTGCAGGCAGTGCCAGTAGCTGGGGCATTGGCAAGTTGCCCTGTGGCAGGGCAGGAGGGATGGGTTTCTGTGGACGTCGCGGCCCTTTTCTCCTTTTCTTCTTGTGTTTCTTCGTAAGTGCTGGTGGTTTACTTTTCTTGCGCGGCCGCCTTTGCTGCTGCTGGAGCTGCTGGTGCACTCGTCTGTTCCCATCGCCACGCAAGAAATTATCCTACAGGAACACACACTCACACTTAGATTAGATGGCTCAAACAACCAACCTGCCAAGTCTGCCAACAAAGATTAACAGGAAAAAAGAGGAAAAGTGTTTATTACACTGTATAATGACTGAATGCGAATGTGAAATCAAAACACTGAAAAGAAATTTTAACACCACCCATGTTTAAATCACCCATGTTTAAATCAAAAAACACTTCCATGAGCTGATGGATTAGAGTAACCAGAAAATAAGGAAAATTTTAATCACTGAATTCACCATTTTCTTGGCATGTTCATCACAGAGAGGAGTCTGATGTGTGATGTCGAAGACAGGGACAGAACACTGCTGTCCATCAGCAAATCGAGCTGTACAGCTGGAGAAGAGCTGCTGAGAACGGTTCAGCAGGATATCTGCGACATAATGCCATTATGGAATAATGCACTATTATTCTCAACACAGTGCTCCACTCCACAAACAGAAATGAAAAAAGGCCTCAGGTATCATAAGAGGTACTAGATCTAATTATATGTCTGATGAAGCACATCTCATTTAAATCTGTATTTTTATATACAAAATACAGCATGAACTGGTGGAGTTCAAAATGTCATTTCTCTTTCGTACAAGTGTGTGTATGCCTGTGTGATGGAAGGATACGCTGGAAGCAGTGGTGTGTGAAAGGCAGAGCTGGACTGCTGCAGGGTTGACCCTTGGTGCTTCCTGTACACACAGCTTTTTCCACTTCCTGCTGAACTGCAGGCCTAGAACTGAAAACACACCAGTCAGATGTGTCAGTCTTGGTGTGCAACTGCTTGTAAAACTGACATCCTGGTGTTGAAGCAATCATGTTATTAGGAAGAATTCTGACTGACAGTGCATACAAGCAATCTATGTCCACATTTAGCTCTCTCAATCCTATTGATCAGGACTGCATTACATCCTGGCAGCCGATGTAATATTCACAGAAAAGTAATTACTATTATCATACAGTTTTTAATTTAAGGCTGATTATACCTATAACTTGAAGCCCCATTTTTGGTCACACCCACATATACACACACTGAATGTGGTGCAATCACCAGCAAATAGGCATTCCTGTTCTTTTCAAAGACTGTTTCACTAACATCACAGACAGAACATCAGTTCAGTTAAATTCAAGAGGGAAATGCCACGGTATGTGTAAGCCACACCATGTCTACTGTTCGTCTATATATCAACTATACATAAATACATAACCTGTCGGTACCTGATATTTGATGACGTTGTGCTCAGCTGCTGGATAAGTTCACCGGTACAGTCAGGGTCCTTGCTGGCTGCGTGCAGAAGAGCTTTCCTGAAGATGTATCTGTATCTCTTCTGACGCATGACAGCTCTCTCCTCCCTGCAGAGGTGCTTGTAGCGCTCCTGCAAGTACGTACACAGCCGAGCCAGCCGAGTCCGCCGTGGCTCCACATCTTTGGAAAGGGAACTGATAAAAACAGAGAGAACTAACATGAAAAATGGCAGAGAAAGGTAGAATACAGTCACTCTGTGTCTGGTTGAACTACAAGCTTTTCAGACAGCTATTACTGTTAAATAACGAATTTGGAAGCTGTCTTGGCTACCAGCTTTACAGCCTGGTATATTACTGTGTCTTTCAAGCATAACTCAACCGAACACTTAAAAGACAAAATTTTTTTCATGAATTCCTTACTAATAGTGAGGACTTCCTTCCCGTAATCTCCACGCTTGAGGTGACAAAGGAATTTTTTCTTCTACATCTTCATCCTCATCAGCACTGTCTTCAGACCAATCCAGCCCTGTGAACACAGTTAAAAGTGTTAATTTGATGAATAGCCCAATGAAAGAGACCCACTCACTGCCATCAAAACACACATCTAGAACTTGTTTCTCACACCAGTTCAGTGCACATTTATTCATTGTAAATTTAACTGATCTCGATATGATCCACATGAAAGGTACTTCACCTGAATATGGAGACTGGCACTCGTGTTCAAGTATTTTAACAGGACTTTCAAATAAGGTTCTAAAGCCAATGCTCTCCAATATTGTCATTATTACATCACAATGTTTCTCAATATGCCTTTCTAAACATAGTCAATACTTATATTGAAAACTGACCGCCTGTCTGTTTCATTCCAATCAGAACATAATTAATCCTGTTTGACTGGATTTAATGCAGTGCAGGGTGCAAAACACTGAACAAAAATTGAAGATTTATATGAAGGCTATGTGAAATATCGTAAAACCAACCATTAGGTGTACCATCATTCAATTAAATTTTGTTACCAGAATGCATTTATTGCGAAACCAGATAACAATTATTACCTCTACACAAATATCATCTCTCTTATCACAGCTTACGAAAGGCTGCAATTTCTTTTCTGAAATGTAACATCCAAGGCAGCTTTTCATAAGTTGTGATGAAACAAATGATGTGAGAGAGATGAGAGAGATGAAGTTGTGCAGAGGTAATAATTGCTTTCTCTCTCTCTCTCTTACGAAACTTATAAAAAGTTGCAATTTCTTTTTTGAAATATCATCCAAGGCAGCAGCATTTCATGGCTGCGTTTAGCTGTCTAATTTGTATTTGGTGTTATGTAGACTGATGATCTTGATTAACCATTACAGGGAGATGAATTTATCATCCTGTGTACTTGTACATTACAACCTTACCGAGATGAGGGAAGAGGTCTCTATGCTCTCGGTGTCTCTGGGCACAGAGCTGCACCAGATGCTGCAGCCTAAGTAGGCAGGTAGGAGGCGCTGTGAAGGCAGTGGGTCTCATTGCCACAGGGCGGAGCTGTGGACAGTCCTGGGTAAGAGGTGGTTGACCAGAGGGAGAAGGGAGGACTTTCCGGGCAAGAGGCTGGGTTTGTTGGCCTGCTGAGGGGAGCATGCTGGGCACCAGAGAGGCTCCAGTCTGAGGTGGGGCTGGCTTGCATAGCAGACCCTGTGGTGCCCCCTGCTGGATGTAGGGAGACAAGATAGCGTGCTGGGGAGCTGAGAGAAGCCCTGGCGGCTGTGGTGGAGGAGGAGGCAGTGGTGGCGGTGGTGGTTGTGGTGGCGGCGGCGGTGGGGGTGGTAGGTGTGGAGATGTGGGCAGTGTGCAGGCTACCGTAACTGATGTGAAGTGTTCTGAGGTGGGGGAAGAAAGGTCAGTGCTGTGGGTTGGCCCCTGCTGACTGAGCACTAGTCGACTAGGTGGTTTTCTCTTAACAAAGGTATTTTTCTGCACAGTGCTGTCCCCTCTATCTGTGTCCTCCTCATAGAAGGCGAAGGGGTCAAGCAAGTCTGTGTCAGGGAGGGTGAGGGGGGGCAGGCGGGTATAGGTGGGTGATGGAGGCAAGCCATCTAGCCCATTGGAGGCTTTGAGAGCAAGAGAGGGCACGGTGATGTTCAAAGCTACGGATTCCAATGCATCATGCTTCTTCTTGCGCTCCTTCTTGGGGATGAAGCCCAGTACTTGCAGATGGCTGTTACAGTATCTATATGATTCAACAAAAAAAGTTTGTCAGAATACAGTAACAAAGGAATGGTGGAATAGAGTGCTTCATAAACCAATTTTAGAAAAAACATGTTATTTTGCTGACTGTGACATTATAATTAAATCACAGACTACAAGCAGCATCCACCAGACTTCTGTAAGGCAACCTTTTTAGTTAAACTGCTTCAAAATGTCCTCGGTATGTCGGATTTAAGAGTACAATTTCTGCTTTTCATTCAACATTCGACAGCTGTAGCTTTCCAGGCATAACCACACTGAGAACTGACACTCAGATATATCTGTAAACATTGTGTGATAATATGATACGTATGTATGGGAGGGGGACTGTAGTTGAAACATTAGCTGCCAAAATAAGAAGAACCCTGCTAAATAGAATAAGCAAACTTAAACTTAACCCTACACACAGAACCCTACAAACTGAGCTTAACATTCCTGGAGCATTGCTTATAAATATAAAGCCTTAATCAGGGATGGCAATGGATGTATATCCTCAGACTCAAACGGATAACCTCAAAGCCGGAGCATCTTCAAAGTGTAGACAGAAGGCAAGTGGGTGCTAAATAAAACAACAACTCACCTACGGTCCTCAGCTTTGGGGATAGGGTTGGTACAACGTTGGCTATTGTACTTGGCCACATATTCACATTGTTTGAAGGGAGCTGTCTTGTCCTCTAAAACATGCCGTATGCAGAAGGCATATCCGTTGAGCCTGCGCTGCTTGCAGAGCTTGGGGCTGTATGAGCACAAAGGCTTATTGTCCACCTCCGAGAAGTGTATGTGTTTCCCCTCGTACATCACGTGACTCTGGTCCTTGAAAACATCAGCTGACGAGAAAAAGCCGGAAAGAAAGTGTAAGCTTAACATCATAAACTATGTACTTGACACCACAGCACAACTCTCACACCAGTATAAAGTACAGAGACAGCTGACATTTACAGCAGCACACAGCAGAAATGTAGTGGAAATAGAGACATTCCTCTTTAGTAATATCACTACCCATCAAATATATTTCAATTGGCTGCCTTATTGCCGTTTTAAGTCAAATGAAGGCTATAATCTATTTATAATAAATGTGAACTGAAAACATCATTACATGTTCTCTAAGGGTTTGTTAAATCTCAGATAAACTACTTCACACTTCAAATCAAAATGAAAATACAGTCTATTCCCTGATTATTTGTTTATTAACCTGGCTTAATGCTTTAGGAAAACGACAAACCTGAGCTGATTTTCACACGGTCACTACTGACCTTTGGGCTTACACCACCAAAATACTGCACTGATACTGACAGCCCAACTTCAACATGACTGACAATTAATGTAAGTAGGTATTATTGGGATAAGTGGGAAAACTAAAAATTACACAGACATAACTGGGCACTGGACATCTGTGGACCCCACTCAAATGCTTAAGCATACACACATTATATAGCATTTTGTAAAGATTGCCTGTGGCAACACAGGCTCAATGAGAGTCACACTAGTGCTACATTAAAACAAGATTATATATCAACGTACTGTAGGCGTTTTTTTTTTATGGTTCACTTTTTTAACCATAACATTGTTGTGCTCAGTGTAAGTCTGAGCAGCCTATCAAATTTTGGCCACCTTTCACAGAAACAGCTGTTGAAACACAATGAGAATTTCGTTTTAAGTTCATAGCTTGCTTAAGGTACAACAAAGGGTTGGGAATATTAAGTAGACTAACTTAAGTGGGTAACCTAACTGAGTAGCAATAAAAGAAGACACAATTTGCTACCACTATACGCTTGAACTGTTACTAATAAACTAATCTGCACAGGTAGCACAGATAAAACAGACAAATTAAAGGTAACGATACATTTAAAGTAATTAACAAACGTACAGTCAGGATCATAAATACTGTCAGGGACAGTTAAATTTAAATAAGATGTCAGAAATAAAGCAGAAGATCGTGTTCTGTCTCATTTTAGCTTATGAAAAGTTAGCTGGTTTGCTAATCTATTTCTAAAGCTTTATAGCTAAAGATGCTAGCCGCGATATTTTAGCCACCAATGCTAAAAACAAAGTCGCGGGTCTCCAGGAAACGGATACACAGACTCAGCTCTGCTTTATTCTTTTACAGCTTCCAACAGCATTTCCACACGTTTATGCATCTAAATATTTTTAACCGTGCCTTAATTTTTAAACAGCGAATGTGTTAATTTATCTTTTTTATCGTTCTAAACAAAGGCCTCTTCACAGAGGCCCCTAAAAATGCTACTTAGTGTTTGTAGCGTGTTAGCCACTTTCGATTTTGCTTTAATAAGGGTGTACAATCAACTTCTTTTGATGGATATCGGTGATTTAAATGAGTTCCCCCCTAATGTGTGCTTCAGAACGTAATACAGAGTTACAGGGAGTAAATAGGATAGAATAGTATGAACAGCGGCCTGGAGTAGCTCGCGAATCCTCGGTTGTCGAGTGGAAAATAGGCCGCGTTTAGAGCACTGAAAAGCGGCTGCGTGTGTAAGGGGCAGCCCGGCTGTAGGATTGTTCAGCTTACCTTGAGTTAGTGTAGGCGCTACGGGCTGCTCGCTCCGGACAGACTGGAGATGAGCCTAATTTAACCTGCAGTTATGCATCGAGACTCGACATGCTAGTGAAAATACTCCTTTTTGAATCCGTGCTCCATGGATTTCAAAGCAATAAGGCAATTAAATGTATTTTATCCTCGGCTAACATTGGAAGTACAGGCTGCTGGGTTTTTTTATTTAGCTCAGTCCTCGGTAGACTCCTCACAGCACCACTATCGGCACTGGGGGGACATGACAACAACCCACAGCCCGACAACAACCTCATCTACCATATTGGAAGTTCAACTAGGTATTTTTACAGCTGAAATCATGAACCACCGTATGCATCCACTTCACGAAACCCTGACTGTTTTGTGGGGGAGAGGATGCCCTCACAGATCCGGCAGGTACAGAGGCTGAGTGGATCCTACAACGCATGTTTTTGTGTGGCTTGATAATACACGTCCTCTCCTCTCCTCTCTCAGATGTCTGGCTAACTTCTCACTGACAGTATCTCCTCTTTCTTACAGACCACTCACTGCCAGCACGTCAAACGGGCTCAGTCACAGGGAGGAGACCTGAAAACTTCACACACTCCTCTTACACAACTTTCCCATTCAAGCCACCACATAGTTTGTAGAGCAAAATAAATGGTAAGTTTACAATCTCAGCATAGCAACACCAAAACCAGATCATTAAACATGTGTCTTACATATTAAAGTTTTCAGCATGTATATATCCAATATATAGCAGGTATCAACATATATATCCACTATGCATATATATACATACATATATCCAATGTGTACATACACTTATATATATATATATATACACACACACACACACACATATATATATATATATATATATATATATATATATATATATACACACACACACACACACA
>JBBPCZ010000002.1:16303641-16339264 GCA_037974445.1 Brycinus macrolepidotus | reverse complement strand
AACCGAACCGAAACCGTGGCCCAAATACCGAGGTACGTACCGTACCGTGGGATACCTGTACCGTTGCACCCCTAACACACACACACACACACTCGCAGGCCTGCTGCATGTTTGTGATAGGAGACATTTCCACAAGGTTAAGGGAAAGCATCTCTGTAGCAGAAAGTGCATTCTCTTGAAGTGAGCAGTCAGCTAAGAGGGAGAGCATGTGTGTGTGTGTGTGTATGTTTGTGTGTGTCTGTGTGTGTTTACTGGCTTGCTGAGTCAGATTCAGAGGTTTGTGAGGGAGTGTTAGAGGACACAAGAGTGAAGGTGAATCCAGCAAAGAGCACCAATGTTAATAACATCTTTTACTCTCAGCGGACACACACGCATGCACACACACACACACACACACACACACATTCATGCAGTACATGCACGTAATATCATCCTCATATCTGTCATCTACATTATTGTGTTACTGCTATCTCTGGAGCTTCCAGACAGTCTGTACCCAGCTGAATCAATGTACAGTACATATTGTTGTACTGTAGTGCAATAACTGTCAATTAAGCTGCTAGCTTGTGCATTAGTTAGGTTTAGGGATTTAGATATAGATTTATATGATAACAAATATGATAACAGTGGGCAGGTATTTGATGTTTTTATGTACATATCTGCTGATTTTGATACCATTTCATAAACATGTATAAAATGTAGAAACTGTGACTGCCGAGAAATACAATAATTTTTTGTAGAGTTTTACAAATGTAGTAAACTAAATCAAATACAGGCACTTTAGCGCAGTGGCCCGGCTTCAGTTAAACATTCTGTTCTTTTGTAGTACGGTAAATAAATATAATTCAAGTAAATATCTGTCGATAATGATATGATTCTGATATCATTTAGCGGGGAATGGTTTTCTTGGAAATAAACAAGCTGATATTAAAACAGGTATTGCAATGATATACAGGTGTTAAGTCACATAATGATGTGTAAGGCAATGTGCCACTGATGGCTGTGATGTGAAATACTGGTCAGAGTGAAAAGATCTCTAAAAAAAAGACTTATAGGCAATATAAGGGTCAAATTTACACTATTCAGAGTGGTTTATTATTAACTCTTAAAACATAAATACATTTCTATGTTTGCTATATAAGAAGACCAGAATAGAAATATTTTTGATTTTACTGTCTCATACTTTCAGTCCTTTTTATTATCACATCAGTAAAAATGTTGTCAAATTATTGTAATCTCTAATCTAAATTCCTGGTCTAAACACAGAATGGCTTTTTTAGTCAGAGACAGTGTGGAACCGGGAACATTTATGACATTATGACGTAATTAAAGTTTCATGTGGTCCTGACATAACGTGTTATGACTGCTAAAGTACCTCATAAATGTTTGGAACAGTGGACATAGACACTCAGAAGCAGATTGTGAACATCCAGTGGACATCCAGTTCTGTCCGTGAAATATGCATACTAAATGTTCTGTGTGTGTTTATGTGTGTGAATAGTAGGATGCTTTAGGCTGTTGTATTCCCATTACCTCATATTTGGCTGTAGTTTACCACGATTAACATCCCCCACAGTAGGTCTGAACTGAAAATGGTAGTGCATTACATGGATTATTACAGTATTTACTTTTATGCATGAGAAAGAAATCTAGAGTTGTAATAACAGCAATAGGCAGAATTATTTGAGGCAATATTCTTGAAGTTTCTGCAATACTTTCCTGCATTATGTCTTGGACTGGAGCCAACTTTCCTGACATTTTCACCAGAGGAAGCCAACAGTTGGAGGAAGTCATAGTTTTGTTCTTTGACTGTGTTACAGTGACCTACTGTCCTCCGATTATGTGGAGATTCATTATGAAGATGGAAAACCCGTCCTGTCAAAGGTAACCAATTCTGCTTTATTCCCACAGCCGAATACTCTGGTTACACTCCAGCAGACATTAGCTCACCCACCAGTGTTTATTTGTGTCTGAAACAACACAGTCTTGAATGTGTCAAGGTATTAATTACTCTGTTACAGTGTGGAGCATGATGGATTTACATTTCTGCAAATAATCATTTTCAGATGACCGACCAGGACATCATGTGCATGAGCTGCTGATTATTGTGTGTGTTATTGCAGTGAGACCGATTCTGACTGGACAAATCCGGAAAGATTTGAAGCAGCGGGCAGGAAGAGCTGTATATATGTGAGAATGGCAGTGTATTAAATGTCAAGGGTGTTGAGAGAGGGGAGGAGAAAGAAAAAAGCAAGATTTGATGAATGATTTAATGAGAGGGAACTGAGTGAGTGAGAGAGAGAGAGAGGACGGGAGAGAGAGCTGAGTGCTGCTGAATAAGAAAATGGGCTGCTAGATTTGTCAGTGCTGACTCAGCAAAGCTCTGGTCACGTGACTAGCTGGCATTGCTCTGCAGTAGGAATGCAGCGTGGGAAACCTGGCAGAGTGTGAGAGAGGGTTAGAAGATTGGATAGAAAAGAGAAAGACAGAGAAAGAGAGACAAAATTAGAGAAAAAAAGAATGAGACAGAAGTGAGAAAGAGAGAGAAAGAGTGAATGACACAGTGGGTCAGAGAGAGAGAGAGAGAGAGTGTGAGAGAGAGAATAAGTGAAGGAGCAAATGAAACAGGATGTGAGAGAGAGTGAGAGTGTGTCCTCTTCTCACCCTGAGACTACATGCTGAGTCACTGTAGTGTCAGATAAACATGCCAAACAGAGCCACACCCCAGGCCACATGCAAGACGCGACCACCAACCTTAAAAAACAGAGATGAAAAAATGCTATCGCTGTTTTTCCATTCCCATTTGATTAATGACATAATATCTCTTAATCATGTGAAGACATCCATTATTGATGTTTTTGTGATCCATATTGGAGCTCTGCGCCTACACTTTGCCTATTAGCTGACATAACTAATGTGACTGGGGGAGTCCTAGCTAGTGGGTGGAACTGGACACAACTAAATTAGAAAATAAAAAAAGAGAAAATTGGGTAAAATGAAAAAAGAGACTTGTAAGAGGTGCAATGATAAAATGAAACTGGATATTTTTCTACTGTTATTATGGATATTTATCTACTGTTATACCTGCAGCTACTGAAAACACTTGTAACTGGCTTGGTGCAGCATGTACTACTCATATAGTAATGCCACAATTCAGTTTGAAAGAACCCTGTTTCACTGTTCTGTTTTGTAGTTACAGTGTGCTCTTTTGTTTTATTCTGAATTTTATTCCTTTGCCCTTTTCCCATGACTTTGCTCCATTACTTTTGTTTGTATGTCTGGAGGCCCTGTTGGCTACAGCCTGGCTCATAAATCTGTCCTATAGAACAAAAGTCCTGCTCTTCTTTCTGTGCTGAAGGTTCACTAACCACTGTTGTCTTCTATATTAACAATATATTAATAATATATTAACAATATATTAATAATATATGCTACCATGTGCTGAAGTAGAAACAGAATTTTCATTTTCTTCTGTTTTCAGCAGCTTTATGAATGATTTGATCTCTGCTCATAGTGTGATTTTGTTTGTGTGTATGTGGGTGTGTGTGTGTGTGTGTGTGTGTGTGTGTGTGTGTGTGTGTGTGTGTTCTCAGGGTGGTGAACATTGTTATTACCGGGGCCAAGTGAGAGGGATTGAGGCCTCTCGTGTTGCCCTGTCAACCTGCAATGGCTTGCAGTAAGTATGAAAACACAACCCTTCTTTAACTGAAGCCTTATCTTATATAGGTAAAAGAATCAGCTAATCAAATCTCTGTTGATGTTTTCCACTTCTTCCCTTTCTCTTCTTTTCTTCTGGCTGCCAGTGGTATGTTTGATGATGGAATTCATGTGTACCTGATTGAGCCTTTGAAACAGACTCACTCTATTGTAAGTGCTCTGCATTTCTTAACAAGTCACACTTTCAAAGAATGGCAGAGGAGCAAGGGCACAACCTAACAAGAGGAAAAATATAGCAGATTTTTGATGTAGTAATACGGAGTCAAATAGGACACGATTTTGGTCACCTTCTCGTACTCCTATAGCAACACAGTGTGCACATTTTCTCAGCAATATACGCTATGAAGATCCATTTCCATTTCCAGGACCGTCTAACCGTGAAGCACCAGCACCAACCACTGTACCACCATGCTGCCCTAATTACAGGATATTATTTGTCATTTAATAACTTTTTAAAATAATCAATAAAACACCTCAAAGCTTTTAGTGTCTAACTGTTCACAAACAATGGGTTCTCAAAACAAATATGTTGTATGTAGCAAATATGTGCAGTCTGCTTGTTTTAAAAATGTAAAAAAAAATATATATTTAGCAAAATTCAAAATGAGTTAGGTTGTGCCCTGCAGTCTTTTAGTGGAACAGCACTGCTGTTTCTATGTATGCATTTAAGTGTAATACTTGTGGAGTATCTTTAGTATTTAACAAAACAAACATGGAGGTCTTCATAGCAAGCATTTGCATTATTTCTTTCCTTTGTGGTGTGTGTACTTTAGGAGGGAGCTGCTAGACCCCACACCCTGCGCAGGACACCCAGCTTGCTGCTATCTGATGATGCAGAGATCAGAGGTATACTCTTAACACCTTTCTTTCAGTTAAAACGCAGCTCTACTTTTCCTCTGCATGATCAGGTTAGTGGTACAACACCTTAATCTTAGCCCATGTAGGGTACTTTGGGGCAGCTGGTGGCCTAGTGGTTAGGGCATTCTGGTATCGAACCCAGAAGGTCGTGGGTTCGATTCCCAAGACTGCTAGTGGCACCTCTAAAGTACCCTTGAGCAAGGTACCGTCCCCACACTCTGCTCCCCGGGCGCTGTGTTCCTGGCTGCCCGCTGCTTCACTTGGTGAATGGGTTAAATGCAGAGGAAGAATTTCGTGCTGTTCACACTGGGTGCTGTGGTGTGTTCACGTATGACTGAATGATCACTTTCACTTTCACTACTTGCAGGATTCAATAGTTTAACCATACTAAACACAGCAAGATGCCTCATGCAGTTTTTACAGAGCTCCAGTTGCATAACTCTTTTCTTGCGCATTTGCACTGCTGCAAACTCACTTTGTGATGTGGACTCACTTTGTGACCACTTTGTGGTCCCAGACAGGACCACAGGCTAAGTGGAAGGAGAGATTACATTCCAGAAGTTGGAAAAAATGCCATTCTCCAAAAACTTTCCAGTCAGTGTGTCCTTAGACACTTACCCTTCGAGAATGTTTATGAGAAATCTGAACCAACAGTGGAGAAATGGCATAAACAAGCATAATAAATGTTCCCAAGCCAGAACAATGTGGGAGCAGTCTTGATTTTCAGGCTGGTTGTGTGGAATAGATTTCAGAATTTGATGTTTTTTTCTCAGTTTCTCTGACAATAAGCTAACCTAGTTAATTAATTCTCTAGTTCATTCATTCATTCATTCATTCATTCACTATCCAAGCTGCTTATCCTAACCAGGGTGGCTGGGAGGAAGTTAGAGCTCCTGGTGGAAACACATGCAGACACAGGAAGAATGTGCAAACTCCACACAAAAAGGACCCTGAGCCGCCCAGCCAGGAACAAAGCCCAGGATCTACTAAGCCCTAGTTTAGCCCAGTGGATATCCCTGGGATATCCCTTAGTAAAAATGGCCTAACTGAACTTATCTCATACCAGTTGGTCTACAATTCTGGATTATTTGCGTTCGACTGTCAGACTGAGCTACCCACTAAAGTGTACACTTTCCAGCTGAAATCAGATTTAATATGTAATGGTGCATGTTATCTCCATGCCAGTCTGGATCTGTTGTTTGGGTCTGTTTGGATTCACGCAGTTAGAGAAAAAACAAGCAAAACCATACCACACTGGGTTTATATAAACATTTCTTCTGGACCAAGGACTTGAAAACAAGCCAATGAGATGTTTTCATGTTGTTTTTAGGGACTCTGATCCCTCAGCAAAATGCTTCAGTTAAAAAGGAAGACTGAAACAAAGATAGGAACGTCTTGTTCTTGGTGATCCTTCGTGATAGCATTTATGTTTGTTTATCTGTGTGCGTGTGTGCAGGAGACGAGGTGGAGCAGCTGCTTTCCAAACTGGATGACATATCTTGGCTACGGCGCAGGAAAAAGCGTGCTGTAAGCATGTGAAGGGGCCTCCTCCCCGTTAACCAGATGCAGGCGGCACCATGAGCTCACACGCGGCACATCTCAGCCAGGGGCCAACTAAAAGTCACATACTGTAACATTGCACTCTTACAAGGGCTGCACAATAATATTGTTTTTACATTGCAAAAGGCCTCAGTATGCAAATAATCCCTTGAACACCCCATCTTGTGTGCTGTGAGCATCACAATATTCATCTTTTCTGATGTCTGATAAGTTGGAAGGGAGTTTTAACTATGTTTGATCTGTGGTTTAAACACACTTCATTGCACTACATCATTTTAACCAGGACTAATTAAGCTTTCTTTGTAATGAAGCATGCAGTTGATCAGTGTTTTTTAGGTACTGATAATGTCCACAATATGCTAATTTATTATGATGAATATCATAATGTTGCCCAGCTATAATCTAGACCATCACAGATGTTCCAGACGAGTGTTTTTTGGTTTTTTAATTAATCAAGGTGTTGGCATGATTCAACAAATATTAATGTAAAGCAAGTTTTAATATCACCAAAATACTACTTTTTCTTCTCTGATTCCAATTCGATATCAATACCAGTCCGTTGTCCATTTGTAATTAAAGCACTTCACTGAAGATGAGAATCTAAAAGTAGGTTATAATTCTGTAACTACTCGAAACCTTTACTGCCACAAAAGAAAGAAATACACAGCTAAAAACATGACATCTCACAATGTGAGTGTGTGCTACTTCAGGCTTGACTTGTTACAGGTTTATACTGGATTCATGCTTTTTTCCCCTGATATCCAATTCAGCATTTTGTGCTGAAATCAGTCTGAAACCTGATGCCCATGGATTCTAAAACGCCATTTCTAATAATCAAGGCATTTTGTCCATACTGTGTGCGGCCCTAGCCTCCATGCTCCATTTCTGCTTTTACCATTTAAGCAGAAATGGTTCTATATAGTTCCAACTGGTTCTTCACCATGACTGTTGTATAAGCTTTTTGAAGAAGCTTTTGAAGAATGGTCCTATATAACACCAAAAGGGGTTCCACTACTGTCCAAAACACTTTTTGGGTACTCTATAGAAGCCTTTTTGTCTCTAGTGCTGTGGACGCACTCTTATTATCAGCAGGTGCGTCCTGTAATCAGCGGTGCTTTTTACCCCCACTTACTGGAACAGGTCTTTTAGTCCTAAAGCACAAACAGTTTGTTTAGGCATTATAAGCACTGGCCTTAAGAAGAATTCATGTTGGCACAAACAGTCATTTCACAACAACTGTGCTGGTTTAAACTTTCCTAAGGCTGAAAATGTGGCTTGCTCGCAGTGGTTGCTTACATAATTACTGTTTGTTTTCCAGATGCCAAGAAATGTATTTGAAGAGATGAAATACATCGAGCTCATGATTGTCAGTGACCACAACATGGTGCGTGTGTGTTTGTTAGTGTGTCTGATTGGCGTTTATCTTTGTGGGGTAACTATGTTATGTGTTTATGCTTGTTGGATAGTGAAGTCACGCTAGCCATGTGCGCAAGTGAGAAATGTCACAGATTCCAGTGGGCCAGAAATATGAGTCAGTATTGAGAAACCTCTGTCATAAATCTGGGTTTCCTTCAATAAGAGAAAAGCTTCTAGGATACTGTTTCGATGGACACAGTCACAAATATGTGATTCATGTTCCTGGTGTGCACAGAGAAAGCACTGGCCACAGGAGGGTGCTCTTACTTTGTCAGAAACCTCTCTCATATAGTGGTTTTTTAAGGCAGAAGGGATCAAGATTCTTATCATTTTCTCCCATTTAGACAAGGCAGGCTAAAATCACCTACAACCATACTGTACTAAAAGTACTGTCTCTGCAATGATATAACAGTTTAAGTAAATGCCTTTCCAAAAAGTGTAGAAGTACCAGATAAAAACTGCTTAAATTCTGAGTTCCCTGAAGAACTGCAGTGGAATATCGTAGTACAGCCAGCATCTGTCATCATAGGAACTGAAGTGTGTCTCTTTTTAATGTGATCTAAGTGTTAAATGAAATGATAATGCTTAAATGTCAAAGATGTGACAAATCACAAAGCAGTACAGACACTGCCACCAACAGTGCATAATAAAATGAAGCATGAAAAAGGATTCACTTACTAATATTAAAAACATGAAGTGCATTCCTTTTCTCACAAAAATGAGAAAAGTGATGATATTGTCTTTCGAAAATGTCTTTCGAATTCATGCTCATTCATAATTAAATGACTAGATACTAACCACTTTGTTTACATGTTCAAGCACATTCAAGTGGCTGACTTTCCTTTTTTTCCAACTGATATTTGTGGCTCAGTTTAAGAGGCAGAAAACGAAGCAGCAGACTCGGAACTTTGCCAAATCTGTGGTCAACCTGGTAGATGCCGTGAGTTACCTTTACTCTTCCTAAAAACAAATACACTGTTAAATCAGGTTATTGTTGGTTTTTACACTTAGGCCTGAGACACTGGTTACACATTATGATGCTTCTTATGTTTTACACATTATGTAACCTCTAAACAGAAATTCTTTTGATTTTTTTTCTCTGTTCATTTGAGTTTGAGTTTAAGTGACAACTAATGTGAAGGTCTGTGAAGCAAAACATGAATTTTTCAGTTTTGTGTAGTGAGTAATTTTGAGTACCTTGCCATATGTACTAGATCTGTTTTGTATTCCAGTTTTTTTTTTTATTTTAGCTTGAACAAATAGAACAAACTGCAAATGTACTTTATTCATTTTTACATTGTGTATCTAGAAGGACATGACCGATATGAAGATGTGGTGACCAATACCAATCCTGATTATAAGGGGCTAAAAATTCTGATAAGCAATAATATTGGCTTTTATATACTTTTATATTTTATATTTCATCAGTGGTCAAACAAAGCAATTTATCTCCAAAATGACAGCTTTACAGGAAATATAAGTTATATAAAAGTTAATAAAAGTTAATGTAGAGGATTAATGTAGAGTATGTGTGCTTATTTTCACTTATAAAATATGTAATTTAACTGTGGGTGTTCAAACATTTACATACAACCATATTAGAGGTCATTTTACTGAAGCAGATCGATTTGTAGCTTATGTTATCGGGCAACCAACATACTGGTTGGGCCCTACTGTCTGTCTGTGCGTATATCTTTCTGTCTGTCTGTCTGTCGCTCTTATTTATATAGCTTATCTAACAGTTGTGTTTTCCTCTGCTCCCCTTTGCTCTGCCCAGTGTGTTGTGCTTAGAGCATTTGGACCAACTCAGGCCTTCTCCAGTTCACACCTAGTGTTCTTCACCTATCACTGTATTGTCCTCTCTCACTCTTCACCTTTCTCACTCCATTTACCTCTTCTGGGCTATCTTTCTTTGTCATCCCTCTCTTTCTTGCTTCCATGCTCCTGCTCTGCCCTCCCCTTCCATTTTCTATTCGTCCTCACCCTGTTTTCCCTTTCTCCCTGTCTTCCTCTCTCTCTCTGATGGAAGATCTTTAAAGAACACTTGAGCACACGTGTGGTCCTGGTTGCTATGGAGATCTGGACAGATAAGGACCACATTCCAATCAGTGTGATGCCACTGGATATGCTGCGAGACTTTTCCAAGTATCGTCAGCAGCACATAAAGAAACATGCAGACGCAGTTCATCTGTTTTCGTGAGTGTGCCTCTTCTCCATGTTTATGTATGACTACATTGAACGGCCTCTTTAGTATAAACTGACCTGTGTATTCACACATTGTTCTGGACTAAGGGAATTCTCCTTCTCCACATCTGTAGTAACGTGACCTTTCACTACCGTCTGAGCAGCGCTGCGTTCTTCGGAGGAATATGTTCGGTTAGCCGTGGTGTTGGAGTGAACGAGGTTAGAAAATTAAACTGGCCTCTTGTTTCACATTTAAAGTTATTATTCTTGTTCTTGCATGTGGTATTATTACACTGTATGTCAAAAAAGAATTGTTTGAGTGTTGTTTTTGTCTCGGTGACCAGTGCAAACCAAAAATTAATGCAGCCATAGGAACAACTTAGAGTGATTATCAGTATCTGTAGGTCCTCCTCTTGCCCTGATGAACACCTTCTCATCCAACATTTCTTCCAGTCAATAGTATTAACAGAGAATTTGTCCCCCAGTAACAGCCTCTAATCTTCTATGACACAGTGACACCTCTACTCTTTGATGCCCAATGTTTATACCCACAGATGCTTGATATATGGTATGGTGACCATAGACTCCTGTTCTATTGGCAGTGCTATTTAATGGACATTATACAAGCCGTATTTGCAACTGAAGAGTCAGCAAAGGGTGCACTTTAAAGTCGCTGAATTTGTTTATTGGAAGGGGTGTCTGGATACTATTGGAAATATTATACTTTCATACTGATTTTAAAAATCTAAAGGAACTGCATCCTATGTATTTTATCACTGCTCCCCACAGACCATCCACAAAGGATGGATCTTTCTTCTCCACATATTTCCCAAGATAGCCCCACACTGACCATGTAAATACCTAAAGTTCTTCATTCTCAAACCGCTGCTTCAGTTAATGAGTGGCATTTTGCATGGTCATGTTGCAATAACCTGTTATTGTTTGTTTCTCTTCCTTTAAATAAACAGAATTCTTTCTAAACATCAGTGTCGGACATATGCAGTTCTTTTCGACTATCAGTGTAGATTACAGTAACATAGTTATTAATAGCTAACAAGACAGCACAGCATGCTTTATAATAAATGCCTGTATCTCTGGCTGAGTGGCTATAGTTTGTGAATAGCTGTAATTATGACCCAAGTGTGGTAATGTGAATTGTAAATGGTTTTTGTGCAGTACGGGTCTACGTGGCCAATGGCTGTGTCACTATCACAAAGCCTGGCACAGAACCTAGGCATTCGGTGGGATCCAGCAGCCACCAAGAGCAGTATGTACGCACATGCATATACATGGAGGCTTTTAACTTAAAGGAATATGCCAGCATTTTTCGACTCAGTCTATATCTGCTATGTATGTAGCACACTCTTATACCACACACTTATAACAACCACATAATAAAAGCCAGTGATTCAGGCAGGTGATTCATCATACTTCTATTATGAATGTGTTTTGAGTCAACGGTTTTGTTTTTATTGTATGTACAGGGACACATGAAATAATTGTCTTTGGTAATCAACGGTTCCATTCATATGGCGCAGACAGAGATCAGAGTGAAAAACACTAGAGCATTCCTTTAACAGTTACTAGATCTTGCTTTGTCCCCGTTCTTTATCTGGTCGCGTTTAGCACTAGTACTTTGCCACTGTGTATATTTTCTGTTTCAGAGGAGTGTGGATGTGTGGACTCTTGGGTGGGCTGCATCATGGAGGACACCGGGTGAGCTATTGCATTCTACCACAGCGCACACATACACACACACCTGCACAGCTGCGATTATAATGACGGGGTGCGTTGTCAGAGAGGGTTCATAAAGTCCATAGCTGTTATTATTATTATTTATTTAGATATGGCATACTTAGCATGAGTGCCACAACATGTTTGTTCCTTTCTGATATTGCGTTCTTTGTGTGCTTTCCTCAGTCCTTAATGGCCTGTGTGTGTCCTCTGATGACAGGGTGTGATCATTTAGCCAGCTAGTTCTGAGACCATTAACCTGTTTAGCATCAGAAAGTAGCTATCATGACGTGATAAATATGACTGCATGGCTTTAACAGCACCTGTAATTCCGTGGCGCACCGATTAATACATAATACCTTTTAGTGTACAATACCTGTATGCCTATTGATTTTACACCGTTCTGGCTTTTATTTCGCTTCGGTTTTTCCTCGCTCTCTCTTTCTCTCTCTCTCTGTCTCTCTCTTTCTCTCTCCCCTCTGCTGTAGAGTGCAACACCCTCGAAAGTTCTCTAAGTGCAGTATTTCAGACTATAAAGAGTTCCTGTACAAGGGAGGAGGATCCTGCCTTTTCAACAGACCCACCAAGGTGAGGTATTGTTAGTGATCAGATTTATATGTATCTTCAGTTCAGTTCAACTATGAATGTATGAATGAAAAAATCTTTACCCCATAACCACTCTCTTACTTTCATGTTAGAAAGTTTGCAAACCCTTTAGAATTATTGAACAACGTGATAACATTAAATATCCTAACTGGTAAAAGGATGATAAACTTCAAAAATGATTGGCTTAGTATAGAGGATAATTTAAATTAGGAGGTTCAGTTGATTGAATTACAATCAAGTGAGAGTGTTGGTGACCCTGTGGTTGAAACTCAAAAGGCTAGAAGCGTTTACAAAACTACAACCCCTGGTAAAAATTATGGAATCACTACACAGCTGTTTTTTTGGTAACAAGTAGACAAATTGTTTATATGACCTTTTTTTTATAGCTGACATTGCGGTTTCGTGAAACATACCTCAAACATCTATCCGCACATCCATTATCTAAACTGCTTATCCTTAACCAAGGTCATGAGGGGTGCTGGAGTCTTTCCCAGGCAAAAGGTGGAGAAACACAGTGGACAGGGCATCAGTCCATCACAGGGCACGCACACAGACAAACACACTCACGCACACACTCACACCTAGGGGCAGTTTAGCATTTCCAATTCGCCTGATATGCATGTCTTTGGACTATGGGAGGAAACCAGAGGAAACTCCAGCCACAAACATGCAAACTCCACCCAGAAAGGACTCTCAGTCTTGCCAAAAGAGTTGGCCTTAGCCACCCAGGGTGGCTAAGGCATGGCCACATTCCTCAAACAAATTAAATCAAATAATTTAAATTTGTTTGTAGAGGAAAAAAAATATGGAATCACCTTGTAATTTGCATTACTGAAACAAATACCAGCACTCTAGCATTTAAAGTTGTATCACTTTGTTCAAAAATGAATTAAAAACTATAAACATGGGTTATTTATTTTTGCTGTTCTTTTTATCTGTTATTATACTTAGATGAATAGCTGACAGCACTATAGATCAGATTTATGTTTAATGTAACAGGGAAATGCCATAGGTGGTAGACTTAAACAAAGCCACAAAGAAAGACTGGTGGTGAACCTAAACATACACTGACTTCTCAGAGAGACCAAAACCAACTTAGTAACACAATACTGCTTACCAGCTTAGTCAGAACCACCAACACGGGGCAAGGTGAATGATGGGACTGTCAGTCACAGGTGGAGATAACTAATGAGTGGCAGTTCTCTGCCTCCCTCTGTTGGTGGGCCTTGGCTGTGCCAGTTGGACCCTTATGCTGGAATTCAGATCTTTCAAAAGGTTTGCAAACATTCTAAGTCAATTCTTGAAATCTTGTTTGTTTTTATCATTTTTGTTGTTATAACCTTCAACCCAGCACAAACATGTTTTGGCATTTTCACCACCAAAATTGTGGAGTGTTTAGGACAATTGCCTATCTAGTTTACAATCATCTTAAGGGAAGAACTACAGCGTCCCAAGCAAGACCACAGAACATCATGAAACAATGTGCAAAACACCATCATTATCAGAGATCACCCTCCAAGGTATATGGCCTTAGACTTCAATGGACCTAAAGCATCAGAGTTCAATAAGCTAGAAGGTTTTCCTATCACCAACTCAATGAACAACAACTCTATTCAGCATTTTACCACTAAATGCGTTGTATTCAGTCAAAGAAACACAGCTTTATGTTGTGTTTCTCCTGTACAGCTTTTTGAGCCAACTGAGTGCGGCAATGGCTATGTGGAGGTGGGAGAGGAGTGCGACTGTGGAGTGAGAGCCGTGAGTTAGCACACCGTCCCGCAGCAATGTCTATTCATTCCTATTATCTTACTGTACCATGCCTCTGTCTTACATTCGCTGCAGTGCTTTACATTCATTACCTGAATTATTTCACAAGAATGCTGTCTTGATGATAATCTTGTGCTCACTGCTTTTTTTCTGTGTGTTTCCATTATAGGAATGCTACAAGGAATGCTGCAAGAAATGTTCTTTGTCTAATGGAGCGCACTGCAGTGATGGGCCCTGCTGCAATAACACCTGTTTGGTGAGTGCTTATCTCTGACACATTCAATGGATTGTCTCTAACAATTGACTCTTTTTTCAGACCTTTTAGAAAAAATATTGTATTTTCTGTTTGCCTCCTTCTCTCGGTTTGATGAATATGAGGCATTGAAGATAAACTCTTTCTCTCTCTCTATCCATCCATTCTTCCCCCTTCCTCTGTTTGCACAGTTTTATCCACGAGGCTTCACCTGCCGCTTTGCGGTGAATGACTGTGATATTTCAGAGACCTGCTCAGGAGACTCTGGACAGGTCAGTGACAGCATGACTGGATATTGGCATGCACCACTAACCCCGATAAGCACATAGTAAGAGTTTTCTAGATTTCATAATGACCACACATCTTTCATGCACAAGTATCATTTTGTACACAGTTCTTTGTTAAAAGTCCATGGACTGAACTTACAAAAAATGTTTTCAGTGACTGATGTGTCTTTCTCTTTTCAGTGCCCACCAAACCTCCACAAACAGGATGGCTACTTCTGCCATCTCAACCAGGTAGGTAATAATGTGAAAAGTGTCCTTTTATATTTAGGTTTTCTATAAATATTCATATCCAGGTATGTTTATTATGATTATTTCTTGAAGCATGCGTACACACCCAGGTGAGGAAATCCCAGAAAGATGAATCAGTTCAACTGGACACCAGAGTTTTTGTGGGAGAAACGTTTCATCACTTATCCAAATGACTTCTTCGGGCTCAGCTGACTCCCAGCATCCCCAACCTTAAATACAGCACAGGTGCATAACAACCAAAACTAGCACATCTGCATAACAGTTAAGCTGATGATCGGTTTCATATGCAAATTGTGATTAATCACTGTGGCCATGTGTACTATTCAGAGAATCACAGTATTGTAAGATGGCGAGAGCTGTCATATGGAGGGCACCATCTAGTCACTGGTTCAGGTATGTGGACGAAACCTGGGTTGAAATTAAATGCCAGGACATTTCACTGATCACATCAACACATATCAAGTTCATCAGGGAGGATGTGAAACATGACAGGCCAGCCCTCTCAGACTGTGAAATTGCAGTTGGTAATGGGGACTTTTAAAAGCTTGATGTATACTGTACACATACCGATCAGTATTTAAGGTCCGACTCTCATCATCTTTTAGAGCACAAACTAGGATGGGTCAGGATGCTATACTACTTATCTGAATCACCCCCACTGACACAGTGGCCATTGAAAGCGAGAAATCCCACATCAAGCAGACCCTAGGTAAATATAATTATCCTACCTGGACATTTGTCATAGCCAGGAAGATTGCGGTTATTCCCCTGTCTTCTCTGAATAGTACAACGGCAAGACATTTTGCATGTGAAACTGATCATCGGCTTCATTGTTTTGTCATGATTTGGGTTTTGATCGTTATGCAACTCTACTGTTCATACGGTTGGGGATATGGGCAGTCAACTGCGAGTGTTTAAATGTTTTTCTAACTAAAACTTTGGTGCCTAGTTACAGTTTTTTCAGTTTTTGCTGGCATTATTATTGTCAGTGTCCTTTACTGATTATGACAAGAGCTGATTATTTCAAAGTCTCTTTAAAATATGATTTTGCTTCATAACCAGGGACGCTGTTATGCTGGAGAATGTAAAACCAGAGAAAGCCAGTGCAAGCACGTGTGGGGACCAAGTAAGTACAGTGCTTCAAATTAATTGAAATCATCATCAGTTAATTTATTTGGAAGAATGCTGGAGAGTGGGTTTCTGTATGTTACTGGAATGAGCCACAAGACAGAGATTAATGTTTAGCCTTAGATATGTATGTATTTGTCCTGATGAAAACAAAGCAGGCATTATCCTTTGCACTTTTTAACCCTCTCTTTTCTTCTGGCCAGAGTCTGGGAGTTCAGAGAAGTTCTGCTATGAGAAACTGAATACTGAGGGATCTGAGAAAGGGAACTGTGGTGAAAACGGAGATAAAAATGGAGACAAATGGATCCAGTGCAGCAAGCAGTGGGTTTGAAAACACAGGACTGCTCCCTGCATTACTTCTTAAAGACACACACAATTGTAATCTGCAACTACTTACACCAGACACAGTCAGTCATCAAACACAAGATGTTAAAACACTATGCATAGGTTAAAACATTCCAGAATACATTATTGGAAAAAGATACATCCAGAAGACTTTACAAAGAATTAATTTAAAAATATATAAAACTGATATGTGGCAAAACATGCATATAGATTGGTTGGGTCTGAAAGGCAGTGTTTCTTACTCTGAGAGAGAATAGATGAATTAAAAATGTGTACGTTTTAAATATATTTTTAACTGAGTAATTATGTTTAATTTAGTATTCAACACAGCACTTTTAATGTTATGCTCTTGAAAGGCAGATATTATTGAATATATTAAGAATCAAGTAATTCTGAACCTTATATACACAATTTATAGCAGCAACATTTAATTTCACTTTAACTACAAATATACACATTTGCTGGGCTGGCGCGTGCCTATAGGCAGACTAGGCAGTCGTCAAGGGTGGTACTTTAGGAAAGGGGACGAAAGGAATCCATATACAGCTGTAGTTCTGTAATCTGTGTATTACATGTAAATATATATTGTTACTGTTGGAACAAACCTTGTATCTCTAATTTTGTAAATTTGTTTTAATTTTTTTATATAATGTGAAAATGCCAGCTTCTGTTTACACAGTCAATTTTATCTGTCAATTTATGTATGGACCAATAAGAATAATAGTGACTTAGTATAAAATGCATGTTAAAATGCATCAGCTTACTTTGAACATTACGAATATTTTTTCTCCTCTTATGTTATTCTCTGTTCTGTATTTTCAGAACTGTGTAACTCCTTGCAGAGATACATTAACAATGTTCAGTGTTTGTGCAGTGGTCTATACTTGTTGTAATATGTGTCCCTATGTTTGCAGTGATGTGTTTTGTGGACTTCTGCTGTGCACTAATGTTGGGCAAATGCCACGTATTGGATTAATAAAGGGAGAGATCACACCCACAACCTTCAACCACCAGGGTCACCTGATTGAATGCAGGTGAGAGGAAAACAGACACGACCCCAGAAAATCAGTCTGTGCTTCAGTCAAGCTCATCACACCCCCTCAGTGGCCGGGATCTTTCCATTAGTGCAGTGTCACAAATGAATACATGAAAGTAAGCAACACCTCAGAGCTTTACTGCATCTATTTTCAACTCTTGTTTACCTTTAAATTCAGCGGTGGTCATGTGTTGTTGGATGACGACACTGATCTGGGTTATGTGGAGGATGGAACTCCATGTGGGCCGTCCATGATGTGCCTTGACCGCAAGTGTCTGCCCATCCAATCCCTCAACATGAGTGCCTGCCCTACTGCTCCCAATGGTCGCATCTGCTCAAACCATGGGGTGAGAATTCACATTGCTCACTTCTCTTCCTAGGATATGAGATGAAAGGCTAGACATGAAACTGGTTTAGCCACTTGTGGTAGCTGTGTGGACAACATGCATGAATGTCAGTGTTTGGCAACCCCTCTAGCACATATTACTCAGTTATTCAGACCTCATAACTCTAATCATTATTTTAAACCAGATATTCTTCATTTAGCTTCTGTTTTAATTAAATCTGTCCTTCACTGGTTGACAGGTTTGCAATAATGAAGCAACATGTACATGTGATACAACATGGGCGGGGACAGACTGCAGCATGACTGATCCTCCCAAAGTGCCTGCCCCCACCGATGATGAAGGGCCAAAAGGTCATTTCCTCACTCCCCACCTACTCATCTCCACATGCACACATTCAGTATTACTATATTTGACATATAAGACATCCAATGACTCATGTAGTACTGTAGCTGAGTAATGCTCAGTTTTTGGAAATCTACACTGAAACAGTATTTCTTTAAGCTACATTGAAGGTACTTTAAGGGGGAACATTAAATATGTGTATTTTTTCCCTTAAAGCAAATTTTGCCTCCTCATAATGGGGACATAACGAGGACATTAGATGCTCATAAGCTCACAGGAGCTACATGCATACACACACACACACACACAGACAATATCCTATAAGACATGCATTCTTTTTGCTCTTGTTTAGTCATTACTAAATGAAGACAGTCAGACATGCAGGTGTACATGAAGCAGGTGAAGCGCTAATGGAAGAGCAATAGCAGGGTTAGTAATGATGCTCCTTCTCTTTTATACACAGTGAGTATGGCCACTAACAGGCTGATAGGGGCTCTAGCAGGGACCATTTTGGCCCTGGGGGTACTGTTTGGAGGCACTGGGTGGGGACTCGAGTAAGCATCTCTCCCTCAATATAACCCTGCCTCTGCTTGTGTGCGACTGTGTTTGTGCGCGTGTGGTGGCTTTGTTGTGTAGTCTGTAACCATGGTGATGTGATTTGGTGTTTCAACCTAAGTGTATGTGGTATCTTGTGGTTGGTCATGAGATCCTCTTTCCGCCTGTCTTCTCCTGTTTTTGTTTTTTGACCTTTGGTATATTCTCCTGCTGTTCGTTAAAATATGGTTCTGCTGTGGTTCTGTTAATGAGTGAGAGCTAATCCAGCTGGTTTTCTGGACACCCAACAGGTTTGTATGATGTCATGATAATTTTGCTGCAATGACTTTGACACAAGTTTACCTACCATAGGCACTGAGCTACAGGTCACAGTCTCAGTATTCAGATTCACATCACTATGTCAAAGGGTCAGTATGAAACTGTGATGGATAACACGGCTGTTAGATTTCAATGGCTGTAGCAAGTGGCACTAGAACTGCAGCTGAAGCCTCTTTATTGCAGTTTTCGATCATATTCTAGTTGAGAGACTATAGCACATGGTTTTCTGGACCAAGACTGAGGCTTCATTCAGCCTTTCAGCTTTCAGGTTACTTTGGCCAAACCATAGTACCTTTAGTGGTAAAGGTTTCAAGCATTTTAGATGTGCAGATGGACCCTGTTCATGCACACATCCCCAAAATTTGTACATGCACTTTTTAAATCATGTCCTCAGAAGTTTAAAATGCTTTACTAAGTCATGCTATAGTGAAATATACTGCAGCTATATAAAGAAGATATTGTCACAGGCAGCATCTTTTTCAGGAATGTAATAATATTCACAGTCTGTTTCTTATACCAGACAGTGGTGTAGGCAGATACACATTTCTGGTTAACTCTGCGACAAAGTGGGCAGGCCACTGAAGTAGATGTAAGGTAAAGGGGCATTTGGCTGGTGCTGTTATCCAGAGCGACTTACAGTCATTAGTTACAGGGAAAGTTCCCCTGGAGCAACTGAGGGTTAAGTGTCTTTCTCAAGGACACGGTGGTAGAAAGTGGATGTTCGAACCTGCAACTGTGTGGTCAGCGGGTTCACAGGCAAATGTTTTACCCACTAGACTACCACCCCTGTTTTCATTTTCCAAATACGGTGTTGTAACATCCTGCCATAGCCTATTGCTGAGAGCAGTGCAGTCATCAGCCTAATAGCTCAAATGCTTCCGTGATATGGCGATGCAAAAGAATAGCAAGAGAACAACCAGAATGCTGGATTCACACTAAAATAAAGCTCGCAACACGCACAATTTTTGCCCAATTAAGAGTTCAGATTGAAAAATGTATATGGACCACTTATATCTTACCTCTTATAATTTCTTTATATTTAGATGTACTGAAGTACATTAGATGTTTGACATTTTTTACGTTTTGAATTTTTTTTACAATTTGTTTTTAGCTCTGGAAACAAAAACAAGACACCAATAAGAGAAATTCAAAGACCCATAAGAGTTGTTAGGCAGTGATTGGAGGGTTGAGAAAATAAGGTGCAGCTTGGGATCAGTTGGTCGGATTACCTTGCACAGGAATGATGCAGAGAACGTAATGATTCTGATTGTCCACAATACAAAGACAGCACTAACAGAAAACAGCTCAAACAGATCAAATTTCATTATCATGAATGAAATGCAGCTTGATAAATATTCTTGCCCCATTTGTTGTAGGTCAGTGACATGTGCTTGATACCAGGAGCATGTTCTTTTAGAGTAGGCCAGTACAGTCCAACTAAAGTCTATGCCTTTAACGTTGTTAACATGTCTTCACTCAAGTTAGTAGCCTATTATATTTAGCCGAATAAAAACCTCTATCTTCCCATGCCCTTCCACAGGTCCTAGTGCCACCAATTTGATCATAGGCTCCATCGCTGGAGCCATCCTGGTAGCAGCCATAGTGCTGGGGGGGACAGGCTGGGGGTTTAAGTAAGGACCGGCTGCATGTGTCTCTATTCCAGACTACAGCATCCCTATGGCTTATGCACTCCAGGAGCTGGGATTCTGCTACAGACAACAGTTTGAACTTGTAGACACAATGCAGTAATGTAGAGATAGGAAGGACAGGAGATGTCCAGTAAGACTGTTGATGATGGTAAATAATGTTAAGCATTAGGGGAGTAATCTTACCTGTGGCAGAACCTCAAATTACCTGGAAGGGTATAGCTAAAAGCTTGACATGCATGTTAAATGCAAAACATCAGTTTAACTCCATTACATGCAATCTTCTCTAAGTAAACACTGGGAATAGGTAAGCATGGGTTAAAGCTAATACATGTAAACATGTGGCTTTGGTCAAGCCAGGTGTTCATAGTTCCAGTTAAACAATTTTATGCTTTTCTTTATGTAGCACACCTGATTTAACCCATTCATTAATTAACAAGCTCTTCACATGTTGAGTCAGGTGTGTTAGAGTAAAAAGCACAAAAATGTGAGCAATCCCAGAACTGGACTAAGCTTTCCTCAATATTCCATGGCACCTGACATTTTAGCACTCAGTGCACTGTGTGGTGACAGTCTAGCTAGTCTTCACCATATGCTGCCACTAATTCCAATATTGAGTATTACATCCTCTGAATACTCTAATATATGACTTAAGCAAAACAAAAAATTGAATGTTTTATGGTAAAAAAAGAGTTAGTTTGCATGCAGCATCATTTTGAGAGTGAAAGTGGGATCGCTGCACAGAGGCCGGGCTGTGCTGAAGGGTGCCATTATAGGGGTTCCAGGCTGTCATCACTGCCATGACTCTCTCTCGCTCCAGTGGCTATCATGGCTGAGAGAGCAGGAGGGGTGGCAGGCAGAGCCTTTGTACCATGGCTGCTCATTTTTACTTGACACTGCTGGCCTCATTTCCTGCAGGGAGACTTCCTCAGGACCTCCACCTTCCCTATTGCACGAACTTGGTACATTGCTGAGGCCCAAAACAGTGACCCCTCACATCACTTCTGCTCGCTCTCTACCTGTCTGCATGAAAGGGCAAATGAAATACATCATCATACCTTCATCATGTCATCATGTTATTGGGTTGGAAGTCACCATATTTCTCCTGACATACATCACGGTTCCTGGTTCTTGTTGTTGTTTATGGTATGCTACATGGCTTCCCCACTGCTTTTGTGTTTTTGCTTCTCTCTTTACGCATCTTCCCTCTTCCCAAATTTCTTTGACCAGCATGAAAATACACTGTTCCTTCTTGTGAAGATGTTGTTACATAGGGGACGGGCTTGGGGCCCACAGCACTGCACAGTTCAGCATTTTGCTCTATACTGCATTCCTTGGTTTAAAAAATACTTCATTGCTTACAGGAGCCAAATGAAGTAGACTATGCTAGGTCTGGGAGGCTAGGCTGTATGGTGCCGTGGGCCGCCACTTTTTGAGTTGCTCCTACTGGAAATGTTAAAAGAAACATTAGGTGTGATTGATGAGAATCAAGAAGTCGGCAGTGTTTCTTTTTTATGTGCATGCCTAAGGACACAAATACACAGATACTAATATGAGAATGTTATATCTAACCTGGTTGCTCTCTTCTTTTTCTCTACCATCTAAATGAAAAGAAACGTCAAAAAGCGACGGTATGACCCAAATGCCAGCGCCATCTAGTGGAGAGCGAGGAATTCGACCCTCTGCTTCTTTAGTAATCTACAGCTGGACTGCAATTACTGCTGCTCTTTTCTGGCATTAGTTATTTCAAAATAATATCATATACAGTAGAGGACAACTTAATGATTCACATGTTTGTTGTGCAGCTTTTCAGCTCTACCTTATTTTTTACCCCAACATTCACTGAAATGTCTTTATAGCCAGCCCCCATCTTTCATACCAACCAACCAAATAATCCACAGAGGCATGACCCCCCGAAAACCACATAATCTTTGTACTCTGGCCAAAGGGCTGCATGGCTAGCCACGCTTACTGATAATTAAGGGAATATAACAATCATCTCTCTAATCAGAGATGGAAGTAGAATGTGCCCTTTCATGTGTCTGTGAGACCATTTTTGCTAATACCCATGGAATTTTGGAAGTGTAAACTGGTCTTAAATTATTGTGAAAGGGTTCATTCTTCTTGCAGCAACGCATCTACTCTAGGCCCTATTATAAACACACAATTCCTCAATTTCTACAATCCCTTTAGAGGCTGAATTGAAAGAGTTGTGCCCAGCTGCATATAACGGCCTTAATGAGTTACACGTATCACGTAGTGACATGGAAAGGCTGAACTCTACCTCTACACAAGTGGAGTCAGAGTTAAGGTGCTGATCTATAAGAACATATCATTTTACACTAATGTTGACTAAATGTTTCAGCTTTATTTTTGTTTTTTATTGAGCATGTGGTATAGTGGCCATTGTTTGAAATGCTCATTTCAAATGATGTTTTTGCCAAACATTAATCTTTAACACAAACATTATAACGGTAAGTGTAATGTACTCACATCAGACAAATTGTGCTGTATATAAATATGCGCAATGAGGGCCACTGAGCAAAGTAAATCATAGGCTAAGTTACTATTTTGGATGCTGTTTACCATTGTTGAGTTTGATTCTAGTGGTGAATCAAAGCCAAAGAATATAAGAGGAATGTGTGTAATTGTTTGGATACTATACACAAAGCACTTTTGCCCCTCATTTCTGTATTATGTAAGACTCTGAACAGAGAAGACTCTATACTCTAAGACTCTAAAAAGGGACTTATTTGTGATACATCCCTGGCAGTTTTACATTTGCCACATATTTTACATCCTGGGGGAATGTGTAATGACATAAACTC
Source organism: Brycinus macrolepidotus (assembly GCA_037974445.1). Taxonomy (NCBI): domain Eukaryota; kingdom Metazoa; phylum Chordata; class Actinopteri; order Characiformes; family Alestidae; genus Brycinus; species Brycinus macrolepidotus. The sequence continues at coordinate 16,316,088 of JBBPCZ010000002.1, read as the reverse complement.
ACACGTGTGTTCATCCTCATTCACAGCACTTCATTTAGCTCTCTCAGCTGAGCCTATAGGGCGTGACTGCTTCGCTGCATGCATTCACTGTAGTGGACTTAAAAATATACAAGGAAGACCCCAAACTCATAAGAAACTATACTGCAGAATGATACTGTACTAAGAGTGCATGTCAGCTACAGAACTAACTTTAATTTACTATGCAAAAAAACATTGCACAAACCCAAAGGGTTGTTTGGTGTGATAACACAGTATCATTATATACAAATCAAGGATGCCATTGTGGCACTCTTTCTTTTTTAAGATTTAGCCGAAATACTATAGGGATCACTGCGCTTCATACTAAAGAAAAATGCTTGACAGAGCTCATAAGAGTGCTGAACGAATGTATTTTACTTCTGTGGGAATGAATGTATTGTGTTGGGTTTTGAATAATCCTATAACTACTTATCATATGTGCTGTTTCAGGTGAGGCTTTAAAATCTCACTTTTTAAAACTTTGTTCTTTTTTTCATTAATAAAACACTATTCCTATGTGAGCCAAGGCCAACCTCCCTATCACCGTGTTTACTCACAGTACATGTACAGAAAAGATTCATTCAAAATAAAATGATCAATAAACTCAAAGGATTTTGAATTTTTGTCTGCATTTAAATTTTTTCCGCTTACTGGAAGTATCCGGTGTTTCCCCTATGCATAACTGAGCTAGGTTATTGTGCAAACACAGAGTGACAGGTGCCTGTCTAACAGCATGTGGCTACATGAAGCAATAAGCTACACATTCAGTTAGGCTTAATTGAATGATGATCAAGCTGCAACGGAAGTACATCCTTAAAAGCCCATGATGCGTGTGGTACAGGTCTACAGCTGTGCACAATTTCACGCGGCTGTGCTCTTATAACCAATAAGTAAATATTGGAGTAGACTACGTAGCCCCCTATGTTGTCATTCCCCTTTAAGTTTCATAATAACTACCATATGCTGATGGCTCAGTGGTCTACGTGACTTGTGGTCTTGTGCCGTCATTTTTCCTGTCCATAATAACTGTAACCTTATGATTTGCCACTAAATGTAATGAATGAAAGTTCCGGTGTTTCGTGCCATTCAGACATCTGTGACACAAAAAGGTTTGAACAGCCATCATAATACAACTCCTAATGAACCTTTTACAGAGCAGAGTAAGCCGCTTCTGGGCTGGCGCGTGCAGCAGCAGCGCACTTAGCTATGGCCCTGTCCTTAGGCAGCAATTACCACCGTGATCACTGATTCATGTGGCATTTCACTAAAAGCATGAGCACGACACTAACGCACCAGTGCAATGTACAAACCTGCGTGTCCTGCCATGCACATGGAATCCAGTGGTTTTCGCCAAACCCCCTGTGTAGACCAGGCTCCCTAGTGTGGACATCTATTAAAAATATAATTAGGGATTTTAAAACAAAGTGCAGCTCTCCTAAACTTCAGGTGACTCAAAACCTACAGCCTATTATTTTTTTCACAACAGGAGAGCACGGTGGTAGAAGAATAGTTGTGAACTCTGAGAACTTTGTCTTGGATTTTGTAACCATTGGTATAAATCATTATCTACAAAGACTGCAAGTGCTGCCCACCAACCTATACATTTACCGACAAGGGAACTGACCCAGATACCACCATTCTGTGTAGGACACACCATGCACTCATGTGCACTTCTCTCAGTGGTGTGTTTACGCTTACAGAGGAAACAGTAAAACTACAGCAGGTCCAGAGGATGCGATAGATAGCCTATGGCATAGGTGCAGACATCATGAACACTGTGATGTGATGTGGCACAATAATAAGGAAAAAAAATAATGGTATGGCAAAAATTGTAGTTTTTCAAATGACCCTTTTGCCTATAAAGCTATTTAGCTAGATATTTATTGCACTTCAATTCTTTTAGCTAGGTAAAAGGAGGATCATGCTATAATTCACAGCATTACTGTGCTGAACAAAATATGATTGACCTGATCAGGGGAAGGATAACAGGGTAACCTTAAGCCGAAACTTTCACTGAACAAGTCAATGGGAAAATGCAACATAGAAAAAAATATTATCTGAATGTCTGTTGTAAGCTTTAAATATATAAGGTTAACTTGCACTACTGTTAGACTGGCCCTAACATAACATTGCACAACCCAGTATCATTACTACAGTAGTGAGAATTGTATAAAACAAAGGCTACTTATGAAGTGAGTTAAAAGGTTTCTGCATTAAACATTGCAATGTAATGTCATGCATGGCTGGCATCAATGTCCTAGTTACTCCAAAACAGTTACTAAATCTTTATATACAAAATGTCATGCTTACAGAGTTCAGAATAAACATCGAACCTGCCATGCTTAGCTCTCTTCACGCCCATTGGAATATTTATCCCTGAGTTTATTTTTGCAGTATTAGATGCTTTAACAGATTGTACATCAGGGTGGTAATTGCCTGACCTCACTCTCCATCGCTAATATTCACAATAAATTCACAATCAGCTGTTGAAGGTACCAAAATGTAATTGGTTTTTTTTGCACTATATTATTCCCAACACTAGCTAGCACATGCTCATTATTTTATGACTGTATTTGCCTCCCAGTGTTAAAAAAACAGTACAAGTTCATTCAAATTGGAATATAATAAATATTCTTTCCCTAGTTAAGGTGAGCTGATGTTGCTGATTATCCAAACATTTTATGTTGGAATCCACTTTGCTTCTTTGTGCCGCTTTTGTGTGCAAGTAATGCAACATAAAAAATCAGAAGTAACACACTGATCTGTCCAATTATAAATAAACAGTATGTTTTCAACAGACATATACTGTACTATGATTATTTCAAAGGTTTTTTTTTTTTTTTTACGTAATTTTAGATATTTATGAATTGTATACATTTATGAATGAGGTTAATGTTTAGATCAGGCTTTGCAGAGGCAATAGAAAGTGAATTTTCTGAGCTCAGATTGTTTAAAAATATACAAATACTGAACAAAAAGGTTCATATTGATGCCTTTTTGACAGCGGTTCCATGTCATGGAGGGCACATTTTATAGTTTCTCATACTCCCAATATACCTGATGCATCTTATTATCAAGTCTTAACTTTCAGAGTTCAGGTTGGTGGATGTGTTGGAGCAGGGAAAACACCAGGACCAGGGCTGAGAAGAGTAACAGAATAATTAACACAAATCTTCTGAAGTCGTCTATTGATAATTTGTGAAAATGCAAAAAGGTGTTCTGTAGTGCAGATATATAACATAGCCATGCAACCAGAGACTAATTTCAGGGGCAGTGCAAAGAAAGAAACTGATTTTCTAGTTTATGATGTTATTTCTCTTACTTATTTTTATTGCATTTTCATATTGATACACAGGCCATTAGATACCTTTAAGTGTAGGTATACTTTGTTCAACTAGTTAGATGATGTAAAGTAGCATACAGTGCATGTGTGGTTAAGAGATTGATTTTAGTTCATTTTAATGATGCCAACCATTTTGGAGTTGACTGTAGCTGTACATGTGATGTCTAGATGACTGGCCCCATAAATTTGTGGAAACCTCTGTTGTAATGACTTGGAGGGGTCATGGCACATCTTTAGTGCTATTCAAATAGGTCAAGGTGAAGAGGGGGCCACTGTGTGGGGAGGGTTTGATTGGGGCTTTGGCAGTATGGTGCAACTTTCACAATGGGCAAGGACAAATTTGGTGCTTCTAAAATTGTGAACTGCTCAATTTAAACTGATCTAAAGAAATACATTCACTAAAGCTAATAATTTTAGCAAGGGTACCATTCACATAACCAGGAGTGGGACAGCCCAAGCTCTTACAGTGGCCCAAAGTTCTGACAATATCAACAGGCTTTATGCAAGCAAACCGGTCTCGACCTGTGTCACTGGGTGAAGAAGAAGAGGTCAAGGATATGTGTATTATGTGCTGCATCAATTAGTTACTGTATAATGTGGTTGGTATAAGATCTCAACCTGTACCTTGACTCACAAGAAATATTCTCTTTTCTTTGCATCATCTCTGTCAGTGAGCAGGGATAAAATATGAAGCAGATGAAAAATCACACATCAGTATCTTAAAAATCTCATTTTCATAATCATTTAGAAAGAACATTATGCCACACAGCATTCCTGCAGTTTTACTACTTCAGCATATCTGTCAACAGATTTCAAAATCAAAATTTCTTTGTGTACTAAATGAGCAGTGCATGGACAGTACGAAAATGAACCCTTGTGTCAGTGTGACTTTTACATCAGCATGAACCCCACGGCAACATTTCTGTTAAGTGCTGTGAGGGGCCTAATACCTTGACCAGCCCCCCTTGATGAGACTGACGTTGCAGGGGGGAGATTTAACAAACAAATCCTGCCGGAGCAGTCCTTCGTGTCATCTCCAAGGTAAGAGCATATCTTTCTTTTGCATGTTTTGAATTGCGGGGGATGTAAAGTGTGAATACTCCCACACGTTAAGAAACTTCTTTTTAGGAAACTCTTAAAGGAACTCTTGTCAAACCATTATTCAAAATGGTTATTTGGGTGTTTTTTTTTCCAGATTTATGTTAATTATGTTTATGATGGCACTTGTTTAAACAGAAACTTCTTTTTAAAGGGAGGAAGCGTCCGCTCGATCCCAGGATCGTGATTTACCTGTTGTTCGGTCCTTCGCGCAGATGGATCTGGCGCACCTGAGCGCGCGCCTCGCCAGGGCAGTGGTTCTGGTGTGCGTGTGCGCGCTGCCGGCGCTGCGGGGCCAGAGCCCCGGGCAGGTGGACCCCCTGACTCTGAGCCGTGCAGACCCTCAGTGCTGGGAGTCCTCCTCCGCGCTGCTGCTGGAGATGCGCTCCCCCCGGATCGCGGACACCGTGCCCGCCTTTTGGGACCTCATGGTGTTCCTCAAGTCGTCGGACAACCGGAAACACGGCGCCCTGTTCTGGGACCTGGCCCAGGTCTTCTGGGACATCTATGTGGACTGTGTTCTGTCCCGGAACCACGGGCTGGGCCGGCGGCACCTCGCGCAGCCGGGAGAGCGCATCACGGCCTCGCGCTCCCTCGTCACGGACCGTAAGTAGGCCGGCAGGGTGCACATCCAAAACGAGCCCACTCAGACTCAGATACACGGAGAAACAGACCAGTCTGCTCTCCTCCACATTACATTATATTATGTTACCTTACAGTATATTACATTCTTTTGGCACGCGCTTTAATCCAAAGCTACTAACAATACGAGGAAAGTTTCAGGACAGTGTGAGAACCAGAGGAGACTACTAAGTGCTAAGAGTATTTCCACAACTGCTCTAAAGAGTCTACTAACACCTGCTTATCCATACTCACATTTACTGTTTCAGCTTTTCATGCTGAGCTCCTCAAAGTTGGAGTTTTAAATGTCAGTGCTTGCACCCTTTCCAGCATGAGTTGGTGCTTGTTGTTTATATAGTCTTCAGGACTGAAGCTGTTTGGATGCACCAGCTCTAATTGGCTTAGAAACACAACATGATCAGCTTTTCACATTTAAACTTGTTGACAGTTACTTTAAACTGGTGTTAATCCTGTTTTGCATACACTAAAAAGCTTGTTTATTGTTTGCACCCTTTCGAGCTTGAGTTGGTGTTTGGTGTTTAAATGCTCTTCTCAGGGCTGAAGCTGTTTGGATGCACCAGCTCTAATTGGCATAGAAACACAACATGAGGAGTTTTTCACCTTTACATTTTTTGACAGTTACCTTTTAAACTGGTCTTAACCCCTTTTTGCATACACTAAAAAGCTTGTTTATTGTAGACTGTGTTAAAGGGTTAGTTTACTATTTGCTCTTTTACGAAAAATCTGTCAAAATTAGATGAAAATGTGAAAATGAAGTGCTGCAAGGAAAGCAACTGCTAGTCTTTGAGCATTTTATAACTTTTAGATGTAAAAAGAGGAAAGAACTGATCATACTTTCCCTGTTCTGTGCCAGGGAAGGTTATAAAAATGGATTGTGAGTGGTTGGTGAGTGTGTTTGTTTTGAAACCTGTGTTGTTTATTTGCATGTATATTATGGTTGTGTGTATTATTATGTTCATGTTCACTTATTTTCTACAAACTTAAGTGGATTAAAACATAGTGGACACTGTCTTCATTGTGGTCATCAGAACTTATTTAATTATAAATGATTAAAAAAGTAATAAAACATTGAATTACATCTTACTCAAAATAATTGACACAATTTATTGTAATTTACATTTTTTATGACATGACTTTTAATGCCATTTGGCAATAAGCTTTGCAGTTCTGGTGATGAATCTGAATAAAATGGATCATTTGAACCTAGAACTTGTTTAGACACACTCTTTGAGTCATTTTTTTTTAAGTACCTAAACTTCTACTTTTAAATGTTGTAGTCTACTCTGTCAGTTGTTATGTATAAATCATTTTACGGCAGAAGAAAAAAAACGTTCAAACAACGAACATATCAGAATAAAACCATGTACTTCCAAAAAGGTCATTTTACTTTTAGTGCAAATTAACTAACAAGATGTATTTGTAAGTCATTTTAAACTAAATCATTTCTGTTGATCTGTCCATCATGAAATGTTATTATAGTCTAAGCGACAGCTGGTATTGTCAAATGAGGATAAAATATAACAATATATTTTGTTTTCCTGAAGGGAAGTGTTATGACTTGGCCAGTGAAACATCTGTGTGCTCCAGCATTTTGATTTTAAATGACACAATGACAAAGAATAAGTGAGTAAATCATGAGGTTTAGACTATTTTGTGCATCATCAAAAAGCTTCATTGCATTAATTGCACATGTTTTGTTTGGAGACCACCACACTGTTCACAATAAGTCTCCCCCGTTCCAGTTAGTCATACAGTGACTGTGCATATGCATACTCAAAAAAACACAGACACAGACACACACACAGACACACACACACACACACACACACACACACACACACACACAGACAAACTGGGGGATACTGACGTGTGTGTGTAAGTGTGTGAATAAAAAGCAAGGTTAGAATGCCACACACATCCGAATACTGTCAGACCACAATGAAAGTACCAGAGAAAGTGTGTAGAGTGTGTGTGGAGGAGGGTTTCCTCAGGGGTTTCAGCGCTTACTCCTTCACTCATTTCCTGTAAAACCTACATCAACTTCCTTTTCACTTGCAGTGCTGCCACAACGTGTTTCACATGTGTGTGTGTGTGTGTGTGTGTGTGTGTGTGTGTGTGTGTGTGTGTGTGAGAGAGAGAGAGAGATCTGGTTTGTTATAGTTTATCTGTGTGCCTGTGTGAGTGAGGATGGACAAATGTGTATGGTTTGTAATACACACAGCACTACCACATGCTGTTTTCTTCTTTTACCAGCACACAAGTGTGTGTGTGTATGTGTGTCTGTGTGTGTGTGTGTGTTTTGGAGCAATTATATTGGTTCAGTCTTTACAAAAGCAGCTGCTGTGTTCAAATGATGTAATGGTGTAGTTGTCCACTGCACTCTTTGGTGGTTGGATGGTTATCCTCACCTTTACTGTAATTTATACTGACTCTTTGTCTTTGTTTTCCCACCAGAGTCCTTTGTGCAGGACTCACAAAGCCACTTCTCAAAGTTAAAGGAGTTTACTCGAGGCTCCTACCGAATCCAAGTGCAACGTTTTGGACCAAATGGCTTGCATCGTGGCATCCATCCAAGAAAACCTGGGACCTGGAACACCAAGAAAATTTCAGCTTTTTAACCACAGAGAAACTGCACAACTACCTTTTCTACCTGAAGCTTACTTTTCTGTGTTTAATAAAATCATTTGCATCAGCCGGTGTCTGTTTAATGTGTCAAGGGGTTTGTTTCAGTAAGGATTCCATTTTGATCACACCATATGGCTACAAAGGAAGTTTCAATCACGTAATTTATCATATTAAATCTAGTCTTTTGATCACCTGGGTCTACTGATTACTGCCATAATAGAAATTCCCAATTTTATTATAAATGAATGTGTGAAAATTCTATATCAAAATTCAATAACTAAATTAATACATAATCAAAATTATTAACATGAGTTATATGCTCATCCAATGTATATCAATACAAAATATTACCCTAGACGAATCAGAAAAGGTACTGTGACATTTTTCCTTCTCATACTAAAGAGTATGGAAATAAATGGGTTAAAAAAGGTTGATGCAGTACCATCATTCACACAGTTAAAACCATACAGTCATTGCAAGGCTCTAGATGAAGGCCATTTGTGGTGGTTTGGCTTGACTCTGTGACATCTGTATCAGTCTCTTACATTTCGGTCTTTCATTTAAAAGTTCTGCTTTGTGATTCTACAAACATTGACTATGGCTCAAAAGTTCCATACTACAACACTGTGAAAAAAATGTTTAGATTTATATCATAACCGTTTGTAAACTCATCCTAGATTCCCTGGCTTGCTCAGATAACAATGATCAGAGTTTTTAATGCAGTAAACTTACTGTTCGGGTTTCAGTTCCATCAAATTCAAGTTGGCAACACTGAAACCATGCTACAGTTCTGACTAACACTATGACACGTGATTGTGAGCATGTCCCAGAAGATCTGAAAACACTTGTCAGGCAAGAACACCAAGTGACACAGCAAAGCCAGAGGCAGGTGTGGACAGAGCCAAGGAGCGAAACGGAAGCCTAAGCCAACAGCTATTATTCTGAATCATTCAGAAACTCTTGTCGCGTACTTTGTCAACGGCATCTAATACAACATACTACACACGCACTACTATACTAATGAATACACTTCTAATGATAAATGGTAATATTGTGACATACTTAGTTTTGGGTGTTAATTTCTTCTTAAAAGTGGTAGATTATTTTATCGAGTTCAGACTAAAAAGCAAATTGTATTGTACTATATATAATATGTAATATTTAATGTCATAGAAAAGTATATATATATATATATATATATATATATATATGTATATAAAACCCGGATGTTCTTTTTCAGAGAAACTCTGTTAGAGAAATTAGAAACGCGCCGAGTTTCACTTTCGGTTTGAGCACGCGGCAGCCATCCGTGGTCCGGGAGGAACCATAAACCGTCGTTTGTAACATTTTTTAATAATCGCCCTTAAGATGGTCAGGTCATCTGTTCTTGACCTTTAGACTAAATATGAAAGATCCAGAGAAGTGATCTCCTGCTTTGATCCGAAGTTGCTGATAAAGACCACCTCCCATCATGGAGGATAAGGTAAGGACAGGTAACCTTCGAACCAAAATAGGTCGAATCGGGAGGGACTGTGGGGGACACTGGTGGAGTTAGAGGGACTTTGGGGGACGCTGGTGGAGTTAGTGGGACTGTGGGAGACGCTGGTGGAGTAAGAGGGATTGTGGGGGACGCTGGTGGAGGTAGAGGGATTGTGGGGGTCACTGGTGGAGTTACAGAGACTGTGGGGGACACTGGTGGAGTTAGAGGGACTGTGTGGGAGACTGGTGGAGTTAGAGGGACTGTGGGAGAAACTGGTGGAGATAAAGGGACTGTGGGGGACGCTGGTGGAGTTACAGGGACTGTGGGGGACGCTGGTGGAACTTAGAGGGACAATGGAGGACACTGGTGGAGTTAAATTGAGTATGGGGGACATTGGTCGAGTTAAACTGAGTGTGAGGGCCACTGGTGGAGTCAGATTGAGTGTGGGGGACACTTTATCTTTTTTTTTAAACTGCTCTAAGATCGTACTCTTTTAACTTTTGTTGGATTTATGTTTAAGCTGACTGTAGTGTGGAGACCCAGAGATCACTTGGAGCTCGGCTGTCCGAGCACACACACACGGTGGCTTTTCCGCGGTGTGTGAACCTCCACTGTTCACTGGACTGACTCTTCTGCCCGAGTGTTGTTGTTGTTGTGAGGGGTAGCTGTGCTGCTTCCTTCTTCCTCATTTTGGCCGGTAGAAGTGGAGTTTGTTTGGTTAGCGCAGTGATGTGCAGTAGTGTTCCAACAAAATAACTGAACTTGAACTGAACTGAACTTCAGACTTTAAAAACAGTGTAGCTTTAGATAACGTTGCTGTCGGATTATCAATACCCAGCATAAATTTCCCACCAGCACTGTGGACCAGTGGTTTCACTCCTGCACCCAGGCGTCTAGGTGTGTAACAGCATCTCCTCAAACAGAACAGCAGGAGAGGAGCTTTCACTGCACTGCAACTGGAGTTCTTACTTCAGTTTTATAAATAGGTAATCGAGTTTCCATTTATATATCTTCATCACAAACTGTTACACTGGACTGAATCTGACAAAACAGTTCTTACATAATGTACGTCTAGAACGGTTTTAGACATTCTAGTTCATATACACAATTTGTGACAGCAAACATAAGTGAGGTGTATTTCTGCACTAACTGCAGTATTAAGTGTCAGGCTCTGTCCAAAAACAAATTTAAATTTAAAAGATAATGCACCATTAATTTAAATGAACTACACATGCCTTTTATGTACCCGAAGTACATATGAGTACCAAGATTAGAGAGCCTAAAGCAGGTAATGTTAGTTACCTCCCAAAATCGTTTACATTGATATTTACACGTTTTTTGACAAACTGTGAATGCCGTGGGTTTCAGCTGGTAAGACTGTCTGGTTTCACTACTGTTTTTTACACTTCCTAATGCCTGAGACATTGTTTTAGACTACTTCTGAGTAAAGTTTTTGGCCTAAAATTATGTTTTATATGTAAATGTACATACAAAAACCCATAAAACATGTAGGTTCACTGGTGTATCCACTGTTTTGGATAGCAAATGTTTTTAGATAGTAGGTTTCTCTATACACTATTTCACATCAAACATCTGTTTACAGATTTTTAAAAATCAGCGGAATTCACAACTTGACCTATAAAAAACCAAAGTAAACAATAGGATACAAATGCCATTCCTGAATTTCTCAGTTTGGGCTTTTTGGAAACACACAGAAGTTGACTGAGTCAGTAATGAAAGCTGAAATTCTTACTAAGCGGTCTTGCATGCATATGGTGCACAAGCCAAAATGGGCACTGTGAATCATCTTATCATCTGATTTTGTCATTTCAGGAGCTGGAGTTCCAGGGGATGCTGCTAAAGGTGCAGGAGTCCCTAAGTCAGGTTGAGATACAGGAGCTGGCCTTCCTCTGCACTGACTTGCTTGGACGCAGAGACCTTAGTAAAGTGGCCACAGCTGGAGAGCTGTTCTTACTGCTGAAGAAGGAGGACCTGCTGTCGTCAGACGACTCTTCTCTGCTCGTGGAGCTGCTGAAAATCACCAAACGCTACAGCTTGCTTAGAGAGCTAAACTTGTGCCAACAGCTTATGGTCAAACGCATCTCTCCATTCAGGTCAGTGCTAGCTGTATGTTGTGTATTGGCGTTGTCATATGAAGACCTCGCAACTTTCAGGTTTTTATTTATTTTTTATTCATTCATTTGAACAGCAGATGCTCTTTGCATTAGTAACAAACATGAGTAAAAACTTAAATGGTCCAGAATTACGTGGAATAAAATCATTACATGAGCACAGATTCGGTTTAAGAATCATTTTCTTCATTTCTTTTGGAAAAGGTTTAATTAGGTCAGCAATGAAATGCTTCATTTGCTCACTGTTTTAATCTACAGATGCAGACAGTTTCCTTAAATATTTGAGGGTTCTTAGTTAAGCAGCATACATTTGTGGCTTTCTTAGGTTCTCTTCCACAAAACATCTTTTTTGGCTGTATTGTAAGATTTATTTGATTTTATAAAATCTCTTTTTTTTTCTCCGCTGTAGACAGATGTTGTTTGAGTTGGCTGAGGACACCTCAGAGGATGACTTAAAGAACATTAAGTTCCTGTTGCACAAAACCCTACCTCCCAAAAACCTGAAAAAAGACACGGTGAGTGTGACCAATGTTCACACATAACCTGCAGTCCCACAATAGTACTCTATTAAAATAACTGTGCTTGTACAAAACAACCATTTCAGAGTGATAATTGAAAAAGGAGTAATTGTCTTAGCCGACGTTGTTGTGATAATATTTGCAGACACTGCTGCAGTTGTTTCTGGACTTGGAAAAATTCGGTTTCCTTGGTGTTGATAACCTGGACACTATAGAGAAAATTATTGGACGTGTCCATCCCTCTTTACAGTCAACAATCAGTCAGTTTAAAGCACGCAGTGGTGAGTAAAACAATACACAAACTGTGTACTTTATTTCCTCTAAAAATATGTTTGTGTACATTGGCCTATTGAGCATGTCAAATAAAAAATAAGCTCAATTTATTTTGTATACAATGTACATTATGTCAGCCAACACAGGGCTTATTCACTATGATCCTAATTATGGATATACAGCTTTGGATAAAAATAAGAGACCACTGCAAAAATGTTCAGTTTCTCATGTTTTATCAGCATTGCCTTAGTTTTTAAGAACTGCTGACAATATTTCTCCTAATTTCCAAATAAAAATATTGTTCTTTAAAGCATAATT
>JBBPCZ010000002.1:16291007-16303541 GCA_037974445.1 Brycinus macrolepidotus | reverse complement strand
CAGCAGCTTTCCGCGGGTTGACTCTAAGCAGAGTTTTCCTCACATCAGCCACGGTCAGACAGAGCACCTGGTCGTTGGGAAGTGGGATGGACTTCCTCACTGCCACGTTGTATTGGGCTTCAAACCGTGCGTAGAAGTGATGAACAGATCAGAGCCATCTTTTAAACAAACCTGGAGACAGACGTCTTCTGTGAACTTAAATAATAATACCTTTATTCATTTTGAAAACTGGTGGTTATCTTGCAAAGCACACTGAGCTGGCTTCAGTGAAGGCCTTTATAGAAGAATTAATTGGTGTGACAGTAAAATCAGTGTTAAGATAAGATAACTCCTATAAAGCTAAACCTGTTCACTTCTTTCAGTTCTGTCTCCATAGATGCTCGAGTGTTCGATGGCTTTGTGACATGTAGGTATCGTAGAAAACTATTCCAAAATGAACACAATGAACGTATTTAGGTCTGTATACATGTGGTCCATGTACAAATGCAGGCCAAAGGATTCTGGCAGTGGGGTGGAAAAATAACTTCGCTTAGGATAAGCTGTGAAGCACAAAATCTTAACGTGTGAAAAAGGGGGGAAGTATTTTATAAAGGGGATGTGTGAGAATGCTTATGTTTATTTTTAATGCCTCTACATAAGATGTCAGATGCTGTATAACACTGTGTGTGAGTAATTCTTTTATTGAAGGATTTGAGTGTTTTGGTATTTATTGTTTGGCATATTCATGATTAAAGAATCAAAACATTGTTGCTCATTTTTGCCTTTGTTGGTTGCAAATGATACATAATTACATAATAAAACATAAATAAACCAGTTGCCTAACTTTTTCAAGTGATACACCTTTCGTCTGCATGTAGGTTTGTTTACCCACACATGGTGTAAGCCTAAATTATAATGGCAGTTTTAATTCACCATTAAAATCTTTCACAACCTTTATTACAAATGAATTTACATCTAACCATACACCTATGGAGAACATATAGATCTGCCAAAGTGAGATGTATGTATTTAGCTCCCCTGCCTTATAGAAACCCTGGCTATGGTAACTGCTTTGATTCTTAGACAACTGAACACCGAGTATGTCTGCCCTCTTCTTCAGGATAGATTTGCTTGCGGTGTGTAATACCCAGTCTTGAAGAGCACAGGCACCCTGCTGACATCATCCCACTGCAGTACAAGTGCACTGGCAGCGTTATGGCCAATTCAGATAACCTGAATCGAATGTTGTAGCCCATCCCATTAGGAATAATTAAAAGTTAAACAAAAGAAAACTACCTTCCAGTGACTGCTGGATAGAATAACATTAGGCTAGTAAATTAGCCTCATTCAGCTCACTCAACGCTGACCAACGAGACTAAAACGCCATTACCGTTTGAGAGGGTCTTCGTGTTCTTCTAATTAAGCCAAAAATGTCGAGTACAGCAGTTCGATTTTAAAAAGCTGTACTAAGTGAATCTCCATTTTAGCCTTGGCTCCTAATAAGGTTGGTTGGTTGTACTGTTTAATTTTTAAGGCACTACACCAAAGCTATTCATTTTTCCCCTCTACATTAACAGAGCTGTTAGAGCAGATAGGATATCTGCCTGCTTAATATCATGATCGCCTGAAAAGTATATGTAACTATTCGCTTCAGGAGACTAAGATAAAGGCCAGTGTATAAAGCGTCATGGATCTGAGAAAGGTTCCAGATAAAATATATGCTGCTGTACTGTGTTTGAATGCTGATTTTGTATAATTCGTTTACTTTCAGGAGATTTCTGCCACACTGGAGACACCATAAAAAAATGAAATTCAGAACAACTGGTAATAAGCAAAGCATTGCACATAAACTGCGAATCAGCCAGCACAATATAAGGAGCACTTTCCATTGTGAGTGCAAATAGTGCTGCTTGATCAGTAGTTTGGAAACATGGAACAGCTGGCTTTAAGCCCTTGGTTTACTCCTTCATCTTCCCAGACCATGTGCAATAAGACCAAAATCACAACATGGGGAACTGTCAATAGCTAAACTCAGAAAAAAAAACAGTAAAAAATGAATATAGCTTACTTAAGTTCATAACTAGTCATAATTAAAAATGCAATTAACCAAGCCTGTATCTTGTGAATGATCCAGGGCATAAAAAAATAATACAGGGCCACAGTGGTTTCCAGTAGTTTGGTATATTGGAACAAGCACTAGGTAGCAGCTGTGTACAGTGATCATGGAGAGATATGTATTTATACAATTGCACTTGTTCAGAGGAAACCTATTGTAAAAAAGGATTCATTTCACCACACGTTACCACACAGAGTGGTGAGAAGTTTGTGGGTCTGGAGATAAAGGACAAAGGAAAAAAAAACTCAATAAACAAACCAACAAAGCAGAAATTAAATTAAACATCTTTATAAGGCATCAGCAACGTTCATTGGCAGGCTATGTCATGTACGCATGCAATTTGAAAAACATGACAACAGATGAGCTAGTCAAAGTTATATGTGGTCTCTGCTTTGAGCTGGAAAGCAACAGGAACTTTCTGATGTGCTGCACTTTTCTATGCTCAGGTTAATGTATATATGATAAAATATCTAATACAAATAGTTGTACCAGGATTCCTTTATTAGTGAGGTGACTGCATTGATTTTGATGATGAATGACTCTGCATACATGCTTGTTTTTGTCAGACGAAGAGTTAGATCTTTGCGTCTAGTGTTTAAAAGCATTTAGCTGCTGTTATGTACAGCAGGACTACTGTGGGGGGGAAAGTGCATTGGTGTGCAGTATATAGAGTGGGTTCAGTACTTTAGAGACATGATCTTTGTGCAGTACTGTGAGTTAATGTGATTATAGATGTGTTAAGGCACAGCAAGTAGGACTGATACAGTGAGATATGATCCTGTTAAAGTGAGAAAAAGTTCTGTTTAAAGATATGTAACTATGCTAACCACACATTTTTTTTTCTACCATCAGTAATTCAGTTTTCTACTGACGTGACATTCTAACAGAGCATTTTTGTGCCATATAGTCTACATAAACTATCTAAAATAAACATCTGACTTGTCTGGGAAGGGAAAAAGAAGGTAAATCCAGCTCATTCAACACTGAAGTGCAATGCAACCCGTCCTTATGTGCGCTGAAAAGAAGCCAATTTTGTGAACAAAATGTCTAGAACTGAACTCAATAACTTTTTTTTTTTTTTTGTTAAAAGTAGTGCTTAGGAGCAAACTTTCATTTTGGTTAAAATGTTGATCTTCTAGGTACAGACAAAATGGAAACATTCACACAGAAAAAGCAACATGGGCTGGAATCAGAAAAAATCAGATTCTAATCTTTGGTTAGGACTGGGAAAAAATCTTTACCCAAAACATCTTCCACAAGCAATAATTTTTTACACTCTTGGCCGTGCTTTGGGAGTTTCTGACTCTCAGGCCCATATTTATATGTATTATCTTAGAATAAGAATACTGATCCAGGGTTCACATCTTAGACTCTAAAGTTCTGAACTGGATACTGTACTGTTTGAGCGGTAGCACTACAGGTGGCCAGTAGGTGTCTCTGGTGCAGTGATAATACAGCAGCTGTGTTCACTCTGAGCAGCGCTTAAGTCATGCAGTAAAAAGAGGGGCAGAGGATGTCCTGAACCGCACACACACACCAACTGTAAACACTGCCCAGCTTTGACTTCCAGACCAATACTCTACGCTTACATTCCATAACGCTGCTGCAATAACTCCTGATAAGGACTAAAACACATAAAACAGTTGAATCCCCTAAATAATTAAAGTCAAAAACACACTGTAAACTTTAAAACAAGAGGTGTTGTAAGTATATTTATATGAGTTTGAAGCTTCTGTCGAGTGGCAATGCTAGAAATAGTTGCCTGGGCCATAAGTGACATTGCACTCACAGGCAAATAGTAATATGTTTCTCAGGCTGTATCTACATAAGAGATAGCTATAAAATACACTAAATGCATATGTGGTTCCTTACACTAAATTTGGGTAAAGCACTTTTTTTTGTTTGTTGCTCAGAATGAGAGTGCCTGCCAATGAACTACATGTAAATGTAAAACATTGTGATTAGGCATGTGAAGCCTTTAAATCCACATGGGCAGGAAACTGCAGAATATCTTTTGTTAAAATGGCTGTTCAAAGCAGGGACGGATGAGATTGTAGCCTATGGGCCGCTCACATGCCCTGGAGCTGCAGAGCTGGTCAGTCCTCTGCAGAAGGATTCGGATCTTTGGGAGTGTTATAGGTGTACACATTTTTAAGAACACACTATGAAACCTGACAATACATAGTTTCTAATCGCTGAACTAATTGAGGTAAGTCCAGTTCTTAATCCCTGGAGACAGCTGAAAGAAAGTAGATGGAAGTGAATGAAAAGGGATGCCCCCTGTTCACAAAACATAATTGGGACTGGCTGGTCTGTTTCTTCTCTTCACTGGGAAAGAGTTCCTCAGCTCTGATGTTTTTACAAAAATACCATTACGTTTTAAAACTACAAATGATGTGTTGACAAGTCATTATAGCATATGCCAGTGAAAGCTGCCTTCTAAACATGCAGGATATTCTGTAGATACTGTATATGTAACCAAGAGATAATTCACACAGTCAGTTCTAAATCAGAGCACTTGAAGAAATCAAATGGATTTGACTAAAAGCATAAAACTGGGTCGTTAAGCGGCTTCTTAAGGCAAGGACGTAACAAAAAGCCCAACAGGCTTTGTTAGGATAGCTCTACAACTCAGGTGGTTGCCATGACGACGACCCTGTCTCTGCATGTTACTATGGTGAGGGGAATTCTGGGTGGGGAGGAGGTGGTGCAATAGTGTGCAGAGTCTGTCTTCATTCATAAGTTTTCCTTCCGTGTGTGTCTGGAGGCGTGCCAAAGCCGTTGGTAAGTTCCGTCCCACTGCGCTTCACTGTAAGCAGTACTGTGCATAGGTAAAGCTTCTGTAGTCTGTAGCAATGGTGATATGTTTTAAACAGGTATTCAGATGCTACCACAGTTGAAGGTATTCCATCTTGAGGAAGCCCGGGTCCTTGCGCAAATCCCAGTATGAGTTATTGGACACCCACCTTTCTCTCTGGTTCGAGTCCACAACTTTCCTGTAAATGAAAACACAAACTAAATTATATACTTCTTACACATGCAGCCAGTTTCCCAGACTGCCTAGACTAAAATTCTCAATGCTGATTTATCATCAGCACCGCAGTTTATTCCAAGGCTAGACTGAGAAACTGGTGCACTCTGTTTAAGGTGTTACACTGTATCTTTGGATCAAAACACACACTGACAAAATGCATCAAATTACACATTTCATACATCACACAACAAATCACAAATTCACAGAATATCAAAAATCATCTAAAATCCACTAAAATCATCTTCAGGCTTAATCTGTATCTAGAAAATCTAGAAAAAAGGTCTTAATGACAAACGGAACCAAAGTTGGGAAACTTACTTAAAAAACCGTGGCTGGTGTTTGGTATTGTTCTCTTCATGCCACTTCCTCCTTGCCCGCTGTAGATCCTCAATCCTCTGTTTTTCAGTAGCAGCTAACTCTACCTTTCCCTCCTCCAGATACCTGTAGAAGAAGGGTAGATTAGGCGTTGCAGTAAAACTGTAAAGTGCTCTCATGCGTTTATCGAAGCCCTGTGATCATTTCATAGAGGTCTATTGATTTCTTTAACAATTTTTTTTTTTTTGTATGTGAAAGTATATGATAAAAAAACACATCCAATATACTATGCAATAGTGATGACAGAATATGTATACATGTAATAAAACAAGAAACATATTAAGTTTTCTTTAGAGAGAAGTATCAAATAATGGTTGTGTGTCATACTTCCTGAGTGCCAGGGCGGTACTTAAAGAGGATAATGCTCTGCTATACCAACTGGAGAATTCTGAATACCAAACAGTCATACATGACATAACAAGCATATACAGCTTGAAGCTCACTCGCAAATGCCCTCCTTCTCTTCTCGATTCTGTTAGATTGATTGTGCAGCCCGGTAACTTTAGTTGGAGCTATGAAATTCGTTCTCCACGGGCTGTCAGCAAACATCTATCAAACTATCCTCTGGTCCATATCTTCCCTTAAGCTTGCTCAGTCGCCACTGGAATTCCATCTAGGTAAGTACTATCAATCGCTCGACACCGGACTTGGATCATCCATCGCTCCCTCAAGATAACCTGGGAGTCAGCTAGGATTTCCTCTCATTCCCACTACCTCGACAGGTAAGTGCTTGGCAGACCCTATGAGAGCCTACTGCTAACCGTCACGCTTCCAGCTAGCCTTGGCACAACGGTTGCATGAACTGTGAAATAATGCCACTGGCTCAACACCAAGACAGCCTTGCAGGCTTAGAAGCAGGGAGCTGCTCACGGCAAACTTGACAAATGCTGCCTGCCCACTGAACCTCAGAAAAAGAAGAAAACTCCATGGATACTTAATGAGCGGCTCTCTGTAGAACTGGCTCTCATGAGATACCTCTTCACAGCATTAAAGGGGGAAGCGCTTGAGACCCGTGCTTCCACAAAAGCATTTAGACCATTGCTTGGCTGGTATGGAGGACCGCAGCAACATCCTTTCTACAGTAGCATTCAATGCAGATTCTTGGGTGATTCCTCCCAGACAGCAGAGACAATGCAGAGTACTCAAGTTCCTTGGATGTTACCTTCCACTTCTATGTCTCAGCGGTCTAGTGTCAGCAAGCAGTCTTCGACTGCCACGCTGCAGCTCGGCTACAAAGTGTGGTTAAGATGGCCTTGGCAAAACTCTCCTTGGACACGTTAGCATCACTGCTGATGAAATCAAGTGCCTTTTTTGGACTGACTGCAGCAATAGACACTTTCACAGTGCAAGGATTTTGTGGATGAATTTTCTGCGGCTTTTCAAAAGAGCTTGCTTGGGTCCAAGGTAGTCTCGAAATCATATCACGAAATCATAATCAGAGCTCGTAAGGCGATTGCTCAGGCAGGTAGACTTTCTAATTGCCTATCCCATTTGCTTATGGCCTTGCAAACAACACAGTCTAGTGTGGACATGATCACAGAGAAACTCACAAACGCTGTGCTCCAGACTTTGGGCTAGATTACAGAGAATCTCGGGTGGGCAGGTGGTATCTTTGTTCATGGTTGCCACCAAGTGTGGCTGACTCAGACTCTGCTATCGGATTCCTGCAGGGCAATGCTTTAGGCTCTGCCACTCACACCCTGCTATGTCTTCAGACCAGCAGTAAAAGAGGCACTGGACTGATGCTTCTCCTTTGCAGAGACCTTCAAAGCAGAAGGAGCGTAGAGGTAATCCCACTCTCAGCATTAAGGGTTTCTTTACTCTGAGGTGGCCATGGTCCAGATGCCTCCATCACAGGATGGGGTACAGGGTGCATGGCCAACAAAGGTGATCAATGAGCATATCAACCTCCTTGAGCTGAGGGCAGTGTGGCTGGCACTGAAGCATTTCCTGCTTGTCCTGCGGTCAAACAATATGTCTACAGTGTAACAGTTGAATCACTTTGGCGGCACTAAGACCCGGGAGCTTCTGCCAATTTCTCAGGGTCTCTGGGAGTGCTCTCTCATGCCAGATGCTGAACCAGGGCCACTGGGGAGCTCAGAATGGGGTTTCCAAACATAAGTGCAGCAGCTACATGGTCTACTTCCTGTAGGTTTTACAGTGTCAACATAGCCGCATCTACTAGCCTGCAGCTGGGCACTCCTTCTGACTTTGTGGCCATACGTCATCCACTTGTCAGGAAGTATAAAATATAATAACACTGGTTATGAATGTAGCCAGGGCTGTGTGAGTAGTGGATGACTGCCAGGGTTTCTGGTCACCCGGAGCATATGAGAAGAAACCAGGTAACTGAGGGCATCTGTGAGTGAGGTTCAAGTTATATATGCCTGCTATGTCTCTCGCCATGTCGTATGACTGACTGGTATTCAGAATTCTTGGTCAGCAGTTGGCACAGCAGAGCATTATCCACTTGTAAGTACTGCCCTGGCCATCATCTGTTACTCAAAGCCATGATTACATTCGTAACCAGAATTTGTTTATTCGTTAGCTAAGCAGGTAATGCTAATGTTAGCATATATGCTAGCAAAATAAGTGTTTTTGCTCATATATCTCATATAAGATTTGCTTAAATGAATACATGATTCAGTGTAATTGTAGAAATTTGTGTGTGAAGTCATTTCATGTTAGTACAACACTATCCACAATCAGCCAATTTGGTCACTTTGGACTTTAATAGCACAATAAAATGAACAAGAAAGACCATTAAATTATTAATTGCAGTGAATTATTTGTATGGCAATTAATCATCAGCAAAAAAATGTCATTGATTGTAACAGGCCTAGAACTTACTAAGAAGTAGCAGATGAGGCATGTCCACATGATGGCAGTGGCACACAGCCTCTCTAATCTGGCAGTGAAATGCATCTCTCACTGCAGAGCAGTGAGTCATGTGAATGTGAGCCTCTGTGTGTAGGTAGGTAAGGTAGGTATGCATTTGGGTCTGGTCTGATTTGTTTACTCACAGGGATCTGTGACTGTTTATGTGTGTCGAGTGGAGGTGGGGCAGGGGTATGTGATCTTGTCTGCATTGTGGATCTGTAGGTATATGTGAGCATACTTGTATACCTCTGTTCTTTTTTGAAGTGTCTGTAGGTGTGTAAACCTATACACACACAAACACACCCACACAGACACACATATATAGCATCTAACAGCATCTTTAAGTAGGGGGTGTGCGTGTGTGTATTTACCTCTGGTCTGGTCTGAAGCGAGCATCTGTAGGTGGTAGCAGCTCCCTCATCTCAGGACAAAGCTCATTTAGCTCAATAGCAAACCTAGTGAACCCATAATAGAGCTCATAGTCTGTAGGCATGGAGCCTGCAAAAACATATACCATGAGAGGTAAAACCAAATTACAATTGTGTTAAATCATAGACAGCAGAGTAAAACATTAAATTCAAAACTGCTGTGCTTTAAAATAAAGAAACAAAACTTGTTACCAAAGGACCAGTGAAACATTTGGTTATACTACCAAAAAGATCCAGATGCCTATTGTAGTTAGTGGATTCAGATGCTTTATGGTACACCCCACTGCTGACACAGGTGTTAAAATGCACACACAGCACCACTATCTCCTTTAAATATTGCTGGCAGCAGAATGAGAGGCTTTGGAGCAGCTACATACAAGTCACCACAAGCAAAACTAAATATCAGATAGAGGACTTTACAGATATCTGGACTGTGGAACAGTGGGAATTTACATCCTTTCAAGTGAATTTCTCTGGGATGTACTGCAGTGATGTGATCTAGCACTAATGAAGCAACATCAGTATGTCCGAATGCAGTGCTCTAACATCTAAAAAAATCTTCTGAGAAATAGTGTGGGCTGTTAAAGCAGCAAAGTGAGAAAGAAGAAATGTTGAACAAATAAATACCTGGATACTTTTAAGCAGATAAAACAAATATTTTTAACCAGATAGATGTACCTGGTCTCCAGATGCATTTAGCAGAGGGTGGGACTCCACAGTAAAGACCTTCATGCCATTTCCCAAATAGCCTGTGAACCACCTTCCCCTCCTGATCCATCACAAAGCCTTGTACCTCATTCACATTGGAGCTCCAGTAGTTTCCCTGTGCATGAACACACACAACACAGAAATAACATCAAGAAAAACAGGACGAGAGTCAGTAGGAGTGAAAAAAAGACAAATTATAGTTTGTAATGGGTATGTGTTTTGTAATACCTTGATGAAGGTGAGTTTGCAGATGCAGGTACTGCTCTTGGTGTTTCTAATAGTGATCTCTCCATAGTGCTCAATCCACCTCCTTCCACTCAGAATATTGTGCACACAAGTAGTCACCTTATTCCACTCGTAGTGATCACCATAACTGTGGGCAAATATACATGTAAGTCTTAGTCCAGATCGGGGAAAAAACATTGTATAATCTGTACGCCTTTGATGACAATCATCCAGGGGCAAGATTAAAAAGTTAGTATTTTGGAACTCTGTACCTGGGCAACATCACATTGACTGTGCCGATGGGAAGGATTTCCATAGACTTTCCCCAAAACTTGTTCTTCCATCTGACATCTAACACAGCATTATAACACCACACACACAGACGCACACACATACACATAAAACAAGTATATTAGCGGAAGAGAGTGCTTCCACTTTCCTTGCCTCCAAATGTCAAAATGGCCAGCTGTCCCCTGACTGTAGATAGGAAATGGCTTGAGTCCAAATTCTATCTTAAGGCACTTCATATGGCCACTTAAGAGCAGCAATTACATTATTGTCAGGACTAGACTATAAAGATTAAAGGAATGACTGCCATAACTACAGTTAACAGATTCATGCTGAAAGGCCTGAAAATGAAGAAAAATCTTACCTTGCCAGAAAGTGAAGTTTTTAGACTCACAGTGGCAGGCAGAGACTGGGGGGTGGTGGCTCACCTGAACAGAGGTGGACAAAAAGAAAGGATAAATGACCAGCAAGAAATATTACAGGGAATCTATAATAAAATGTTCACACACGTCCTTCTACAAGAATATTTAATACAATGTGTATACACTAGACTACGGTTTCCATTATATAAATATATAATTATATTTAGACACCAAAGCTGCTTAATCTTTCTTTACATGCCTTCATATTATTACTCACTAACTACATGAAAAACAATGTAACGTGACTATTATTATTAGGTTATAAGAGAACTGAAATATTAAAGTAAAGTAAAGTGGCCCCTTATAGTCACGCGTGAACACACCACAGCACACCACACAGTGAGAACAATGTGAAATTCTTTCTCTGCATTTAACCCATTCACCAAGTGAAGCAGGGGGCTGCCACCAATGAGGGGCGCCCAGGGAGCAGTGTGTGGGGATGGTACCTTGCTCAAGGGTACCTCAGTGATGACACTAGCAGTGCTGGGATTCGAACCCACAACCTAACCACTAGGCCACCAGCTGCCCCATAAGTTTATATGGTAAACTTAAAAATGTATTTATCCATAATAAATAATATAATAGTATTATTTTGATTATGATTAAACTAACATTGTTTAATACTATTTCAATCTGTTTGAACATCTGTGGCACATGAGATTTCAGGACATTCAGCTGGAGTATATAATCGCTGTCAGAACCAGGGCTAGGGCCATTCATGAATTGAACTGAGCATGCATGGTAAATTCCAATTCATTTCTAGGAACTGGAATTAGAATTGCATGCAGTTGAAATTAACTTTTATTGCTTTGCTAAGAAAAATATGAATGTCTTTTTTACTCTGTACCTTATTGTCCATAAAATCATTTTCCTAAAGCAGCATTTCCCAGAATTCCATGCAGGGTGAAGGTTCATAACGTAGGGGGTATAAAATTAGGGTCAATTAGGGCATAAACTGAAGGTGTGAGACTGGAGATAGGAGATTTTGTGTTAGTTAGATCAGATTCTGTGTACGATCTTGGACTGTTTTGAGAATCTGATTTGTGTATGAACTCTGCATTATTAACACCGAGATTAGGAATCCCTGTAAAACAGGAAATGGCTGAGAAATTTCTGTGGAGACCTCTGTAAAGAATCATTTTGGTTAACCAGTTCCTAAAACATCACGTAAGAGCAGTGCAGTCTGGAACTTGCTCATGGATACAACGTAGCAACTTCAAACCCTAAATGGCATCTTCAGGTGAGTGCTCGTACCAGGCCATTCCTGCCACATCTGCTCCTGTGCAGTGTGGTTTCAGTATTGCTGCCATGATGTCTAGTGATGCCAAATTTCAGGAATCTCTAGAAGTCAAATCAGTATCATACACTAGTATAAACAATGTATTCAAATCCTTAATACAGTTCCTTGGTCAGTTAAAATTCTGTTTGTTTTATTTGTTTTTCATACATCTTTTGGTATCTATAAGGTACCATAAATACTGAAAGGTTCAAATGTATGTCACTACCTGTAATCTCAAATAAATGTCCCAAAACAGCAAAAATGGATTTAGACAGAATTTCATTGAATTGAATTCCACTCCCTGAAACCCAGTTCCAGTTTATTTTTCTGTAGTTGTTCAATTCCAGTTCCAGTTCCATTTCCATTCCAGTTCCACCCCAACCCTGGTCAGAACAAACCCTTGAATCTCCATTTTTTGTTTTTGCATCATTTGAAAATGCAAGCCTGTTGTTTAAGTAGTCAAAATTTCCTAACTAACAGATCAGGAACGACTGTGTAATGAAATCTTTTCCCAGTAACTAACAATGAAATTTAAGAATGTTTCCCAAAGTTACTTTTTTGTAGATAAGAGGTTTTATTCTCACAGTGACAGTATGTTCAAAAATGAACACTTTAGTGCATCTGCACGCTTGTTACTGTTCACTACCAGTCGAACAGACGTGACTTCTGAGTCAGTTTTCTGTTTTTTTTCACCAAAGCACAGACATGCACAAACACACACACACATAACACACACACACACACACACACACACACACACACACACACACACACACACACACACACACACACACACACAC
>JBBPCZ010000002.1:16258375-16270647 GCA_037974445.1 Brycinus macrolepidotus | reverse complement strand
ATATATACACACACACATATACATTCACATACACACATACATACGCATACACACACACACAAAATTTAAACATACGTATGTGAGTATGTGCATATATCCATACATATGCATATATCTATTGTGGTGGCATGTCCTGGTTGAGGAGTCTCACAACCTGAGGATAGAAGCTCCTCCTGAGTCTCTCTGTTCTGGCCGTAAGACTCCTGAAACGATTGCCTGATTTAAGCAGGTGAAACAGACAGCAGGTGAAACAGACCTTGTGCAAGGTACCATCCCCAGGTGCTGTGTTGCTGGCACCCCACTGCTTCACTTGTTGAATGCAGAGAATTTCATATTGTTTACACGTGACAGTAAGGGGCCACTTTACTTCACACTTAAAGAACAGTTCATGTTCACCCAAAAAAAGAACCCATAAAATAAAACTGAAATCGAAATAAAATGTCCCAAATACATATATCCTTTATACTAATTAAAATCAGTTACATGTATCAACTAAACTCACTCAGTTAAAAAAGTAAGTTTTGAGCCTTTTTTTTAAAGACAACAATAGATGGGGAAAATCTGATCCTCGCTGACAAGGAGTTCCATAGCCTTGGTGCCATAAATGCAAAAGCCCTGTCACCCTTAAGTTTCAGTCAAGAAACTAAATAGAGCTCACTGGAGGACCGAAGGTGTCTGGAAGTAGACTGTAGCTGGAGAAGTTCAATGATGTATGACAGCGCTTTAAAAACAAAGAGGAAAGCCTTAAACTTAGGTCTAGAATCGCCTGGGAGCCAGTGATGAGTTGCTAAGACTGGTTTTATATGTTCCCTGTTCCATGTGCCAGTCAATAACCTAGCAGCAGCATTCTGCACTATTGGAGACGAGTTATAGAGGACTGGTTTGCACCAGAATAAAGCAGTCCAACTGTGAGGAAATAAAAGCATGGCTAACTTTTTCTAAATCTGACCATTACAGGATGTGCTAAACTTTTGAGATAAGCCTCAAAACTTTCACAACAGTTTTTCCTGCTTGTTGAATTTGAGTTCTGCATCAAAAATCACCCCAGGGTTCCTACCACTGGGTTTCGGTTTCATGTACAGAGATAGCTGACCAAGAAGTTTCTTAACAAATGTGGTGCCAGCAGGTGAGCCAAGGAGAATGATCTCTGTTTTGCTCCTATTTAGCTGAAGGAAACTTGCCAACCAACACTTCATATGTTCCAAACAGTCAAGAAATGTGCGCATGTGTATCATGTGCACATTTTTTAGTTTCAAGGGCATATCATCCGCATAGCAATGAAATGAAATACCATAGTTTTTATGACCATAGTTTTTAAGTGGGAGCAAATAAATAGAAAATAAAATTGGAGCTAAAATGAACCCTTGTGGAACCCCGTAATTAAGATAGCACATTGGATAGCAGAGTCCAATGAAAGGAGCAAATCATCTGCTACCCTTAGGAGAGCAGACTCTGTGCTATGTGCTGAACTAAAACCTGACTGAAATGTCTCTGAACTATGCTTAGATTTTAGAGATATCATGCATCATTATTCTATACAGGATCATAACCAAAGAACTAGATTACATTTACATAGAAATAGCCCAACATGTTATACTTTTGTTCAAGATCATTAGACTTTTCAGGGGTCAAAAATAATCAGATAAGAGCAAAACTTCACAAAAACAAGGTTCAAAACGAGACGGAAGTGACTGTAATGAGATGGCGTGATAAGATAAATGGGGAATGTACATGACAGGACAGGCTTTGTGGAGTGTGATTGATTTAATATTAAAACTGCTCCTTAAACACCTGCATTATATACTGAGCACGGGTGATTGCGTTGCATCACCAAGATTTATAAATCAGCAAATAGTCGATTGCTACAAAGTGCTACAATCTAAATTGTCATAAACTGTCAAAGCATGACTTGCTGGATGTTGTCACTGGGTGTGTCCCAATAGCAAACTTAAAAATAATAAATACATACATACATACATACATACACAAACAAACAAACAAACAGACAGACAGACAGACAGACAGACAGATAGATGGATAGATAGACAGATAGATGCTTCTGAGGCACGAAGAAAACACCTTGAAAAAGAAGTGGAGAAGTTTGGCCTGTGTTTGTGAGCTAGATTACTTTGACTACGCGTGTTGATGCGACTCTCACTGACTTTTATGAACTTGTACTTTTAGGAATTCACATTTTCATCCAGGTCTGTTTTGCCATTGCAGGCATCGCCACTAGAGTCCGCTCCCAGTCACAGCTCTGCTATAATAAACGGGAATCCCTCCGTCATGGTTCTGTTTGCACATGTTCAGGGATTTCCCAGGGTTTGTGAAACACACACGCAGTTTTCTAGTTCAATATGACGGCATGATGCTGAAGGAGTATTGTAATAATGAATCATATTTGCATGTGAGAGGCAGTGACTGAATTCCTACGTTTTGTTCTAAGTAGTTTACGGAAAATATGAATAAATATCGGGACCCCAGCGTAAAGGAACTCATCGTCTTTGATTTGGCTTGAGTGAAATATTTATTCTAGAAATGTGAACATAACGTCCCATCGTAGCAAGAAGGAGTCGTGCTGAAGGAGAGCGCTTCAGGCTGAGAGAGAGGAACAGCCGGGACACGAATCAGTGCTTTAAATCTGCTGAGTCGGTTCACAAGAACAAACCAATAGATTTTCTATGTATGCTATATGGACAAAAGTATTGGGACGCCTGACCATTACACCAACAGGGACTTTAATGACATTGCACTCAAATACATAGACTTTAATATGGAACTGGTCTCCCTTTGCAGCTGCAACAGCTTCTACTCTTCTTGGAGTGTTTCTGAGGGAATTTGTGCCCATTGATTCTGTAGAGCATTTATGAGGTCAGACACTGATGTTGGACAAAGAGGACTGGTTCAAAATCTCCGTTCCAGTTCATCCCAAAGGTGCTGGATGGGGTTGAGGTCGGGGCTCTGTGCAGGCCAGGCAAGTTCTTCCACACTAAACTCATCCAACCATGTCTTTATGGAGCTTGCTTTGTCCACTGGGACACAGTCATGCTGGAATAGAAAAGGTTCTTTCCCAAACTGGGGGTCCTCAAAGTTGGAAGCATGGCGTTGTCCAAAACGTCTTGGTATGCTGAAGTATTAAGATTGCCCTTCACTGGAAGTAAGGGGTCTAGACCCAACCCTGAAAAACAGGTCCCAATTGTTTTTTTCCAAACAGTGTACCTCGGCATTCAGGCCAATGTTATGGACTGGACATGTCTAAGATGTTCTAACAGTGGCCTGTTTTCACACATTAACCCACTGCATAAACTAAGCTAGCACGTTATAACACCAGGGCCTCTCTGAACTGAATGAGTTTTTCTATGTATGCTAATGGCCTCCTCTTTCTGTTAGTCTTGTGTTTTTTCTAGCTGTGTCCCAAGCCACTCACTTCTGTACTTTACACATTGCATTACTAACTGCACTTGAGATCGTTGTGTACTATTTTAACAAACTATTTATTGTGGTAGTACGAAGTCTCAAGTTGTCAGTGAATCGTTGAAGCGGATCGACGCTCGGTTCAGCGCGAGAAAGAATCGGTTCACTAAACTGACTCGAACTGAACCATCGCCACTCCGCGACCACAGCCAGTGTCTCTGGTGGCGCCGGTGGGGTGGGATGAGGCTGGGGGGCTCTGGTCCAGTCCTGCGCGTTTTTCTCTCACACGTAAGGGCATCGATCATGAGGGAGCACGGCATGGAAACGCTGGGAGGAGGAGAGACCACCACAACAGAAACGAAGAGGGATTTCGTGCCAGGTCAGAGCGAATCTGACCCAAACGGATGCTGAAGTTGGAAGGGGAAGGGGGGTGGGCCGGTGGGTCGGAACCAGTACTACTTCACGCCTAAAAACGGACTACTGGAAGTTGATGGCGCTCCTTTAGACTCACACTGTTCCCAGCGCTGTCCCCTTCTCCTCTCCAGTCTTTCTCAGAGGGGACCGTCAACATGGCAGTGTCCAACATGGTCTTCTCCGACGTGGAAACTTTTCTGGACGAGCACCCCGAACTGTTCGAGGACTATCTTAACAGGAAGGGCAAGTACAGCATGGTGGAGAAGTGGCTGAAAACGCACCAGGCGAGTAAGAGCGCGGAGCCGGACCGGGCGAGCGCCTGTAAGGACAGCTGGGCGAGCAGAGGAGACGGGCTCCAGAGACGCGCGTCTCAGAAGGAGCTGAGGAAAACTTTCGCCCGGTCCAAAGCGGCCAATGCCAATAGGACTTACGACGAGCACGTGAACTCCAGAGCCCAGGAGCCCCTGACCAGCATGCGGAGACGCGCACTGCTCCGGAAGGCCAGCTCGCTGCCCCCGACCACAGCGCACATCCTCTCCGCCCTGCTCGAGTCCCGGGTCAACATCCCACAGTACCCCTCCACCGCCGTGGACTTCAAGTACTACCTCAAGGAGCACAACGAGCGCGAGTTCTTCCTGGAGCTGGTCAAAGACATCTCCAACGACCTGGACCTCACCAGCCTCAGCTACAAGATCCTGGTGTTCGTGTGCATCATGGTCGACGCAGACCGTTGCTCCTTATTCCTGGTGGAAGGGACGGCCAACAAGAAGACCCTCGTCTCCAAATTCTTCGACGTGCACGCCGGGACCACCGTGCTGCCCTCGCTCAGCAACTCGGACGAGGTCCAGGTTCCGTGGGGGAAGGGGATTATTGGTTACGTGGCGGAGCACGGAGAGACCGTCAACATCCCTGACGCGTACCAGGTGCGAGAGAGCCAGAAACTTGTAGAAACATGGGTCTCGAGTTGTGCTGGGGGGCTTTTTCGCGTGCACCAAGTTGATCGGTCTCTACCCCCGTGAGCTCTGTAAAAAGAAGTGTGAGGCTGTCTGTACTGATTACTGAATTGATGAGTGTATCAAAAACTGCACATCTCCATGTGGTACCTTCTCTGCTCCTCCTTCATCAGTCTGCCCTTTTATTCACAGCGTGTTACACATCTCCACTGAAAGCTAGTAAGAGACTGTTGCTCACGGCTGGGATTTAAACTGGACGAAATGTCCAAGTGTGAGGATGAAACGTGCAACAGATGTCCATCCCAAACACCCGCACAGTGTTTTACAAGCCTTTTAGCTGCAGAGAGCAGAGATGTTTCAATTAGAGCTGCTGCAAAAGCTTTTCAAACAAAGCACCAATCAAGCAAGGTTTTTAAATGCGACTGAAATCATTTGAGAAAAACTGGATCAATTTACCAAAAAAAACTCCCACATTTATAATTAACATAAATAAAACACACACCCTGAAAGGTAGTAAGTAGGTGGTGTACTGAGTATTTCATTCGCATTTCTAATCTCTTAGCATGAACATTGTTTTATGGGATTTAACCAACATTCAAAATCTTAGTAATAATGGTAACTACTACTACTACTACTAATAATAATAATAATTATAATGATAATAGTAATGGCAACAGTAATAATGATTATTATTAGTTTTTTTTTATTATATAACATTTGTATAGTGCTTTTTCAACAGCCCAGATTCACTTACAATAGCAGGCAGCAGCATAACCATAAGGCAACAGAATAATTCAATATAAAGACCATTCACTGATTAACACAAAGTATAATGAGAGCACAAGTGGGCTAAAAACAAATGACAAAACAGATAAATTAAGCAACATTCATTGTCATGGGTCCACCTGTACACACACGGAAGTAGATGTGAAGACTAAATTGTTCAAACAAATAATTAAAAGGTAGTTTAAGGCATAGCTCTGAGTGTACTAACACAGATAAGAGCAAGGGTTTAATGGTTGTATATGTAATGGTGTGTTTTGTCAGAACTGAAACAGCCCTGCTAGCCAGACAAATTCCTTTTCTATTTCTTGTTTTTATGAATGTGGTGATGAAAGTGGGATAGTCAGCTCTATTTAACGCTTGGTCTGGATTTTATCTGCAAAGCAGTTGACCTATATGTAGTGACTTGAGTAGAGTAATGCTTCCAGCTCTTTTTTGAGGTTAAAGTATCACAATGATGTGAGAACTTTTTTGTGTTCTTCTGCACAGGACCATCGTTTCAGTGACGAGATCGACAAGCTGACGGGTTATAAGACCAAGTCTCTGCTGTGTATGCCTATACGAAACAGTGATGGAGAAATCATAGGAGTCGCTCAGGCTATCAACAAGAGTCCCAGTGGAGCTCTCTTCACAGAAGATGATGAAAAGGTAACAGTTTTTAATCTGCAAAGAGAACTTTACATGTACAATTCTGGTAAACTGCTCAGCGCACCATACCCCTCACTTATACAAAAGTAGGTGGAAAAATGACCTCTTACAGACATGACAAGGTCAAGTGTCACACAATCATGGACAAAACAGTGGTACAAGGCCCAGAGGGAGGCTTCTTTTACATTTACAGATGCAGAAGAGAAAGTGAGAAGGCCCTTCAGGCTCGAGGTCAGTCAGGTATGTGTAACAGGGTGTGAGTCGGTTGGGAGAGGTGGGTGATCAGAGAGGGTTGTGCAGTGCCTTTAGTTGAAGCACTTAATGGCCAAACCACCCTCTGTCAATGTGAGCAGCTGCTGTCCAAGGTCCTGGGCCTTGGACAGTTGGTTTCACATAGTGTGTGAATGTCTGAGGGTGGAACTGCTCGCAGCATGCTGTATTCTCACACCTCAGTGTTCAACCAGAAATGTATTAGAGACCTGGACATGGTACCCTACTTGTACAAGACATTAAATGTCCTCAAGAGGAATTAGTAGGTTAAGATTTGAGTATTGATTTAATTAGTATTGATTTGAGCTCTGTGCTTATGGCACTCTAGAGAAGAAGGCCAGGGCTTCAGAGACACCATCAAGGCTGAAGTTTTCAGAAAAGTTAATTATCTGAGAGTTAACATCTGTGAACCAGACTAATTGCTTTCGGTATGATTTATCTTTGAAATGATAGACCTGCAGCAACATGGCACTCCACCTGCCACCTTTTCATTAAAACGAAGAAAAAGTATGTTTCATTAACTGTGACCCACACGCACACTGTTGTGAGTCTTTGTAAACACAGACCCCTGAGAGATTTATCAGCTTTTAATCTAACTGGTGCCGAATCCCCTCAGAGTGCAGTATTTAGAAGAGTGCAGTGCTGTGTTTGTACACATATTTCTAGATAAAGCTTAATGTGAAATTGCATGAAGTGATTTTTTTTAATTGAAAGTGCTTTGTAGTTTGAATAGGCTTAACCAGTGTCTGGAAAAATGGCTGTCAGGGATATGGATCAATAAATAACTATGCTTACACGTTCATAAATGATTAGCTTTGGCATTACTTTCTTATTTCAGAGTGAAATTAACTGTATTTATTAAAATGTTCACTCATACCCAATCACAGTTTTTCTGAACTTAATTCAATCTCACTTTTTATTAATATTTTCAGTTACTCATACAATACAAAACAATTCTAAGGGCTATTCACAGAAAAACATACCTTAGTTTCAATTATAATAGTTGTGTAATGTGATAATATAATTATAATGTAAAAACACAGCCATGAAACATGGAATGCTAACATGTTTTAGTAAGAAAAAGGCTATTTGTATCTTCCTTGCAAATGTAGATGTTTTCTGGAACATTTATAGTTCTATGAAGCAGATAGAACTACAAATGACAGAGGTTTATTTGGATTTTGAAGACATTATTCCAAGTTATTCAGCTGTAAAGTGAAACTGTATGATTCATAGCCCTCCCTAGTTACAGAAGGTCTTCTTTGTCTGCCAGCGTGCAAGACAACATCTTTTAGCCCAGGCCAGTACTAGCTATTGAATGCATTAAATCAAACAGACACTTCAGGCAGTGGTAAGCAGAAGCAGAGTGCCTTGCTGTTGTTCCTGCATTAAGACCTGTGAGGTAATTAGATATTAATTGTACTGTAGGCACTATGAATGGACAGGAGCTGTATTTCTAAATAGCTTGAAGATGCTGAGCTGGACAGATTCATCTTATCATGGTGTGGGGGTGGGAGGATGCGGGGCAGAGGAGATAAAGAGAGAAAGAGAGAGGATCTGAGGCAGAAGAAGATAGAAAGAAAAGTAGAAAGCTGCACCAAATGCTGTTTCCAAACCAACACTGATAGTCATATAATTCATAGTTTACATTATCTGACACGTTAGCATAGTTAAAGATTTAAAGTTATAGATCGGTCACCTCTTCCTTTCTTCCCGCATTTCACGTTGCACCAAATTGAATAAGATATTTTTAGGGCACATTAAATTAATCTACTGTTTAAATATATTATCGCAATTAATTATGTAACCTTGAAAGCCCATGGTTGCAGTTTTACATTTTCTCACAATTCACTGCAAATTAAATAAATGTATGTGTGGCTTCCTAAAAACAGTTTAAAAGGGAGAAAATGCATCAGCAAAACCAATGCATTTTCCAGAATGTTTTGTTATTTAATATACTTCTACCATATCCATTACAGATTGTTTAGACGATACAATAACGTTCAAACATGTAAAGGTTAAAAGTAAAAAGTAAAATATAAAAATGTTTTTGAGCAAATTATATCTGGTGTTATTATAAAAGATACTGCTGTTGGTTGGGAATATTTTGTGCAACAAATATCATACATGGTGAAGCTGAAGGAGCTTCCTAAAGTTCTCAGGGACAGCATTATCAAATCTTTATCTCAGGGGCTTTATTAATCCATGGGAGCATACTAGCATCCTCCTTGGATCAAGCCGGACTGAAGAGCGTTGAGGCAACTGGTCATAAAGGCTACCAAGAGGCCTATGTCAAAATCACAAGTGCTCCACAAATGTGGCTTGTATGTGACGGTTAATGTGGCCACTTCTCAAGAATTGCCACATTAAGTCTTGACTAAGCTTTGCCAAAACTTACCTTGAAGATTCTGAGGCCAAGTGGAAAAAGGTGTTACAGGCAGATGAGACCAAAATTGAACAATCTGGCCTCAACACCAAATGTTACATCTGGCAGAAAGTCGATACAGCTCACCATCCAAAGCACACCATGCCTACAGTAAAGCATGGTGGTGGCAGCACCCTGATGTGGGGGTGTTCCTCTGCAGCAGGGACTGGGGCACTTGTCAGAATAGAAGGAGAAATGGATGGAGCAAAATACTGTCAAATTCTTGAGGAAAACCTGCTGACCTCTGCCAGAAAGTGGACAAAGGGAAGAAGATTTATCTTCCAACAGGACAATGACCCACAACACACAGCAAAATTGATAGCACAGTGACTGAAGAGAGAAGACTGTGAATGTCCTTGTGTGGTCTAGTCAGAGCCCAGACTTAAACACTATTGAAAATCTGTGGAATGATCTGAAGATTGCAGACCACCAATGGTCACCATCCAGTTTGACTGAGCTTGAACAGTTCTGTAAAGAAGACTGGGCAAATATTGCACAGTCTTGATGTGCAAAATTGTTAGAGAAGTATCCCAGACTCAAGGAAGTAATTAAAGCAAAAGGTGGTTGCACAAAGTATCTGTTATTCTGTTTTTTTATTTGTTTTCTGAGCTGTAGCTATCATACCTTTCACTTGGATGTTATAAGTTGCACTGAGTAAATACAAATGGAAAAAATGTAAATATTTAGAATATTTTCTGAATACTTTGATACTTCATGTGATCAGATAATCACGTTCACAGAATGTAGGTATGTGCAAATGATCCCAAGAATACCATACCCAAAGTGAATTACAGAGGTAGGAGTATTATGAGATGGGGCTGATAACCTGGGAGGTATTAGAATATAATTAATTTTATCAGCTAAGAAAAGAGAGGTGAATGAGAATAAACCCAAACATGTAACCAATAATGTTAATAAAATAAAGCAAATAAAAAAGTCTGTTATACATGGTATGGTCTCAAACCCTGAAGGCATTATACATTATGTGTGAAATTTGAAGCAGATATGTGCACTGGAAATATACTAAATAACAAAAACAAAAGTGTCTGAGAGTTTCTTTCCACTGTATATTGTACTTTAAGATGGCCATTGATATTTTGTCAGTTACACTCTCACTTTCTATCTGCATGTCTGTGTGCAGTCACTTCCATGCACCAGTTTTATCAGTGCAGAAAACTCAGTTGAGAAACTTTTTCAAGCAATTGCCAACTCTGCACACTGTCTCAACAATAAGCTTTCAGAAACAGATACAGTGACTGGATTGTAAATAGTTTGTGATTCTAACGGCATCATGCCCTTAAAAGTTATTCAAAAGCATTTAGTAGAAAGCACATACCAGTGTTTGCTAATGAATACCCATGAAGGTGGACAGAGGAGAAAATCTTAGGCTTCAGAAGATTTTTTGGCTTGCCAAAGTGCTGCTACTTCGCTATTTAGCAGTTGCCGTGTGCCGTTTTATTTGTGTATGAGGGGTTGCTTTAAAAGTTTCGGTTTTTTTGTGTGTAAATAAGTGCTGCTACATAGCATTGTTTCCCATGGGGGCTGTAGCCAAGTGCTAATTCATTTAATTTGCGGGGACAGGAGTGCATGACTTCATTTGTGTAAGCTGTCCAGACAATTATTTGATAGAGCGAATACCTATAATGCCAGTTCTCCTCTGGACTGAGCATTTTTACTGCTCTCCTGGTCATCTTGTTTCATGTCAGAACATGTGCTTCTGTTATGTTTACTACATCCGTTTGTTCACATGTGCTCCTTGCCCTACCCCCACCAGATCTGTTTTCCTCTAATATGTCCTGTGTCTGTGCCTGTTCATTGTCAAATTGTGACTGTGTGTTTTTCTGAGCCTGCTTTTTTGAGCCTGCCTAACTTTCTGTTACCAGACTTCTCACCCTGTTTCACTCGACCTGTTTCCTGCCTGACATTTTGGATTTGTTTGCTCTGTGGATTTCTAGCTTTGACCTGAGTTGGTCTTGCTTTTTGTTTTTGTCTTCTGATTTGGATTTCCCCTAAATAAACCTTTTACACCTCATTGGCTCTGTGATTGGGTCTTGGCTTGTGATTCATGAAATTACTGTTTGATCAGTAAGGACACCAGGACCAGCTGGACCCTGTAAATAAGACTCTAGACTGACTTGCTACTGGCATCACAGATTCAACTGCTTGTATATAGCAGAGTGGGCCACACACCCATACCATGACACTATTGGATGTCCTAACTTCTTCATCTTTGCTCTCTTTCACTGGCCCCCTTTTGAAAAATACTCAGGTGATCCCATCACTGGCCATTCTTTTCTTTCCCAATGCTCACTCATTTTTAAGCTGCAACCTTCGACTTTCCCCAGTGAATGAGCAAAAGTAACTTAGTCACTCTATCTGATTAAAAAAAAACGTGAGGGACAGATGTCTCTGACATCAACTTTTAGGGTCTGGCTACCTCCAGTGGGTGAAGTGCAGCCACACTTTATGACACCTTTTTGAACTGCCTCTCCAAAGAGCTAATCTCCCAGGATCTGTCTGTCACCTGTTAAGCTTTGGTGGATCTGGCCATCCGGATCAATTCACAGCCACAACAGCATCACATCTGCCAGCCATCGGGAGCTTAGCACTTCCTGGATTTTTCTCATTTTTACCGCTGGTTCGTTTGGAATTACAGCACAAATAATCACAGGAAAAACAATTAGTATACTAAACAAATAAACTTGGCATATTCCCTGGCAGGTATGGCTTGTAACACTATGTTGTACTCTGGTTTGTTCCTGTTTAAATACTTTACATTTACAACATTTGGCAGACGCTCTTATCTAGAATGGCATACATGGGTGCTTTGTAGTCCACAAGAAAACATGTCCCTCACACTAGTAAGCTTACACATAAATTAAGAGCTGCTAGCAGACTAAGATTCTACCAGAGATGGAGTTAGTACTCCACCAGGGTCAGATCACACACAGAAGGCAGTTTTTTAAGTTATTTGAGAAGTACGTGTTATTTAATTGAAGAGGTGGGTCTTCAGTCATCGTTTAAAACAGCAAGGGTCTCAGCAGTTCTGACAGTCAGGGGAGCTGAAGCAGAGAGAAGTCTTGATGCATGTCTTTGACCTTTGAGAAGAGGTGAGTCAAGTCAGTCTGTGCTCTGATATGGCGAGCTTTGACCCATGATCTGATCAGTGCTGATTATTAAGACAGAGCTGGACAATTCTTGGCATTGTAGGTGAGGATTAGTTTTAAATCTAATGCGAGCAGCCACAGGAAGCCAGTGAAGCATTCGCAGTACGTTTACATTTACGTTATTTAGCAGACACTCTTATCCAGAGCGACGTACATCAGTGCTTTAGTAATCCACATCTGTTCTTCATACCTGTAAAG
>JBBPCZ010000002.1:16246735-16258275 GCA_037974445.1 Brycinus macrolepidotus | reverse complement strand
TGAGTGTCATCTGCATAAAAGTGGTAGGAAAAGCCATGTGAGGCTATTACATCCCCAAGAGAACCAGTATATAGAGAGAAGAGAAGCAGTCCAAGGACCGAGCCCTGTGGTAAACCAGTGGACAATCTTCGCGGGGCAGAGAGGGAGCCTTGCCATACTACCTGGTACTTCCGGTCATCAAGGTAGGATTCTAAACATTGCCAGGCTGTGCCCGATATCCCAAGGCCAGAGAGAGTAGCCAGGAGGATCTGATGGTTAACCATGTCGCAGTAGTGTAGTATTGGAGAATTTTGGTGCATTGAAGACCAGAAATGCTGCAGCATTCTGAAAAATCTATAAAGGACTTGTGGTCTTCAGAGGAAGGCCAGCAGGGAGTAAGTTACAGTAGTCAAGTCTTGAGATGATAAGTGACTAGACAAATATCTGAGAGTCACCAGGAGGATGAGTTGAGTGCCATCAACATAAAAGTGTTAGGAGAAACACAGTGATGATATAATCTCACCAAGACAAAGGGTGTATAAGGAAAAGAGAATGGGGCCAAGCCCTGAGCCCTTGGGAACACCAGTGGTGAGTCTTGGGGCAGACATTGATCCTTTCCATGATACTTGGTAACTTCAACCCTCAAGGTAAGACACAATCCATTGCCATGCAGAACCAGTAATTCTGAGTTTGGTGAGTGAAATCAGGAGGATCTTATGTTTGACAGTACCAAAAGCTTCAGAAAGATCTAGAAAAATTAGAACTGAAGACGGTTTAGTTGTCTTGGCTGCACAAAGCTCCTCAGTGACAGCTAAAAGTGCAGTTTCTGTAGAATGTGCTTATTTGAATCCAGACTGGTTTGGTTCATGAAAAAACAGACTGTAGTTCTTCACGTCAGTGATGTCGAGTGTGGTATTTTTTAGGATTGGTGTGACTACAGCTGATTTGAAGGCCATTGGAACATGGTCTTTTTCTATGGAGCTATTTATTATGTGAGTGATATAAGGGAGAAGATCCGAGGACATGGTCAGAAGTGTGGATGATGGGATTGGATCGAGTGGTGATGTTGTCGGGTTGCAAGATCTCAGGAGCTGAAGAACATCATCTGTGGAAAGTGGGGTAAAGCATGTAAGTGGAGAGTGGTCAGTAAGTTGAGGGCTGGATAGAGGGGTGATGACTGCAGGGAAGGATTATCTGATCTCATCAATTTTTTCATCAGAGTAGGAGGCAAAGCCCTCTGAGGAGATGGTAAAAGGTGCAGGAGGAGGTTTGAGAAATCAGGAAAATTTGGCAAAGAATTTGCAAGGGTTGGATGTAGATTCTGTTAGCTTGGTTTTGACGAATGGTTTTGAAGACTCTACAGCAGATATCTCAGTAGCAAACCTAAATAGAAGAGAACAATATTAGACAAGATCAGAGTTAAGATGTGATTTCCTCCATCTTCTTTCCGCTGCTCGTAGTTCTCTTTAGTCGTTGAGGCGTACATCAGATAGCCAGACGAAGGACGTGACCTACATGTTGCCCTAGAAGACAATGGACAAAATTGGTTGAACAAGGAGTGAAGATAGGAGAGAAGGCAGTTGGTAACCATTGCCACTGTTGAAGGACTGAAGGGAGATGTTCCACATGGAGTCAGGAATGACAGGATAATGGAGGAAAGAGCAGGTGGAGAGAGGTAGTGAAGATTGTGACTAGCAGTTTAAGAGGTAGAGTGGTAGAATGGTTGGAGGAGGTCTGGAGGGAAAATGGGAAAATTTTGAGTGCAGGAGTGGCTCTGTTGAAGACAAGACTAAGGACATTACCCGTGTTATGGGTTGACGGAGACTTGTTGAAGTACAGAAGAAGAGATGACAGAAGCTTGATGATGCTGCAGGTATGTACTTTGTCATTTGGGAGGTTGCAGTCACGAAGAAGAATGAGTGTAGAGTCATCATCTGGGAATAACCTGAGGAGGATGTCCAGTTCTTCAATGAAGTTAAACAATGATGTGGAGTCTGGTGGGATGAGTTATAGCGACACAATGAAATTCCAAAGATGAAATATTGAGGTGTGAACATTAGAGAGGTGTGAAGCACCATTTGTGGGAGAGAAGCAGTCCTGCTGGTGTTGTTGAATTTTCTGGTGTAATCCAAGTTTCATTGGATATTTATTCTATTTATGTTCAGGAATCCTATATGCTAAGCTGAATTACACATGTACATGTGTGCAAGGAAACAAATTCAGCTTTATGAACATTTTAGAATGGACTTTGTTACTTGTTACAGTACACCTTACCAACACACTTAGTTGATGTGCTTAGTTGATGTGCTAAGCACAAAAAGCCCAAATCTCTGGGACAACAGCCAGAATATTAGTACTGGACTGTTGCTTACCACCAGAAGTAGCCCCAGAGCTGGCAACTCCAACCCGCCAGCTGGGGGAGGCCTAGGACACCCATCCTTAGCCTTTATCTTCTGAGCTTCTTAGATGTTCTGCTCCTCAGGAATTTGTGTGTTTTGTTGCCCATCATTAGCCTTTATGTTCAGAGCTTCGTAGCTCTTAAGCTCGTCCGAGAGTGCGGGTGTTTCACCACCCATCCTCATCTTTATGGTCGAAGCTTTTGAGCTTTTCTGCTCCTATGGGAGTCCGGGTGTTCCGCCATCCATCCTTTTTTCGGAGTTTCCTAGCCGTTCCGCTCCCCTGGGAGTTCAGGTAGTCTAATATTCAACCACAATCTGCTCCAATAATTAACATCTTCAGGAGTTTTTGGTTGGCTTAATTAGATGCATTAGATTAGATAAGGCAGACAGCATGTTTGGTTTCTGTAAGGATGTAGACTTTCAGGTGGAGGATTGTAGCACAAACTGCTACAAATTGCTAAGTTGATACTGGCTGTAATCAAAAAGTGTCTGAGCACACAGTGCATGACAGCCCATTGCATATTGTACCACCAGCGTAAACATTGTTGCAGGCCATGTGCACCCTTTCATGGTAATAGTATTATTTAATGGCAATAGCTTCCTTCAGGAGGATACATCCAACCAATAACTGCAATAACTGTTCAGGAATGGTTTAAGGAACATGACAAAGTGTTTGACTTTGGAAGATGTTGACTTAACTACCAAATTCCCCAGATTTCAATCCGATTGAGCATCTGTGACAACCTAGTCAGATCTATTGAAACCCCACCTCGCAACTTACAGCACTTACAAGCATCTGCTCTTACTGTCTTGGTGCCAGTTACCACAGCACACCTTCACTGGTCTTGTGGAGTTCGTGCCTTGATGGGTCAGAGCTGTTTTGGAAGCACAAGGGAGACCAAACAAATACTAGGCAGGTGGTTTTAGTGTTATGGCTGATGGGCATAAGTGACTAGACCAGTAGCAGACTAGCAGGAGCTTTTGATGGTCAGAGAAAAAAGCATTTAGCAGGATTTTTTTCTCTTTGGTTTGCTCTTTAGTTCGTTGAAATAATATATTATTTAAGTAACGTGCTAATGCATACTGAAACTTTAGCTTTCAGTTTCTAATTTAAATCTTTCCAGATCTCTAAATTGATTGGGCCAATCAAGATGAAAATCAAGATGTTTTGGAATTTTAATTCGGTAGTAACTTAATTGATATCACAAAAATGGCTGATTGCATCTTGACATAGTTACAATAATATATTTTGAGAAATGCCAGTCTAATGTGACAAGCTTGTAAACCGGATTGGAATTGGTTGCTACTATGGTGCAACAGGTTATGTCATAGTTGGTGTTATAAAATCTTAGTCTATGTTTAGTCCTTTTTAACTATGTGTGTGTGTGTGTGTGTGTGTGTGTGTGACAAGTCTGGCATTAATTGTCTTGTCAGAACTTGCTAATGTCTAATGAGCTATTGTATTATTTGGCACAGTAGGTCATTTAATCCCCAGCACTTTTTGACAGGCTACCATCAGACACGCACACACACACACACACACACACACACACACACACACACACACACACACACATACACGTGAATTTAGTGCTGCATTGGTGGCTTAGACTGGCCTAAACTATAGAACTATATGTACAATGTATTTTTTTAGTCTCAACCTCATAATGAAAAGAACAGAGACAACGCAGAGTATTAGGATAATAAGCTGTGGGTTTCTCCACACAGGAGTGTATAATCCAGGCCAAGCAGTCAGCCCTTGGGTATGAGTTGAGTATATGTATGTGTGTGTGTGTATGTGTGTGTGTGTGTGTGTGTGTGTGTGTGTGTGTGCTGCGCACTGTCCCTCGGCATATCACAGCAGGCGGAGCTTAGTGACGCTGCTGCTGCTGCTCCAGTGTGTTTTATGTGCTTTTCAGGGTGCATTAGCATCACGTAATACACGCACCGCTCACCACTGAATTAATGATGAAATTCCCAGTGTGCGTGTGTGTGTGTGTTTGTGTGTGTGTGTGTATGTGTGTGTGTGTGTGTTTGTTTGTAAGAGATAGACAGACAGAAGAAGAAAAAGTGAGACAGAGAGAGAGAGAGAGATACATGAACGGTATAAGTAAAAAATAAAACTAGAACAGGGGGTGTTCCCGTTAAACCAACGACAGCTTTTAAAATTCCATACTGAATTCTTCAAGTGTGTTTGATGTGTCATCATACACTTACAAAGATATTCAGCAGTGTTTGTACATAGTGATATGTACATTAAAATGTCTGTACATTGCACATTTGAAAGCAGTAAGTGCAGATTGATCAGAGTGTGAAAACCACATTAGAATCCAATCAAACTCTACCGAGTGGATTTTCATTTTCGTATTTATGATTACTCACAGATTGTCCCATGTGATTCATAGCTGAAGTGTTGAATATTTCCCTAGCCTTTGTTCTTTGCAGCCACTCTGTGATGAGTGGTGAGCATTCCGGGATGGCTCACCACTCGGAAATCGAGAAAAAAACCCAAGCTCAGAGTTGGCAGCAGCGAGGTTAAAATTGTGTGGGCCTGGACTGGGTCCCTCAAAGATAAGGTTCTTATTTACTAATGACAAAAGAAAACTAGGAAAAGGTAAAAAACTTGAGAAGGCCAGATAAGTCCCAAGGGTACAAGCCCCTAAGGACAAAATGGGGTGAATAAACACAGGGGAGAGCAGGGAGAGCCAGTGAGTGTGATACACGGTATCAGTTTCAGGTGGGATACCTAGAAGATGGGGTTGATGTGCATGCATGTAACGGAGGGCAGCCTTGCCTTTCCCCATACTTCATGGCAGCCCCAAACCAAGTGCTCTGCCATAGGGACCCTTATGTCTGCCCCCTGGCTGGAAAAGAGGGGTGGAATTTACCCATGCTCCACATTTAGCAGCAGAAGAAGATGGCAAAGCCCAGGAAGCTTTACACAAGCTCAAGCGAGGTGGGACGCTGTCAGTCCATCACCACTGTCACTTTGGTGCGGTCCATGCTCAGCTACCCTTTGGATACCACAAATCCCGGAAAGGTGACCGACTGAGCATGGACCGACCAGTTTAATGTAGAAATGGTGCAGCAGTTGGAGAACCTGTCTAAAATGTGCCATGTGGTCATCCACCGACTGGTTGTAGATCAATATGTAATCTAAGTAGATGAACACATAGCAATCCAGGGCTTCCCTCAAGACACAAGGTACTCATAGTGCCCAGATGGGGGGATGAGCAATGTCTTCCATTCATCACCTTTGCGGACCCAGGTCAGGTTGTAGGCACTGTGCAGGTCCGGCTTGGCAAAAAGAGAAGCCTT
Organism: Brycinus macrolepidotus; assembly: GCA_037974445.1. NCBI lineage: Eukaryota > Metazoa > Chordata > Actinopteri > Characiformes > Alestidae > Brycinus > Brycinus macrolepidotus. Next base: position 16,252,579 of record JBBPCZ010000002.1, on the reverse strand, counting down.
CTGCAGCGCCTTTAAGGCCAAGGTGATGATGGGTAGGGGTAGTGGTCCTTGACCATGATCTTGTTTAGAGGCCCCTGTTCTTTTTCTCCACAAAGAAGAACCCTGCCCCTGCCAACAAGGTAGATGGTCATATAAATGCAGAGAAGAATTGTTTGAGTGTCTCTGAGTGTTTATATGGATGTCGATGATGGTAAAATTGTGGTATATCAGTTTGGGAGTGGTAGTAGCCTAGTGGCACTCGCCTGTGAACCTGAAGACCACAAAGTTGTAGGTTCAAACCCCCACCTTTTTACCAGTGTGTCCTTTAGCATGACACTTAACCCTCAGTTGCTCCAGGGGGACTGTCTCTGTAACTAATGATTGTAAGTCGCTTTGGATAAGAACGTCAGACAAATGCCCCCTTTACCCCTTTACCCTTTACCCATGGCCTTCCACTTGGGGCTGGACAAGGAAAATAGCTGGCCCCTGGGCAGGATGGTAAAGACCTCAGCACAATCCCAGTATTCTGGTGGCACTTTGGGCAGACTGGGTGCACTGGATGGAGAGAAGGAAGATGACTCCAGGGCTCAGTCAACCACAGACCAGAGGAAACACTCATTCTACAGGTTATGGTGCTGTAACCCGAGGAAGCTCAGTGTCAGGGGTAGGCTCAAACAGACAGATACAATGGGTGCCTTTAGGGAGGCTGCCAAGATGGCATCAATGAAGTTGCTCACTTATCTGGTCGCTTATTGCTGGTTGGCAGTAGCTTCATTCCACACAAGCACTAAAACCTGCTGCAAACAACAGCATAAACAATATATCACGTTGCCTGTGTTATACTAGAAGAACTATTAACCTCAAGAATTTTGTACAGTATGACAGCACTTAGTAACACTGAGTGCTTATTTTGACTTACAGTCCTTAATTATTGGAACCCTTGAAAAGGCAGGTGAAAAATAGAATTAAAAGAACCAGAGCTGTATTCAATTAGCCTGGAAGATGATGTATATTTATTTTACCCCCACCCACAGAGAGGAGGATGATTAGAAAGTCAAACATTTTGCTAAGGTACATGGTTGGAGATTTGCGGAAGATGTGATCTTTCTCTCTGCTTCTTATTTAAATGTTTTTTTGGCCCCATTCATCATCTTATTTCTCCATTGTCAGTTTGAGAATCACACATTAGAATTTGGTGAAAGAATTATAAGATTATGTGATTAGAGGATGCACTATTCGTAATGCATGTCATCTCTCTCTCTCTCTCCCTGTCTTACGCTTACATGCAGCAAGGTCTACAGAGCACCCAACTGGGAATCATCCGTGTGGTTCTGGTGGACATTTGGGAAAATAAAATAAATACAGACTTGAAATGTAATATGTCTGTTCAGTACTGAATCCATCTAAATTCATGCATAATCCGTCTGGGAGGCCTGAGGTCTTATAGCATATTTCAGCTATTACTGTAACACATAGATTTGTAATCAATGAAGCAATGTCAGAAACTAAAAAGTCTTCGAAACTACAAGCAGTGTCATTTTCCAGACAGACATTATGCAAGGTGTGACTTTTCACTTCACTGAATGTCACAATCCTCAACACAATATTGCACTTTTATACCATTGATTTTAATGGCTTTCAGTTAAAATAGGACTTAAGAGATCAGTGTAAATGTATGGTTGACTGAACACTACACTGCTAATATAGTGCAACTGTGGAAGCTAGGAACACACTGAGAAACACACACGTCTTTCTGTCAGGTGCTGGTAAACTCTGCGATAGCACTTCCACTAGCACAGTACTGTGCTTGTTTGATTGGCTTTAGTCGTGGTGAAGTAACGTTGAAATTATGTTAAAATGGCTGTTGAAATGATGTGTGGGCCTCCTGCCCAGAGAGTGACCCCTACAGAGCTGATTACAGTAATTAAGGCCAATCAGGGTGCTGTGAGTTTGGGCTGATGACGATGAAACTAAACCAAGACAGAGGGTTGAGTCTTTGGGTGTTTTCTCTGTCCTTTTCTTGGACTTTTTGATTTACCAGTGAGAGAACATTAAGAATTAATGTGAAAGTATAGAAAGGCAGGGGATGTTGTCACATAACATGGACATAACCTTTCCCACAAATGTTTATGTTTAGATCCATTCCAATCAGAGCATGATTTAGTCCTACAGATTTTCTCATAAGTGTCAGAACATGAAAGCATAAACAAAAATGTCAATTGCCAATGCTGGGAAAAATGGTAACAGACTAGTATACACTGAGTACTGTCATGTCGGGTATGCTGTAAGGACGCATTGCAGGAACCAACCTTAGTTGCACAGAAATGTCTTTAATGAATCAAACTCAGGAAAGAGCTCACTGAGCTCCAAACACAATCACTATAGTCCACACAGATACGTCGAGGTTCCAGGAGGTCCTTTACGCCTGTGTGAGAGAACCAGCACCGAGAGAGAGTTCACTCGCTCACTTGAGCCGAGGTACTGCTTTACAGGCTTACCAGCCTGACGAACGAATTCACTGAACTACTGCAGTGGTCACGGTTGCAAACACCTCACGCCTGCACAGAGAGATGGAGAACAGACAGTCACTGGTACAGAGTTAGATTCAATTGAGCCTCGTGCCACTGTAGCTGTGGCTGGTGTAGCCTAAAGCTGCTCCATCTGCCACTAGGAGTAGCTTTCCCACGAAGCGCTCCACTCAGTCCTTAAACAAGACCAGCTGCTGTTAGCAGACACACACAGAGGTTAGATACTTCTACAAATGCACATACGAACCTGAAGATGAACACAGCAGGGAGTTAGCTGTTGCTAAGATGTTGGTAATGTTGGCGACCACGCACCATTCCTCTGGAATGTCTGTATCTTTAAACATATACACCTCACAGACAGCCAATCACACAACGTAACAAATAAATAAACAAGATTCCTTAAACTGAAACATATGGACATGTCATCAGGCACCCAGCAACTCAGCTAATGTGCTCAATAGTAACACCTGGGTTGCATAGACTCCTGATGACATGCACGCCATTACACATGAGGTGTGGACATAAACAAACTACAAATTAAGAGTCCCCAAAACTCCAAGTCCCATAATTTCAAACTAATAGCGGCCTCTAGTGGCCGCAACCCACAGACCTGACAAGTACAAGGGAATTTTATAAGTTCATAAAATGGTTTACTCTTTATATTACTCATTCAGAACGTTTTATTTTTTGTTGTTATTAAGTAAAAATGTGAAAAAGAATTTTACTACAAAATTAATGTATCACTACTTAACAGTTAAAATTAAAAATAAATAGTTAAATAGTGTTTGGACAGGGTTTACATGGGAAAGGGGTGTAATGTGGTTATTTCCACTGGTCCTCAGTGATTTTAGTCCCATCCAATTCTGTCATTTCAGTCATTTTTATAGACTGTGTGCTTAAGTAAAGACTCCGCCATCGATAAAATGATGTAGAATGTGATTACCATGTCACAAAAATCCCATGGAATAGGGTTTTTTGTTGTTTTTTTGTGGCCCCAATGAGACTGATATGTATTGTTCTCACAGCTGAACATGACAGCAAAGAAAAAACAGAAAAAGTTTGAAGTATTTGACTTCAGCTGACAGTTGGCAATAAATTCCCAAGCTAATTTGCATTAAGAAGACAACTTGGCCCTTGCATAGCATTAGCAAAATTATGATGTAATGAATTGTCTGGACATTTGTTAAAGCGTTTGAAACCTTTTTGTAGTGAAGGGAGTGTGTAAATCATGAAGCCATTTGATTTTGAATATTTGTCATTTGTCACTTGAATCTTTGTCATTTTGACCAAGATTTCAATAAACATTATATAAACATTCCAGACATCCTGTGGTAAATTACACAATTTTGGCTAAATAGTGCTTTAATTTGACCAACAAAGCAACACTCAGTAGTCATAAGAGCAGCATTTGTTTGTGCTAAATTAGTCCTAGATTAGACTGTACAAGAGATTAGCGAGGCACTCACTAGGAGGAGGATTCAGGTGGAGCTGGTGTGTGGGAGTCTGTCAGTCTGTGCCACTCATCTCTGGCCTTCAGCAGGTGTTCCACAGCTTGTTTAATATTTTCCATGCTGTATGAAACCCAGCCACTCATCAAGGCCAAAAAGCATGTGAATTCCTTGTATTGTGAATAGGAAAGACAGCAGACAGCAATTATTTAGTTTCATTTTAGACTGAGTTTAATTCATCTCTCAAAATAGAGAGAGAAAGAAACAGAGCGAGAAAACAAATACAAATACAAAACCTCTGGCATGACCTACATTGTCTCTCACAGAAAAACACCTATTGCTGGCCTTATCAAGCTGTTTGTGTTTTACTTGTGTGTGTGTGTGTGGGTTGCTCTTTAAAAGTAGGGCACAGGGGCCCTGAGGTTCTAACAGGCTTCTTGGCGACGGCTCACCTGTAATAGCAGCTTCTAACTCTCAGGTTAACTTCATCTGTCAGTTAAAGAGACATTAAACTAAACTCCATAAATTCATCAAGGGTAGCACTGAAGAGTCTTTTTTTATTTTGCTGTCCTTGGTGTTGCGTTTGGAGAGTGGTCGTTCAAAGACAGAAATACTGTTATGTAAACGTAGTTGATGTGATCCACACTGAGCAATTAGTAATGTGTAGTACAATATAGTATAGTGGCATTCTAAAAAGACGACATTCATATTTTGTGTGACTACAGTGGAAAAATGACATTTTAACTTCCAGAGATGAAAGAGGTTTGTCTAATTGAGAGCGATAAGTCTTTTATTTCACAATATCATAATGGGATAATGAGTTATTGAGGGGTTATGGAGGGGCTCTTTTTCACAGCTTCATGCCCTTTACTGATCATGATCCCCTTGACTAGACTTAATAGGTAAAACCACTCGAAGTCATATACAGAGCTAAAGAGACAGAGGCTTCTTCAGGCTACCCCTTCTGTAGCTGGAGGATCTAGGGCAGTGTTGCTAGATTGCTTTAATGATTTCCAGTAAAGTAATTTTTCCTAAAAGCCCCCCAAAATGCACAAAATAGTCAAAAGTCATTTTAATCATAATACTAGAGCACAGTATGCACAACTGTAAGTAAAATGGGTGATAAACTGTCCATTGTTATGCACTAAAAAGTGGAGGATGAAAAAGAGAGTATTTTCCAATCAAAGTATAATATCTGATATTTTTATTCTATACCAAAGTATCAGTCAGAATGTCAACATGTACAGTACTGTGCAAAGTCTGAGTTAGCCAAAAATTGCCAAGTAAACTATTTATCCTGGCAGTGTATTTTTACAGTAAAAACACTATAAAACAGAACACACACACATGAACATAAATACAGTAAAGCATAACATTGGGAATGGGATTAAAAAGGTATTTTATTGGTTTAGAATTATACAATTAGAAGAAATTGTTTAAAGCTGTTTATCTTAGTAGCAAGTGTCTTTCTGCCAGGGAAAAATAAAGTTAACAATAAATTCAAACAAACCAGAAAGCAGTAAAAAGAATCAATACTTTTTGTTTGTAAAAGGTTATTGATATTTTGTGAGCTGGTTAGAAGAACACAGGTTTGATTCCAGGTCCCTCCTCTATGCCTCCAGGCCTTGCATGGGTTTGTGAAATTCCATTAGCAGCTCTAATGGTAATGATTTAATCTAATGAAGTATTTATTGAGCCAAACCAGGTATTTGATGGTAACTGCATGTAATACTTCCATGAGGAGAGGTTTGGAAATACTTCAGCGAACACATTGACCTACATAAAATCACTATTCACTGTTATTAGTATTAATTCTAATTAGTGCTGGGAAAGTTAACGCGTTATTATCGCGTTAACGCATGATTTACTTAACGCCGACAATTAATTTA
>JBBPCZ010000002.1:16229814-16241813 GCA_037974445.1 Brycinus macrolepidotus | reverse complement strand
TGTTAGCCGATGTGAGTTGTGGGTTTTGTGTGTGTGTTTGTGTGTGTGTGTGTGTGTGTGTGTGTTTACGTTTACGTTTACGGCATTTAGCAGACGCTCTTATCCAGAGCGACGTGTGTGTGTGTGTGTGTGTGTGTGTGTGTGTGTGTGAATACTCAGTCAAATGGTGACAGGTTGGTACCACCACTGCCTCCACTGCTACTTTCACACCCCTTTTACCTTTTTCCTGCTCCTCTCCAGCCCACATTCCTGTCTCAAACACACAGAGGCAAACTAATGTTTTATGCTAAAAAGACTTATTTCATAAAAATGCCTGAATGTATTGAATGAGTAAAATGAGTCACTGACCTGCTCTGAATCCATAAAACATACTGAAAGGGAAATGTTTGCTGTATTGATGTATCAGAGCTGGCAGATGAAAGATAAATAGGAAAGACCTCGCTTCATAATGTTCAATCAATAGCTTACTGAATGAGTAATTTTGTGGTAGGAAGTCAGTGGCGGTTTAGAATACACACATATGCTCAATATATGTTTAGTAGTACAGAATAAACAGATATAAAGACTTTTTTTTATTCTCAATTTTTGTGCTCATCACAGACTGCCTGTCATTTTTAAGTGCTGTTAAGCTGAATCTAGACCAACACACAGACAAAGTGAATGTGTCACTAACACAGTAACATTTATTTGTAGATCTGTGGTAAGACCGCACTGAGCACTGTGTGCCTCTGAGCAGGAAAGACAGTGAGCCTGAGATTGCCAGTGCTGACCAGTCCTCTCTTTTTGCAGGTGTTGCAGATGTATCTGCCTTTCTGTGGAATTGCCATCTCTAACGCTCAGCTGTTTGCCGCATCCAGAAAGGAATATGACCGGAGCAGGGTAAGACCAGGGCCGGTACCAGAACAAAATCTCTCTTTAACTCTTTAATGACGCATCAATCGTATTTTGGAAATAAATGTGAGTGCATGCAGTCACAAGGGGTCTGTTCTTGAAAAGAACAGATTCTTTGTTTCCAAGGACTGGGGAACCAAAGCTTTGTTCTCTATTTTACACACAGACATTCAAGGTGTATGTACCTGTACACAGATATTGAAATATTCTGCTATCACTGTTTAGATAGCCTGTATGAAAATGCACCTTTTCACAAGCACTTTGATTGGCGAGACGTGTTTTACTTTGGACAAAAAATAAAATGTAAAATTTGCAATGAAAAGCTTTAAATCAAACAACATTGACAGTGCCAAAACATCTACTCACGTTTAGGAGCTGACAGAGGAGAATTAGGTACTCATTAGTCAGATAATTAGTAAGTTAATTCAGCTTGCGGTAGCTCTCAAAAATAATTATTATTGAATTTTATATGATTTACCAGATGTTGTTCTCTACAATTTGTTTCTGGAATTGAGAATACTGTTTGGAATGAACTCTTGGAATCAGCTCCATCGATTCCTGCCTTGTGGGTTGGCAATCAGCATCCAAATTTTGTGGAACTGAAAAGGGTAATCCTGCACTACCAGAACTGTCTTGCGGATCGAACATGTTGCCACCACATTAGTCTGCAGGAGTAAGGAAGGATGTTTCACTGCATTTTTCCAAAGCTCAGCTGGGGGCAAAAATTCAAACTGAGGTTACGGTGCGTGTTTTTGCACCTTGAAAAGCACTGCTAAAGGTATGTACCACTCTACTGTGCAAAACAGTAGTGATGAAGACTATGGGAAAGTGAGAAGATAAAATGATTTGAATTCTCCATCTCATTATAAACCTAGTATAGACCTTCGCCCACTACTGACAGTATAGGTGTGTGTATATATGTGTGTGCATGTGTGTGTGTGTATGTGTGTGTGTGTGTGTGTATTGATCTATAGCTGCCCACATACTCTCCTGCTGCTTAGACTGTTCTCGTTCAGAGAGATTAGGGGCAATGTGTGTGTGTGTGTGTGTGTGTGTGTGTGACTGTTCATAATTTTTTATGTACATTTTGCTTAGAGTCATTACTAAACGATAGTGTGTATGCACTTTTGTGGATGTGTGGATGTTGGGTTCCATAAGGCCAGAGCTATAAATCTAACCTCTGCCGTCTTGAGAGAGTCTATGACATTTCACTCGTTGATCCCAGCAGAAGGAGAGAACTTGATGATGAAGGAAAATAAGAGAGGAGGATGATTATTGATCTTGGCACATTGTTTTACAGCTACTGTAGTATTTTATTGAATTGATAAAATGAAGTGGATTTTGTAGAAGTACACATAACAAAGTAGAGTATAAAACCATGACTTTTGATAAAAACACAGAGTCTGACATGATTTTTAAGCCAGTACCGGCACGGATACCACTTACAAAAACAAAATCAGATGATCTTTTACTACCATGTGGATGCTGTTGTAACAAAGCTTCTACGAAACTTACAAAACTGTATTTTTTTAGTAGGAGGACAAAACATTTGTAATGTGATTAAACTCTAAGTCGCTCTGGATAAGAGCATCTGCCAGATGCGTAAATGTAATGTGACAAACAATGATAATATATTTGTTTGTGTTTATGACAAGTTCGTTATAATAACACTGCTTCTACAAAAAAGTATTTTATTCTCTACATGAATACAAGACAACACCAGCGTATTACAGCTTACTCACACTAAAGCTGTTCTACTTTTAGCTTTACAAAAAATGAATGATGTATATAATCAGTTTTTCTGATATGTTTAACTGACCATAAACCTAACAACATAAACCTCATAAATATTTATGTTCATGAGAATGATAACTGTAGTCCTCTGTTCTGGTAGTCTCCAGGGAGCAGCTGGTGGCCTAGTGGTTAGGGAGTTTGCCCTGCAATCAGAAATTTCTTTGAATCTCAAAACTGAGGTGCCCTTGAGCAAGGTACCGTCCCCACACACTGCGCCCTGGGCGCTGTGTTCCTGGCTCCCCGCTGCTTCACTTGGGTGAATGGGTTAAATGCGGAGGAAGAATTTTGTCCTGTTCACACTGTGTGCTGTGGTGTGTTCACGTATGACAAAATGGACACTTTGCACTTCTAACAAAAGCCTCCAGGCTAAAAGCCACTCTTACAAAGAAACAAGGCTGTCAGTTCACATATGGTGAAAGTGATGAACATCTTTTAAAATGTGATTGATTGTGTGTGCAGGCACTGTTGGAGGTGGTGAATGATTTGTTTGAGGAGCAGACGGACCTGGAGAAGATTGTGAGGAAGATTATGCACCGTGCTCAAACCCTGCTCAAGTGTGAACGCTGCTCTGTACAGCTTTTGGAAGATATTGAATCTCCGGTGATCCTTTTCTCCTCTTTCCTCTCCTCTCCTTTCCTTTTCTTTCTTTTATTTCCTTTCCTTTCCTAAGTCCAGAAACTGGAACTTTTTATCGCCTGCAGGTAGTGAAGTTTACCAAGTCCTTTGAACTGCTGTCACCGAAGTGTAGCGCAGACACAGAGAACAGGTAAAATCCACACTTGTGTACGTTAATTGGGCCTGACATTTCTGTGTTGTCTTGGAATTCTGTCCAAACTAGAGCTTTCAGTTATGTGAACATTCAATATGCAAAATGTTTTGAATAGTTTCGATATGAAGAGCAATAAATTGTAAATGAAAACATACATATGCTTTGTCAAACCTGAGTACAGTTGGACAAAATTCTGTCCAAACCCGACTGTAGCCTGACAAAATTCCTCCAGATGGCACATGTTAAGTTACCTTAGCAACTCCTCATTCCTCCTTCTGCAAAGCCTACAAAGAGCCTTGTGCACTGATCATTTGCTTAGAGCCTATAACACAGCAGCACACCACAGCACATAAACATCCACAATCTATCCTGTCACACTCCCTCAGAGTTGGTTACCAGCTCAGCTGGAGACATGTCTGCAGCAGCACAGCGTAATGTGATCCAGTTCATAGGAGAAATCACATCAGTGATCATATTAACAGGTCAAGGCCACAGTATTTTAGTGGTTATTGTTGCTCCCCATGTCTATTGTCACTGAGAAGTCCTTTAATAACCACACACCCACGACGAGAGGAGAGAGGGAGAGGAAGAGAGAAGCAAAAAAAAACAAAAAAACAAAAACAAAAAAACAACCAGAATAAAAAGTTCCAAAACTTTGGAAGCAGAGTTTGAAATGCTCATATTGTTTTACCTCAATGTACTGCTATATATTAGCTTTCTTCTCTTCTCTCAGTGCCTTGGAAGTGACTAGGCTTGCCAATAAAGCATGACTGAACAGAATTCAACTGACCTGAACTGAGATGGTCCCATGTTTGAGCACTTTCTCTCTGCCTGCTGATGAATTTTTAAAGATGGACATTATGAGGCTTTTAAATATTTCTTAGCAGAGTCATTAACACCCCTCAGTGGCTCCTGTAGAATCCTCTGCCTTTTTAATATAGCCCAAAGATGTTTGTTGGCCAGCGCTCATCACCGCCCAGCAAGGATGTGTTCTTTTATACTATGTTATGTTGGGCCATTTTTTCTGTGTTGAGTTGTAAAGCGTCTTGTTTATTTTTTATGGTATAATGGTTTATGGTTTTGCTCTGCACAAGCCGTGTCAGGTAGCATTGCACTATGTTGCTTTGCAGTGTGTTGTGTTGTTGCGCTGAGTTATGTCGATGGGGACTGCACTGCATGTATTTGATTGATGAGTCTCCAGTGCTTCTGCACCAGAAGCGTAGGGTTTCTCCTCATGTCAGCTGCTGCTTACCTACTCCATTCTGCACTGTACAGGATCTTCAAACTCTCTCTATTCAGCATTTAGCAAGCCCCTAAACCCCTTACATCAGCTCCCCAACCAGCCAGCACTGTCCTACCGCAAACACACAACACGCACGCTGCCCCACCTGCAAACGCACTTACCCGTTAGTTTCTAAACGAGAGAGGAGCGTGGTGTTCAGAGTGCGAACATCACAGCAGTGCTGAATGGTACTGATTACTCTCGTAATTGTAGAGGAGGAGGGGAGGGGAGCGTCTAGCACTGTGATGTTTTTGTATGAGAAATGCCAGCTTAGTCAGAAAAGGTGACTAGAGCAATTGTTTTGCATTTGCTGCTCGTTTCAGCCGTGATAGAGCTCACGGCAGGTGGAATCATTACGCCAGCAGAGAGGACACACAGCAGGCCATGTGCTATCGAGAGACCACACGCCACTCATTCCCTCTCTCTTCTCACTACAAACACCTGGCTAATGTTTCAGAGCCAAGCTGCAAAATCACACGCTGCTGGCTACGTCTTGCACAACAACACATTTTTCAACTCAGTGACAACATTAAAGGAAGAAAGCAATATAGAGCAGCTTGAAGGAAATGCTCTGTATGATTATGTTTAAATATACATATAATAGTTGACAGGATTTAGCATATTTTGTGGGAGCACCCTAGATTTAACTGTCATGGGTGTTTGCTAGGTTTTAGGGGAATGCAAACAACATCTCATGGGAAGGGATACATTCTGATTTGATACATAGTGCATTTATCCTGTTTTTTTTTTTAAATCAGAAATCAGAAAATCTTTAAAAGAATTAAAGTGTTAAAAGAGTTAACCCAAAGCATGCATCAGAAAGTTTGTGACCACTCTTTACTGGGCCTGTAAGTGGAGCGTACAGAACTTATGTGTTTAATTTACTGAATACTTCAGGGGCTAGGAGGGCTGGAGTATCTAAAGCCATTGCAAGAGCCATTATGTCCATTTGTGTGTGAGTGTGTGCGTGTGTGTATGTATGTGCGCCCGTGAGAGATTTGTCCTGTTCTGCTTCCATAGGCTCGAAACTGCTCAGCAGTGAGCAGTAGCAAAGAACATACGGCCCCAGAGAGACCGCACATCTCCAACTCTTTGCGCAAATCACACACACTCTTATTGAAGCAGGCCAGCAGTTAGGCAGCAGATCACATGGAAAAGTGCTGTAAATTGTGTTACAGTCACAGGAGTGTGATGTGGAGGCATGATAAAGCTCCCTCTCTGCCCAAAACAATAGACTAGGTTGATCATACAGAATGAGAGAGAGAGTGCTTCATGCCTCTTTGGTGCGTGTGGGTGGATATAACAATCAGAGCGTTAACTTTTCATTAATCTAGCAGGCTTGGGAGAGCCTTATTAAAATGCATGAAAGCTTCATTAGAAATGAATCGTTGCTGAGGGAGTGGCTTCACAAACAATAATAACTCTGCTAGAGCTACTTGCTGAGTGCATTGTTTCATTGAGTATACATAACTTGAATGGTCAAAGCATCCCTAATACACCCCAAGCACTTCAGCTGTGTGTGTGGTTTTTTTTTGGACTACTCTTGTGAATGGGTCAGTTCTATGTCTAACCTTATGTCTTGATTTGTCGGTGTTTCATCATTGTTCTTTTCCTTATTTTTTAGCTTTAAAGACAGCATGGAGAAGTCCTCGTACTCTGACTGGCTGATTAACAACAGTATAGCTGAGCTAGTGGCCTCTACTGGTCTTCCAGTCAACATCAGTGATGCTTACCAGGACCCTCGTTTCGATGCTGAGGTAGACACACCACAACTCTGGTACTGCGTTCCTGTGAGCACCTAATTAGGCCTTTCTCTTTCTCTTCTTGTTGTAGGGTTTTATTCCACCTTCCCTTGCAGAGCGCTTATAGTTCATATATGTTTATAAGTCGTCTTGGATGCACATATTAAATCTAGTCACAGATTTTCAGTAATAACTGGTATATTCACATGTCAGTATAATACAGTCCGGGGATGATGGCCAGTCTAAAACCTAAAATCATTTCTGTTTTGGATCATTGTCTTGTTGCAAACTCTTTTTTTCTATGAGAAATTGAGACACTACATTCTATCTCCGCAACATTTCCTGTGGCACTGGTTACTGCTCAACCCCAGAGCATAATAGATCTACCCCCTTGAGTTGGTGAGGTGTTTTTTTTTATTTTCTCCAAACATACAGTTGGTGGTTGTAGACATTGAGTCAATTTGTGTTTGTTGCCCATATCAGATGTTGAGTTTTGATCTTCTGATGACCCTTCGATGTTAATGATGTTTGTGCAACAAAACTGCACTGTGGGTCAGTGCATCACTATATCTGTGTCAGACAAATCTTTCTGTAGGTTCTTGGCAGTGATGTGGGAGTTTTGCTTTGCATATCTAACAGTATCTTCAGAGATCACATTTTTTTCACTCTGAAAATGTCTACACCTAATGGAGGTATTGATCTGAGAGTGAAGTACTTTAGACACAAAATAGAAAACATGCTGGCTAACTATTTACATTTATTACAAACTGTTCCAGAGTCATAATAAAAAATCGAACGTTTTAAAATACGGCCCTGAAGGCATGTTGTTTCCTTGGCTGTACCTGATCCAGTTGATAACTTCCTCGGTGCCCTGTCTTACTTCTTTGTAAAAGCCATTATTTACTGTGGTGGGCATCATTAAACAGGGTCCAGTGGAAGTACAAGATAGCAATACAGACTTTGACTTTTGACTATGGATTTTTCTATACATGACTGGCCTAATACTTCTTAAATATAGTGAACATTTGGCAGCTTCAAAAACTGCTTTTACTTCTGATTATCTTTCATTACATTAACTAATAAATTACAAGAAATTGCAAGTTGGTTGCATGACATTCAGTTCAGAACTCATCAGTTGGTACCAATACAATTTATTTTCTTAATTTTTCAATACTGCTCTGAAATTGTTACAACCTTAACAAATGTATAAGTTGGCTACTCACATTCTCACATTTCCATGGTTATAAATGACCTTACTTCAAAATACTATGGAATTAGATTAATTTGATCAGTGTAGGTCTACCCCAGGAGTATCACAGAAGGTTAGCTCAGTCAGTGGCATATCTAATATATACCCTCTGATAGGAAATTTCCATTAAATGAAAAATGGAACTATGAATGTGCCATGTAGGGAAGCATCTTATTTACCCGCCATAGTGGATCTTCTGGAGCGTTCCAGGTGCTATTCAGTGTACAGTGTAAATGAAGAGCAGCAGAACAGAGTGATGTGCTGCCCTATACCAGTCCAGCTTTGATCTCTGTCTGCTGTCGCGAGCTGATGAATTATATAATACTCCTTTGATGTATCTTTGGCGAAGATTCTTTCAGATTCTCTCCTGTATCCCTCTGATTCATGCTATCACATTGCATTGTTACACAAAAATGTCCCATAATATGTATTTGACACATCCTAGGAGATGTAGAAAATGCGTGCTTTGCCATTAGTCGAGCTGCAGGTCTTACAGTGAGTGCAGTAATTTACTAGTGTTTCTGTGTTGTGTGTGTGTGTGTTTGCATTAGGCAGATCAGTTCTCTGGCTTTCATATACGCTCAGTCCTGTGTGTGCCCATTTGGAACAGTAACCATCAAATTATTGGTAAGTTAATAAATACACTGTGAATGTGTGTATTTTGTTCCTCAGTAGATTGCTTCTATGTGTGCATGCATACAGTCATATGCAGAAATTTGGGCAACACTGGTCAAATGGCATGTTTTGTTGATTTTAAGTTGATTTTTAAGTAAAAAAAAAAAAGTAATTTGTGCAGAGGTATGTTTTCTGTACCCCCTACAGAAAACAAACCTCTGCACAAATTTCAAGCAGAAATAAGCAGAATATAACATACTAGATATGCAAAATGCATGGGGCATTTTATTTTTTGTGTTTTATTGGTTAAACTTATCAAATAAATAGAATAAATAGTATAAAAACTGAAGAAAAATGCCATATTTACGTTTGTTCTCTGTTAAAGATGTATACCTATTTTCACTTGTAATTTCATATGTGAGCTACATTTAAATTTTTTTGACCCATGTTATAAGAATATGCTGTGCTATGGTCCACGTTTGTGTGTAAGAATATTGTAGTGAGAGGCGAGAGGCTGTGCATGCGTGCATGCTTGCTTGTGTGTGTGTGTATGTGAGACTCTTTGTATGTACATGTTTTTGTGCTGATATATTTATATTGCTACAAAACAGAAGAAGGGGGAGCTGGCTCCAGACTCTAGAGTGTATTAAGAACTACCACAAGATTTCACAGGCTTATTTCACAAAGCACACATACAAGAAATATATCTTGGTGAGTGTACATATGTATAACATATGACAAGTTAAACAGACCGGACAAGTAGGTGGGACTATTAATTAATATTCAGAAGGCTGATTCAGTAATATTCAGAGACAAGATTTAAGTTCAGATCTTTACTGAAGGACTGAATGTCTTCAATAAGCTACAAATGTCTCTGATTGCTAGAGCTGCTATGATAGTTTACTTACACTGCACCACCATTAGCTTTGAGACTGACATGCTTTTGGAAATCTCATAAGAGCAGAAGAGCAGTGGTGATGTCGGATTAACATAATGTATTTGTCGAGCATCACAACATAAAGACATACATGGCACATGCTTATCATGTTTTGACTGTATCTGCCTCTCAGTCTAGACATCATACACTTGTATGGGTGAGACTTAGCACTTTATAAGTGCTTCGAGTGCCTCTGCCAATTGGATTTTAGATCAAGACCTGTCTACCCTGAGTACTGAAGGTACACTGGGCTTCACAAGTTTAAAAAAAACAACTCAAACCAATAACAACTAACAACTTTCACAATATGTAAACTGTTACTACAGACTTTACAGACAAGGCGCTTGAGAATAATGGAAGTACATCTATCTTATTGTCTTTTTCTCACAAACATTTAGTGGTGTGTTTTCTCTTGAGTCCACAGACATCCCGAATCAGCTTCTAGGCATTTGTTAACAAAGAGTAAGAAGACATGGATGCCAAATGAAAACTGCTCCTGATGTGAGGGCAAGGGGCTTAGTCTGTTTATGTACTGTGAAAACATAAATGCACAATACAAGTTTATGTGCATGTGTGTTATTGGGTCTCATTTATGTATGTATGTGTGAGAAGCAGAGAGAGCAAGAGGGTGAGAGCGTGCGTGCTTGTGCGGGTCATGTGGCATGTGTGGGTGTATGTGTGTGTGGGTGGACTATCAGGAAACGGACTGAAAATCATTATAACTGCACAACAGCAAGTAGAGGTGCAGTACAGAGTCAAGGATGTGTTCATTCAAAAGGATGATCGTTCTCTCTCTCTCTGTCTCATTCTGCTCCCTTCTCTCTCTCTCTCTCTCTCTCTCTCTCTCTCTCTCTCTCTCTCTACCTCTTCAGCAAAAGAGGCAGTGTTTTTTAAATCTGCTGTTACTCTAAGATTTGCCTTTGGATGGAATTTCATCCATTCTGTTCAGTGTGTAGCAGATGAATTCACCCTTGCAAGCGTAGTCCCTGTCTGTCTATAAAAATGGAATTCTCTATTTACGGCCAATTAGACTCTTGAGCCCAGCCCCTGATTTCTTTAATGAGTCTGTAAAAAGGATGGAGAAGTAAAAGAGGCTGTTTTCTCTGTGGCATTTTGTCCAAACACAGGGCTAGAACACAAAGGCAAGCAAAGATATTCCCACAGCAGATTCATGCTTGAGATGACTATGAACTCAGGATTACACAAGCAATATCCTGCGTCATCGCCACACACACACACACACACACACACACACACACACACACATGCACACACTCCTGCCTTTTATGCCTTTCATCTGCACACACCTCTCTCATCTACAAAAACTTCTCCTCCTGTCCCAGATATTCTATCAGCACTGAGACAGAGTGAAGTGTAGACTGAGAGAGGATCAGCCTTTTTATCACTGCTCACTAATTGGGGCTGTACATTTACATTTACACATAATTATGCAATTACAGTTCTTTTTTTTTACTTTTATCATGGATTCTTTTTTTCTTTTGGTTGTTATACTCACTGTATGCTTTTATTCCATTCTAAGTGTATTCTGTTGTGTTTCATTCAGAACGACCTTACAGAACTTCATTATTACATCTCTCATTAATTATTTATGTCCTTTATTTTTCCTTGTTGTCTACTGAGTCACAGTCTTGCACTGGAAATAAGAGTGTGTTAACCTTCTTCTATTCTTTGCAGTTCTAGCTCCAGGCAAGTAAACTATCAAGTTGTTTAGTGGATAGTGCTGATAAGATGGTGCTATTAGCTGGATCTGTAGAGCAACAGAAGGGCCATATCTCCAGGGCAGCAGTGCAGGAGCTGTAGGGCTTTAACTGTATGATAATATTTCCAAAAGGTTTTATTTCTAGAACAGTGGCTATGGAGTTGTGTCTTCAGAGCAAGGGTTAGAAGGGTGTATTTTTGGGGTAGCAGCTACAAAGTTGTATTTCTAGAGTAGTAGCTATAAGGTTGTATCTCTAGGGTACTAGCGATTAGATTGTATTTCTAGAGTAGTAGCTATAAGGTTGTATCTCTAGGGTACTAGCGATTAAATTGTATTTCTAGAGTAGTAGCTATTGGATTGTCTCTCTAGAGTACTAGCTGTCGTGTTGTATTTCTAGAGCACTAATTGTAAGGTTGTATTTCTAGAGTGGTAGCGATAGTGTAGTATCTCTATAGTAGTAATTATAGTGTTGTGTCTCTACAGTAGTAGCTACTGTATCATGTATCTTTACAGTAGTAACTATTGGACTATATTGTTGCAGTAGTGTCTAAAAGATTGTATCTCTAAAGCAGTAGCTATAGTGTTGGATTTTTAAAGTAGTAGCTATAGGGCTTTATGTCTACAAGACATAAACTGTTGTATTGTATGCTGAGATCAGTAACTATAACTTAGTATCTCTGGTAATAGGTCCAGCTCTCCATCTCTAGAACTCTCTAGGCATGCATCACTAAGCTAAAAGGCTGTATCTCTAGAGCAGCAGCTGCAGCACTCTATCTCCAGTGCAGCAGCTCTATGCTCAGCTTTATGAATGAGCATAATGAGGGGATGTGTGGGAGGATGAGCAGGGGGCTGAGGGGAGGGGGGTCTGTCGATAAATGCACAACCAGCTTTAATTGCCTGCCAGCATTCACCACACTGCTGAGACAGAGAGAGAGAGAGAGAGAGAGAGAGAGAGAGAAAGAGAGAAAGAGAGAGAGAGAGAGAGAGAGAGAGAGAGAGA
>JBBPCZ010000002.1:16216517-16229714 GCA_037974445.1 Brycinus macrolepidotus | reverse complement strand
GAGAGAGAGAGAGAGAGAAAGAGAGAGAGAGAGAGAGAGAGAGAGAGAGAGATAGAGAGAGAGAGAGAGAGAGATACATTTGACTCCTTTATTGGAACGGATATAATGGTTGGCTTATTTTAATGAACAGGCTGCCATAATAATAACAATAAAACCCTCATCTTGTATGGGCAACAATATGAAGAAAGTACAAGGTATGAGAGGAAAAAGTCAGACATATGCTGCATTCTGTGTGTGTGTGTGTGTGTTTGTTGCAGGTGTGGCACAGGTCCTGAACAGGTTGGATGGGAAACCATTTGATGACGCAGATCAAAGACTGTTTGAGGTACAACAAACACACTGGGTTTGGATGCTTTTAATAGTACTATTTTCGCTGATGCTTTATAACATTTTCACCTTTTCTTCTCTCTCTCTCTCTCTCTCTCTCTCTCTTTCAGGCTTTTGTGATATTTTGTGGGTTGGGGATTAATAACACCATAATGTACGATCAGGTGAAGAAATCTTGGGCTAAGCAGTCGGTCGCACTGGATGTAAGTCTTTACTTAACAAATAGGCACGCTCAGATGTCCGTACACAGTCACATAATCCACATAATAAGAATATCTGGAAGAAATATTCAGACAGATTCAGATTTGATTGGTGAGCTGTTGGCCTAGTTTTGGAGTAGCAGGGTAAGGAGTGGGTGGAGTTTTATGACTGTGTGACGGCCTACGGCAGCTATGACTCATTCAGGGCACTGAACTGACACCCAGCTACTAACCCCACCCCGATACCCAGACTCCCACTATTCACTGTTGTCTGTTTCTCTCTTCTCTCACTCTCAATTCCCTCTTTCCCCTATTTTTTTCCTGCCCTTTTTGGCTATTTACCTTTCTCTCATTCACACTTTCTTTTCATTTCTAAATCGCTCCCTCTGTCACTAGTAGCCTCTGGACCACTGACCACCACTCTCTTTCTCTCCATTCTCCTTTACCTCTGATGCTTCATGCTCAACTCACTTGTATGCTCTTGCTTCTTAGCAATGTACTAAAAAGCTGAAATTGATTGAATGTTTTGGAATTGCTTTGGTCTCTGGTTGATTTATCCTTTATATTTTAGATTTTTTTTTGTCTCAGGTTGGCCTCCTTAACTGGCATTGGGAATTCTTTGGTGCTCGCGTTGAGAGTTAGCAGCAACAGACTTCTTATGCCACAACTATAATTGGCTCTAGATCTTCTATTACATGAACGTATGATGCCAATAAACAGCTGTTCAAGAAATAAACTATATGTCCAAACATTTGTAGACACCCACTCATCCAGTGTTTCTTTCTAAATGTAGATTAGTAGCACAGTTCTTGCAGCAACAACCTCTACTTCTCTAAAAATGCTCTACACTTGATGTTGGAACAGTGCTGTAAGTGTTTGACTGTATTCAGCCACAAGAACATTAGTGAAGCCGGAGATTGGTTACTTGTAACAGTGGAGTGGAACCCCTTTGGAGGGTCTATAGGAGCATTTTTAAGAGCTTCTTTTAGGAATCGTATATTAGGCATGCACTGAATTTCTGGCCAAAATATATTTTTTTAAAGAAGCTCCACTGCAAGTTTAATTGCATTTGAAAACATAACATCCTGCTCAATAAGCAGAATACAGCAGTGCAACAGAATCAAAAAAGGAATGGCCCTGCCATCACACTCCTGTTATCGTAGTTTTGGAAATGATGATAAAAATCGCAAACCCCAGTGCCAAAGTGCAAATTATAACCTCAAATATGAAAATGGTTGTTTTGTTTCCAAGGACATTCATTTTTTTCAAATGGTTTACTGATGACTTCATATTTTTATTCATATCATTATTCATACTTTTAAATGAGCTATATTTAAAACTATAATATCAAAATAATCAGGGATAACATAAACCCCAAAGGTTAATTTCCAATGTTCCTTGGTTTTTTAAGTTGTCATAGTCCTGTATGTGAGGAGAGTCTTTACAGAAGAGTGCTTGAAGAACCCTCATTTTAAGGAGGTACCCTTGAATTAAAACAATATTCCTCATCCTAACTGGACTGTGAATGTTCAGTTATGTATAGATTGTACAGTGCCTCTCTTTCTCTCACATTCATTGTCTCTTACTGGTGAAAGAGTAAATTACATGCCAAGTATCTGTGTGCCCTCTGCTCTTTGTGTAGCTCTGATCCTATTTAGAGAACCAAAGCTTCAGTCAAAGTAATGGTGCCCAGATTCAGTCCTGGGGGGCCAGTGTCCTATACCTTCCCTCCATTCAGCTTGGTGATTTCCTTGCTCAACGACACCTACTTCAGAACACCTGTTAAATGCCAGGTTTAGTGTCTGAAGAGAGGAAAAACTATGCTGGGCTGGCTTTGGGCACTCCTGACCTAGGTTATCAGTGACAGCTGGCATACATTCTTTTGTACAAGAAAGAAACCCTCACATAGTGAGAGTGCAACCTGATCTCATGTATATCTCTGTATGTTTCCTGCCAGTGGATTTACTTTCAGTGGATGTGGCTTTGTGCATAAGCAGGTTTATGGTTACGAGCTATTTTAAAGTAGATGGTAATGCAGACATTGTATGTACAGAGTTACTGTGGTACTGTTTACATTCATTGATGCAAAGGATATTCAGTATTTGATATTCTTTATTGAAGAAGAGCACACATTCTCTGACCAGGCAATGTTAAAGTGTTTCTTACTCCATACTGGTCATAATGTGATAAGTACCTCTGAAGAGGCACACACTGAGGAGTGTGTGTTTGTGTGTGTGTAGACAGTTCTATAGATTATATGAGTATGGAGATGTATAACTCTCGGTGATGCTGAATAAACATGAGCAAGCTTTATCAAATAAGGAAGTGAGAGAGTAAGGAGCTGGAGTTTATTTCTCAGCGGACACATACATGCACACACACACACAGGCACACACACACACACAAATACACACACAAATACACACAAGTGGCTTGGGAGCAAATATGTGCCGCACCAGTGAGCATTGAGGGAGAAAGTGGGATGTACTACTTTATTATCTGATTCCTTATACAGGCAGGGGCTCTGATGTTGTTGTTTAAATTAGTGTGTGTGTGTGTGTGTGTGTGTGTATGTGTCGGGGGTTGGGGGGTATCACTGGTCAGCAGAATAAAGTATTATAATGGAGTGGATTCATTGTATTGGGTTTGTGCTGAGAATGGGTACGCATTGTATTTGCACAGCCCAGTATGACTGCAGTGGAATATGATTTCTGAAAGTTCATGCATTTGTATGAATACTTTCACAAAGGCAGTGTTTCTTAAAAAACAGGATTGAGACTAATGCAAAATAATATTCATTCACTACCACGTGCAAGTAAAATTGCATTTAAGTTCTTTTTGGAGAAGATTATACGCTTAATAAAAAATGACATTTTATACACAATGTAACCGACATACACAAGGAAGGAAATGGCTATCAAAGGGTTTCAATGTCCTGTATCCATCATCAGAATGTGGAAGGTTCATCACAGCACCCAGGCCCTTACTAGAACAGGCCATTCCTCAAAACTAAGCATCAGTGCAAGACATTGACTGATGAGAGAAGCTACTAAAAATCCAACCGTCACCCTCAGAGGTCTGCGATGGTCTTTTGCTGAAACTGGACTGAAGGTGCATGGGTCCACAATTTCATGAGCTCTTCATAACACAGGCCTCTATGGGAGAGCAGAAAGAAAGATGTTTTTCCTTAAGAAGGTCCATATAAAAGGACAAGAAAGACCCAGTTAAGAAGTGGGAGAATGTTTTGTGGTCAGATGAGAACAAAACAGAACTTTTTGGCCAGGTATGGTAGCATAAAACTGACACTGCCCATGCCTCAAGAAACACCATACCTATGGTGAAAAATGGTGGTGGCAGCATCATGCTATGGGGATGCTTTTCATCAGCAAGGAATGGGAGTCTGCTATAAACATGTGGCTCGGTCGAAGATTCAACATGACAATGGCACTAAGCATAAGGCCCAAGCGACACTGGAATTGCTCAACAACAGAAAGATTAATGTTTTGGAATGGGCAAGTCAAAGCCCTAATATTAATCCTATTGCGAATCTGTGGCACTATTTGAAAACTGCTGTTCAGAGGTGCTGTCCCACCAAACTAGAGGATCTCTATAAATTACATTACATAAATAACATTTAAAGGAAATCTTAGCTGAACGTTGTATTCACTCTGCATAACCTTGGTATGATACCTCTTTTGGTTCTTCAGTTAAACTGTACATATTGATGCCTGTGAACTGAACAACTCAAATGATGCAGAAGGACCAAGTTCAAAGCTTGTAGCTGATTAGATAAAGAGTCAGTTTTGGAGTTCAGTTCAAGGGAACATCGTCTCAGGAACCTTTTATTTAGCATTCTCTCCTCCTTACAACAGAGTTGTGAATCTGTGACTTAGATGTGACATACCACTTTTTTCCAATATAGTTTTGATACCTTGAATATTGGTTGATGCAGATCTTGATCTTGTTTTTTTTCTTTTTTTAAACTACTAAGCTTTAAAATTGTCCATTGTAACCAAGGCAATTCATGGAAAGCAATAGTTTGATGAAAAGTCAAATTTATACAATTTTCCATTCACTTCAGCTATAGTTGATCAGCCAAGATGTTTGGTGTCCACATGTCTGGTAGCCTAGTGGTTAGGGTGTTTGCCCTGCGATCAGGAAGTTGTGGGTTTAATTCCCAAGACTACTAAGCACCTCTGAGGTACCTTGAGCAAGGTACCGTCCCCACACACTGCTCCCCGGGCGCCGTGTTCCTGGCTGCCCGCTGCTTCACTTGGTGAATGGGTTAAATGCAGAGGAAGAATTTCGTGCTGTTCACACTGTGTGCAGTGGTGTGTTTACGAATGATCACTTCACTTTCCCTTTTTTAGTTTACTGATGGAGCTACAATGCCAATTTTCACTACCAAACACCAGTGATGCAAATAACTAAAAACACATAATCAAAACATCTCTAAACCTGCTCAGTCCTCGTCCAGATCTTCATTAAAATTGCACAGTCTTCACAGATGTTTAGGATACAGGCCTCCAATTTACAACTGATTCGACATCACATCAACAAACCTGATTTTGGACTATTTTGTTCATTTAAATTCAGGTGCTTGTTATCAGTGTTAGCCATTCAGACGTTCTAAACAATAGAAGCAACATTTGGACAATAAAATGTTTTTCCTGATTGATTACATCTTGGGTAATTGGCAGAATGCACAAGTTATATTTTTTACAGAACTTTTTCATTATGTTGGGTATATAAAAGTAGGCTGTCATGTCCAAACTGCTCTAGATTTGTTACAGAAATCCATTTGACTTATTATTTTTTTCTCTATGATATGCAGTCCAGCATTTTCTGCTGATATCGGCCCAATACTGACATCAACTATTGGGCCAATATGTAAACACTGAATCAGTAAGTCAAAGTCAAAGTCAAAGTGAACTTTATTGTCATCGCAACCATATACAAGTATACAGAGAGACGAAATGGCGAAGCTCAGGCTCCACAGTGTCCATATAGTGCAACAGACATGAGACATTGTGAAACAAACAAAACAGTCCAAATAAGAAGTATAAAAGAAGGTAAGGGTGAGATTTAACCTGTCTTTGTGTGTGGACAGCTCACTGTGCATTGTATATAAATATAAGTGAAACAAAATGTGCAGTGGTTTAAGAAATGTGCAAAAAGTATGACCAGTATAGCCAGTATAAACAGTATAACAGTATAACATGTTATGTGCCATCTCTAATTCAATATTGATCATTTGGGAAATATTTGATCGCATCATCAAATCCCACAAAGGATTTAGTTTGAATACCTTTGTCAAATTTAGAAATGCTTTTTTGATGTGCTTATGAAAAAAACAAATATTTGCTGGTTTTTGCTATAGGTTTTTTCAGGCAGCGTGTCAGCCGCCATGTATCCAGGTAGACAGACTCACAGACGCTGCAGTGGCTTTACTTAGCTGCTCATGTAGAATGTAAAAATGTGTTAAACACAAGATCTAGTGCTAAATTACACCTTACTGTGATTGAAGAGTTTGTTCATGTCTCTTTATCTCTCGCTCTCTCTCACTCTGCAGGTGCTGTCATACCATGCCACCTGCTCCAAGACGGAGGTGGATAAGTTTAAGGTGAATGTTAATGTGAACCTTGTCAAAGAGCAAAAAACAGGGTTTTTCTTGGAAAGCTGGAACAAATGGTCCTTTGTTAACCAATGGCAGTTAATTTACTGACAATAAAAAAGATGTCAAGAAAAGAAAGAAAAGAAAAGAGGCAGAAAAAGATCAATCTTATCATTAGCAGGTGTGTACAATGGCAACACATCAACACACTAACAAACAAGGTGTCAAACAGTTACAAATGTTTTCCCCTCTGAATACGTTAATAAATGATCAACCTTTCTAAAAAACACAGATTCCTTTTTTAACTGTGAAGTTGATTGAAATTAATTATTTAAAGCATGATATATGATGCAGTGCAACAACTCATGTACACATACATTCAGATTGATTTTATTGTACCCTATTTATTAATGATTAAGCCAGTTAATTGCTCATCAGTGTTGCTACATTATTGATACCGTCACTGAGTTTTCACTCATTTCCCCGTCAGTAACAACACATCCATCAAATCAGACTTTTCCTCAAGCATTTCCTCTGGAACTTTACTGAACATTTGTTGGAGCTCAGAGACCTGTAGGTTTTCACTAATGTGCCTCAGCGTCTGTTTTACAGACTAGTACTGATCGAATGAAGCAGGCTGGAACTCTCTGTCTTTTGCTCTTTCTGGGACTGTCATTTAAGAGAATCTTTTATACACAGGCCAATCTCTCTCTGTCTCTCTTTTTCTCACACACTCTTTCTCTCTCTCTCTCTCTCTCTCTCTCACTTTCAGACACCTTCCTTCTTTCTTTCTTTCTTTCTCTCATACATTGTCTCCCACATTGTCTCTTACATTATTTTTTTCTTTCTTTCTTTCTTTTTCTTTCTATCTTTCCTGTGTATAATGCTTAAATGTTATACACTCATATATTCTCTTCTACTTCACTGACTCTCTCTTTCTCTCGTCTCTCTCTCTCTCTCTCTCTCTCTCTCACACACACACACACACACACACACACTCAAACACGTACTAGGATGTGTTTTAAATGTCACTGAAGTACAAGCTCAACAGCCATTCATAAAGTCAGCGCTGCAGCACCACTAAAGCACACACTGACCTTACAGGCTTAAAGACAAACACTGCAGCAGAGCTAATGCGACACAGAGGAACTTCTACCCCTGTCTCACCTATATATACAGTGTACATACAGCACACTATGTGTAGATATGGAGACAGAGACAGAGGGACAGAGAGGAAGAAAGATGGAGAGAGGGTGTTACTCATTTCTGTCCTCATTCTGGCTGGACTCTGGGGACTGTTCTCCGAAAGGAAGAAAAGCTGGCTACAACCTGGAGCTGTGATACTGACACTACAGCACACAGCCCGTGTTTGAGTAATGCAAAATTGTGCTTTAGTCAGGGTCTGAAACGACCGAGGGGAAGGGCAAAAACATCCCCCAAAACTACCATAATAAATCAATGTGAGTAAATGTCCTTATTTCACTAATGAAACAGCCAGCCTACTAATCAGGACGTGACAGCTTGGATATACTCATCTGTAGGTTAAATTGATCACTATGTCATATGATTTATGCTTGCTCTGCCTTTGAACATTAAATTGTTAGTTATTATTGAGATTACAGTAGTATGTTGTTTTGAATATTTGACAGTAAAAGTGTTCCTTTTTGTGTGTAAAACACCCCTGAATCTATGTTCCCAGTTCCCATGCCTGTTTACCATCAATACACTTAGTAATAGAATTAATGGATACATGCAATTAGCAGTTGTCAGTGACGTCACCAAAGCACAACACCAAATTCCCTTGTCAATGTTTTCTCATTAGCCCCTCTATCTCTCTCTCTCTCTGTGTAAGCTCTATGTATAGCCCCCTCATTAGCAGTTTATCTGTGTGCTGTTCGGAGTCTCAGCCATTCAGAACATTCCTAGCATTGACGGGTCTGGAAGACGCTGTGGAATCAGAAACTATGTGAGGAACAAGTGATCACTGAAGAGCTAGGGCAAACTCTTCCATTCACAAAGTGTCTGAATGAGTGAGGAAAAAGACTCAGGAATGGAATGCAGCCTGCTCCTCTGCTCTCCTCCATTTCCTGAAACACTCTCTATATTTTGCGTTCACCTCCTGATCTTTCTCCTTCCCTCTGTCTGAGGATCTATTCCTCTCTGTTGGTTCTCCTCTGTCTCTCTGCTTTGTTAGCTCCAAGAGAGTAGTAACCCTCCTGGCAACTCGTGTAGAACTCTGTGTCTCTAAGCACTAAGCAGATTTGCATTGGCGAGTTTCGTATTGAATTGTGCCCACAACTCAGCCTGACTCAAAGTATGTCCTCTGTGCTCTGCTTGTACAAGTATTGGTCCAATATTTCTTCATTTATTCTTTTGTTTATTTATTGTTTATGCTCTTTTTTTTATTTTGCTTGGTGCATTAGATGTGCTGTTTCCTAAAACAATGCTCATGCTCTGCTGTAAAAGGGTTTGTCATATACTGTTTTGTGCAAAACATTTGGGCATACCTAAAAGAGGTAAACACAATCTCAACTGCAAAATATTTTAAAACATGATATCTTCAGCAAGTGTTTGCATTGGGAGTGACGAGAACGGACAGGATCAGGGATGAGTTTATTAGAGGGACAGCTCGAGTTGGACCTTCTGGAGGAAAAGTCAGAGAGGCGAGATTGAGCTGGTTTGGAAATGTGCTGAGTATGTTGGGAGAAGGATGCTGAGGATGGAGCTGCAGTGGAGAGGAGGAGAGGAAGGCCTAGTAGGAGGTTTATGGATGTGGTGAGGGAGGACATGCAGGCAGTTGGTGTGAGAGATGCTGAGGACAGAAGGAAATGGAGATGGTTGATCCGCTGTGGCGACCCCTAATCGGGAGCAGCCGAAAGTAGAAGAAGAACACTTAACAACCATGGGCTCAAGCAGCCGGCTGAAGATCTGAAAAAAAATCTGTGCCTAGAAAGCAGGGTAGGCTATTAAAAGAAATGTGCTTCCAGCTTGCAATTTCCACTGTCTGAAATATCATTAATCAAGAAATGGCAGCTGAAGAGAACTGTGGAGGTCAAGGCTAGATCTGGAAGACCGAGAAAATTCTCAGATAGAACTGATATATTATTGTATGCTGACCAGAAATGCAAGCAACTAAAGACCTGCAGGAAGGTTTACTGAGAAAGGAGTGGTGGTGCACGATTCTACTGTGCTGTGGACTGATGATGCCGTAGAAATCTTTGGCCACTATAATGGCACAGGAAAAAATGCATGGGTCGAGATAGAATGGAAGAAAATGCGACACAGTCAAGAGAATGAAGCTGAAAAGTGACTGGTTTGTACAACAAGATCCAACAAGACCCCCCAAAATTTGAAGATTTTCTGAAAACCTTTAAGAAACTGAGCCTTTTTTTTTTAGAAAGGCCCTCACAGTTCCTTGAAATCTGTGGGTAGATCTTAAAGATGCTGCATTTTCAAGATGACCCAGAGAACATTACAGTAGTTGAAGCGTTCTGCAAGGAAGAATGGGTAAAAATTCTTAAAATAAATATATTTATATTAATATATATAAATAAATATATTAAGAATACTGCTAACTGGTAATAATAGCATTAGAAAGCTGTAATGTCCGTCTAAGGTGTCCATATATTTGCACATACCGCAATTACAAAATTATTTATTTATTTATTTTTTAAATTAATCCAACAAAAAGTTTTGCCGCAAATGTTTTTACTTCTACTCCCTTTAAAAGTACACAAATCTGTAATTTGGTCAGGGATGCCAAAATTGCATACTTAGAAGCTTGCCATTTTGAAGCCACACACACTAAAGTGGACATCGTTAACAATGTAAATGTAAATGTAAATGTTTGTATGGTTGTCTACATCCCAAAAAGTTGAACACTTGCCAGTGTTCCTGTATTTAGGAGAAATGATTGATTGATTATTGTCAGATGTTTTAGAAAGCTCTTGTTGTCAGCCAGCCATAGCTGAGGAAACAGCCTTTTCCTCTCTATAACTGTCTCTCTCTCTTTCAGGCGGCTAATATCCCTCTGGTGTGCGAGTTGGGTATTGATAAGCTGTCCTTTGATGACTTCTCTCTGGATGTGGATGCCATGATAACTGCTGCCCTCCGCATGTTTATGGAGCTTGGGATGTTGCAGAAATTTAAGATAGACTATGAGGTGACACAAGCACCCACACATCTGGTGGTTTTCCAGATATTATTGTAACTTAAATATGAATATGCACAAACCTAACCATAACCTTAACACCAGTAAAAGAAAGTTTTTCTGCATTCTGCACACACTCTCACACACACACACGCACGCACGCATGCACGCGCACACACAGACACATGCACCCACACCCTCTGCTAAGACCTTGTATCTTTTCATGCTTTGACATTCTCAGGCCTATTTCTTTGCCAGTTTCTCTTCCAATGCTCCATTCAGTGTGGGTTTGTGTTGCACTGTATGACAAAGTGGAGGACTTAGATACACTTCTTTCTTTTCTCTCTGTGCATAACTTTGCTTTTTATCTGCTCCTATTCATCTTTTCTTTCTTTATCACTCTCTAGCTGAAAATGCCAAGGTTTGAAAACCTCTCTAGCCTTTCACCCTTTACTCCATCCTTTCACACTCTCTGCATGAAAAGGTTGTAGGAGAGAATTCTCTCACATGCCTGTCTCTTTCTGTTTTTCTCACTTTTCTCTCTCCCTCTTTCTGACATGCCCTCTTTCTTCTTTCTTTCTCTCTAGACTCTGTGTAGGTGGCTGCTGACTGTAAGGAAGAACTACCGTATGGTTCTGTACCATAACTGGAGACATGCGTTCAACGTCTGCCAGTGCATGTTCTCCATGCTCACTGTGAGTCACACATGCACGCATAGCAGAGCACTTTGCCTTTGACTATGTACAAGCAAGCTGAAACTGTGAGTGTGTGTTTGCATGAATTCAGCTGGCTTTTTTAGGCATAACTCATGGTGGGAAATTTCTCCAGGGTAAGTCTCCTTTCCTTCTAGTTTGACTCTAAAGATACAGACGGATTAATGTCAGTAATGTGGTAGCAGATTTTAACCAATTAGATAATTAACATCACAGAAGCAAAAACAAAAATAATCTTTTATGTAAATGCAGTGTCTGCAGTGGCTCATTTCTTAACCTGGAATGGTCTCTGCTGTTAAAATGATGCACTGCATCATGACATATTATGATTAAAAGTGAACAACATGGAATTTATTAGAAGTTCCAAAGACCTCAAATTTGTTTGTTTGCATTTATGACATTGGTTTCAGGGAATCATTTTTATTGCTATAGCACAGAGTTTTGGCCAAGCAATAGCATATTTTTTATGTTCTTCAGCTTCAGCTAAGATCCACTTGAGATCAGTCGAATGTCTGAAGATACTGAACAGGTGTCTCCCAGCTGAATAGCTAGGCAGAGCCTCCATTTTTCTAAAACCCACGACACCTATTGTGCTTCAAACTAGATTTGATCGGTAAAAGAAAAAATTGCTGTCTTGGTTACCTGCTTTTGTTCGTAAGTATTTTGTTTGGTGTGGCATTTTTATGTCTCTTTGCTGGTCTTCATAAGATGTTATGAAGATGTCAGTGAAATACTGTATTTACGATGCACCTCAGAATAAGTCACTCAGTAAATAACATGTTTCCAGTGCTCTCTGCAGAATTTGCCGAGAAGATCTATTTTGTACCACATGATCTGTTTTTAGGACTTTGATACATATAAGGTCTTATATGTATTGGTTTCACTATGGATGTACTGACTGTGCGTATGTTGTTGTGTGTGCGCGTGTGTTTGTGTATCCCAGACGGCAGGCTTCCAAGAGACGCTGTCAGAGTTGGAGATTCTGGCTCTCATAGTGGGCTGCGTGTGCCACGATCTGGACCACAGAGGAACCAACAATGCCTTCCAAGCCAAGTGAGGCACAGACTGACTACCATGTAGTGGCCTGTAACCAACATGCAACAGTTCCCTCATAACGAGCTGCCAAAACACCAGCAATAAACCCCATGCTTGCACCACAGACAATTCTAATCTTAGACCTGGGTAAATGTAACTGACTCTAAATGAATTCAATTAGGGTAAACCCTGAAATCTAAAATCACCCATATCTTGATATTATGCATTCATCAGAATCTGTCTGCAGTGCTCATGTGTGGCTTCTTAATAACTTAAATACACCCAGTTTCCAACACAACTATCTTCAGCGTACATTGCACACCCCTTCCCCCTCCACACACACACACAGAGACACAAATAAAGATATTTCCATTTCCAACACAGCCTGAATTCAGCAATAGTCCCATACAGGTCCTTGTGAAAAAATGAAAAACATTCAGGATTATATGTAAATGAAATTACTCCATGAATGTATAATGGGTTATTGGTATTTGTGTAGCTAGCTAAGCATTTTAGTTATGTTGGTAAGTGCTTGCTTAGTCTTGTTATGTATAGGCAACTGTCTGGCAGGTTTGTGTGTTTTAACATGGGTGGGAGATATGTATGTATATGTATGAGTATATGTAGAGGCACATGCATGCACTTTGTTCAGTAAGACAGGGTGGTCTAGCTCCAGCAAAGAGATGGAGAGAGAGACTTGCATAAGTGTTGCATAAGAGAGAGCGTGTTGGATAAAGAATCAGTAAACACACATAACCCAGTCAGTCCAGCACACTCAACTTCTGTTCCACCTCTCACTCACATTTACCTGCACTCCACTGCTCTTACTATGTATTACCTTTACTTTGGCATCACATAAAGCACATTCTCTGGTGGGTTGTGAGTGAGGTGCAGTGCATCTCTCTTATACTCTCTTTCTTTCTTTCTCTCCCTCCCTCTCTCTCTCTCTCTCCTCTTCCCCTCTACATATTCCTCTCAGGACGGGTTCTGCTCTCTCTCTGCTGTATGGGACCTCAGCAACGTTGGAACATCACCACTTCAACCATGCTGTCATGATCCTGCAGAGTGAAGTAGTTACCTATTCTCTCTCTCTCTCTCTCTCTCTCTCTCTCACACACACACACACACACACACACACACACACACACACACACAGAG